>PVHT020000173.1:8146550-8280107 GCA_004024745.2 Catagonus wagneri
GAATTGTTAGGAGTTCGCTTGTGGCACAGTAGGTTAAGGATCTGATGCTGTAACTGCAACCACTCAGATTTCTGTTGTGGCACGGGTTTGATCCCTGGCCTGGGAATTTATGCATGCCACCGGCATGGCCAAAAAAAATGTTACTTTTTTAAAAAAATTAGAGGTTTAGAAATTGTTTAAAAACCACGGGAAAATAATTCAAGAGCAGTGAAACATACATTTCTTAAATATTTTAACTTCAAAAATTTTGCATATATTGGCTATTGTGAATAGTGCTGCAAAGGAACATGGAAGTGCTAAACGCTCTTTAAGATCCCAATTTCAAACCTTTTGGACAAATATCTAGAAGTGGGATTGCTGGATAATAACGCAGTTCGACTTTTTAACTTGACAACCTTTCATACCATATGTAGAAACAATTCATCCACTGATGAATAGATTAAAAAAGTGGTAAAAATATACAATGGGATATTATTCAGTCTTAAAAAGGAAACCCTGCCATTTGTGATAACGCAGATAAACCTAGAGGACCGTTAGACTAAGCGAAGTAGGTCACTCACAGAGAGCAAAAATTCCTTAATTCCACTTATATATATAACATAGGCAAATTCAGGGAAACAAAGAATAGAAATGTGGTTGCCAGGGACTGGAGAGAGTGGAAATGGGAAGTCTTTAATCAGTGGGTATAAAATTTCAGATACACAAGGTGAGTTCTAGAGATCTGAGGTACAACACTCAGCCTATAGATAATAATGCAGTATTGTACACTTAAAAATCAGTTTAAGAAGGTAATACATGTTCTTCCCAAAATAATTTTTTTTGAAAATGTCCTTTCTTCTCACCTTTTTGATAAGAGAATAGTTTAAAAACTGAAGCTAAATTTCAGGTAAACATGTACTAGTATTTTACATTTATGCATAAATCACACAAATTCCTTATCAACGCAGAATAAAACTACAGTGTAAAATGTTTAATAACAAATCAAATGTCAAAATAAAATATTCTGCCTTTATAAATCTTCCCCAGATTCTGTTGTTTTTGGCGTGATCCCAGTTTGGTTTCCATATCTAACCTGTATCACTCACGGTATGGTAGATTCTTCCACATTGCATTTCCCTGGAACTATTACCAAGACCCAGCAATTCAATGACTGAAAAGGCACCTTTGAACAAAAAACAGTTTGTTCAGACACTTTGGACACTAGAGGGCAGAAGAATCACTTGAAGTCAAGGAATTCTGTGAGCTTAAGCTTGGGCATTCTTGAATTTCCAGGACTATTAATATTGCAGGGTAGTGGCAGCACTGTAAGGCTAGGAGTTTCGGTTTGAGTTTTTATCACAGGGAGTACAGAAGTCTGGCAAACTGGAAAAATTAGGTAGGTATGGCACACAAAAAGTTCTTTCTAGTGTCTGTTTACTGGAGTGATGATGTCAACAGAAGGCACTGCTGGGAAAGCAGCTTAGAATTCAACCCATTAGGATGAGAAAATGTAAATGAAAAGGTTGTTTTTAAAATAATCTATTGTAAATTTTTAACTTAACCACAAAGTGGCTGTTAGTAAAGAGCTTAACATTTCATAGAAAGCAAATTATTCAGCAATGCTTTAAAGTAAGATGTGTTTCCCTCGATTACAATAAAAGAAATGACAAGTACAATAAGGCTTCAAAGCATCCTTATTATTTTTATAGAGGACAGACTGATTCCTGGAGAACCAGTGTAAGTTTCTGCTTGGTTGGTTGATGTTCTCACTTTGAAAGCAGAATGGCATTGAAGTTAATAGCATTTGATTTGGAGTTACGTGGATGTATATTTAATCCATATCACCACTTAGCAAACCATGAGACCATAAGCATGTGCTTACCCTCATTGGGCTTTTTATAATTTCTTAATTGAAGTATAGCTGATTTACAATGTTATGTTAGCTTCTGATATATAGCAAAGTGATTCAGATATATATGTTTGTGTGAATGTATATATGTACATATATATATTCTTTTTCATATTCTTCTCCATTATAGATACTGAATATAGTTCTCTGTGCCATATAGTAGGACCTTTTTTGTATATTTTATATATAGTAAGTTTGTATCAGCTAATGCCAAACTCCTGATTTATCCCTCCCCACCCTTCTCCTTTGTCAGCCGTTTATCTTCTGTCTGTCAGTCTGTTTCTGTTTTATAAATAAGTTCCATTGTATCCTTTTTTTTTTTAGATTCCACATATAAATGATATATGATATTTGTCTTTCTCTGTCTGGCTTAGTTCATCAAGTATGATAATCTCTAGTTCCATCCATGTTGCTAGAAACGGCATTATTTCATTTTTAATTCCACTGTGTATATATGTACCATGTCTTCTTTATCCATTTATCTGTCAATAGACATTTAGGTTCCTTGGGCTTTTTCTTATCCATAAAATTGGGATAATAATATCCTGATCATCAAGTTGTTTGTAAGGATGTACAGATAAATACAAGCCCTTATCCCTATATCTGGATCATGAGACAGGTTCAGTAATAATTTTTGACAAAAATTTCCAAATTGCAAGTCTATAGAAAAAAACTCGTAACTTCACTTAAAAATTACTGAAATTAGGTTGCTTTAAAAAAAAAACCTGGAGTTCCCATCGTGGCTCAGTGGTTAACGAATCTGACTAGGAACCATGAGGCGGGTTCGATCCCTAGCCCCGCTGAGTGGGTTAAGGATCCGGCGTTGCCGTGAGCTGTGGTGTAGGTCGCAGACATGGCTCAGACCCCGCATTGCTGTGGCTGTGGTGTAGGCTGGTGGCTACAGCTCCGATTAGACCCCTAGCCTGGGAACCTCCATATGCTGCGAGTGCGGCCCTAGCAAAGGCAAAAAGACAAAAACAAAACAAAACAAAACAAAAAAACAAAACCCCACACATGAGCGAGTATGTCAGGAGAATATGGAAAAATAAATACAGTTAACTTTAGTTGGGGCATTCTATAGTATATCAGTCAGGTGAAATTAGGGGACAGGTGAATATGAAAGAATATTAAAGAGCAGAGGAGAGAATACTAGTTAGAAAACACCAGCATCCCTCTTCACTCTGCTGTGTTGGTGATATGATATTGAGAAAGTTATTATTCTGGGCATTAGTTTCCTCCTCTGTAAAGTGAGGGAGAATTACGTGGTCTCTCTCATCCATTCTGGGTGTTACATTCTCAAACTTGTTTTTAAGAGTTGTTACTTGATACACCATAAAATATAATTTCAGTAATTAAATGACACTTATTTAAAACAGTGCCTAGTTTATGAAATGTGTATCTGTGTAACAGATTTTCATATCAAATAGATGATGGTCCTAACTTCAGCACCAGCCCTCGATATAAAATATAATGTGTAAAATCTAATAGGATTGTCTGCAGATAAAACATAAGATATTGCCTGAAAATAAGTAAAGAATTAATGAAGCAAAAGGCTACAGACTTAGGTTTGATTTTAGACCTTTCCAAATTTGGTCACAAAGATTTCAAAGAGAATACAAAAGTAGCTAGTTATTTGGAACTAATTGATAACCTCTGGCTACAGTAGCTTTCTCAATACTCCTGCAAACGCTCCAGGGGGAGTGGTCCTATTCATTCACACACGGAATCAACTGCAAAAATATGGTCAATAAAAATAATATAAAAATACCTCAGTGATATTATTTTACATAAATAGAAATTTTAAACTCTCTTATCTGGTTGCTCCTCATCTAAAACCAATGTAGATATAATCTGGTTTAGTTCAGAACAAGAAAGAATGCCCCTTTTAGATGACCATAAAGCAACATAAAAAAAAAAATCTCTGACAGTAACTAGGATATATTTTTCTTTATCTAAATTCTATAAAAGAACATAACGCACCTGATCAAAGAGAGTATTCTACTTGAGTCTTTCTAAAGGAGGCTTTGTCTTTCTGTCTGTTGCCAGCAGTGGACCATGTGCGAGCTACAGATAAAACATCAGTTAAAGGCATAATTTTCAAAGTTTAATTTCAAAGGCAAATGTGTTTACACATTTATAAAAGCACAGGGACTCTGTGAGACATACTAATGTTTAGAAAGGATAAATAACTGTTAAATGGCACTCCTTATTCATGATAATATTTTTTCTTTTATCTAAATTATTAAAAAGGATTTTTGGTAGTCTGGATACAACTTAATGCCTAGATAATTTGGAACTCTTAAAGAAAATATTTGGAGTCCCCCCCGTGGCTAAGCAGAAAAGAATCTGACTAGCATCATGAGGATGCAGGTTCAATCTCTGGCCTCGCTCAGTGGGTTGGTTAAGGATCCAGCGTTGCCAAGAGCTGTGGTGCAGGTCACAAACACAGCCTGGATATGCTTATAGCTGTGGCGTAGCCAGCAGCTACAGCTCCGATTTGACCCCTAGCCTGGGAACTTCTATAAGCCGTGAGTGCGACTCCAAAAAGACAAAAAAAGAAAAAAATCTACAGTGTAAACACTTTATATTTCTTTATATTTTGAGTAATTCAGCAGCAAAACACTGCTCTGTTTAACATAATATCATGCTTCTTTGCTCAAAGGTGAAAAACTCTCCTCACCAGCATGTATGTTTTACTGCTAGGAAGTCACTTACTCAGAGAAGTGCTGTGTGATTATGAGGAGAGTCACATAACATGGGAGTTGTCTTTTCGCTTACATGACATTTGGAGCAGAAGCCAATTTGGACAGTAGCCACCTCTGCGACACCTCCAACTTATACTGTCATTGTAAAGTGATGTGATCTGGATGTATCAGCAGGTGGTCATTTTGACAATTTCAGTTTCTTAGTATTATAAGAATCAACTTCAATATACAGGTAGGCAAATAATTTTCTAAAATTAACATAGATGGTTTCAGTCCCAAATTCCTTCTTCTGTAACATCCAGATAAATGAAAAAAATTTTTTAACATGGCCTGAATGCCACTATGAAGAACATCATGGAGGTTCCTTAAAAAACTAAAAGTAGAGCTAACATTGATCTTACAGCCACACTCCTGGACATATATCTGGAAAAAACCATGATTTGAAAAGATACATGCACCCCAACATTCACATCAGTACTATTCACAACAGTCAACAACATGGAAGTAACCTAAATGACAATGGACAGAAGGATGGATAAAGAAGATATGGTGTGTGTGTGTGTGTGTGTGTGTGTGTGTGTGTGTGTGTACACACAATGGAATACTAATCAGCCATAAAAAAGAATGAAATAACGCCATTTGCAGTAATATGTAAGGACCTAGAAATTATTATACTAAGTGAAGTAAGCCAAGCAAAGACAAATATATCATTTATATGTGGAATCCAAAAATAAATGATACAAATGAACTTATTTACAAAACAGAAATAGACTCGCAGCTACAGAAAACAAACTGATGGTTAATTACCAAAGGGGAAAAGACAGGAGGGATAAATTAGGAATTTGGGATTAAAATAGAAAACCACTGCTGTATATAAAATAGAAAACCAACAAGGACCCACTGTACAGCACAGGGAACTAAACTCAATATCTTTTAATAACCGTATTTGAAGAGAATATTAAAAAACCATATAATTGAATCACTTTGCTGCATACCTAAAACTAACACAACATTGTAAATCAACTATATATCAATAAAAAATTTTAAAAAACAAATTTAAAAAATGGCCTGAATGGTCACAGTCTTTATTTTTTAAAACAAACTCATGTAGAAACAACTCAGAATATGACAGTCCGTGACATTTAACCCTAGAATCCTAGTATGATAAAATCTCCCCAGCTAGAGATATCTCTGAATTTAAACCATGCTCCTAAAAGAACACATAAACAAAACTTTTTCAAAAATATATATATATTATATATTCATTATATAATATGTATATTTAGTAAAACATTTTCTATGGAAGGGAAAAATAGATATAACTTAACATAATCGAGTTGTTAATATAGTGTCATAGTACAAGGACTAAGAGCTAGGATTTTGCCAACATGACATCTGGGTTTAAAACTCAGCTCTACCACTCACTAGCTTTATGACCTTGGGCAGGTTGCTGCACCTGCATCTGAGATGGGTCATTTGTAAAAGGGTATTAATAATAACAGCACTTGAGCTTCATGAAGTCATTATAAAGATTAGCTGAAATCTGTAAAACCTTTCGAAAAGTACCTGCACAGCCTAAGAGTACCTATACCCTATGTTACCATTTAAAAAAAAAAAAAAAAACAAGAAAATACAGCTTTGATGTTTAAAGAAAACTAAAAATACTGAAAATCATAATTTTCTTGCAAAAAATTATTTCCACAAAAGTGGTAATTACCTCATAATCAGTCCAGAAAACATCCCTGCAACACATTTACATTGAGGAATTATGGAAAGAGAAATAGACATGGTTGTAAAGTATGTTTCCCAAATTTAACTGGGTTATATAACAGTGAGATGAAAAGAGAATTCCAAAAGCCTGGCTACCAGCTGTTTCTTCTTTAAGAACAAACATATGACAAAACAAAATTCAGCAGAATGATGTCAATGATTTTTCTGAGATTTTGATTATTTTAGAGCACTTGGTAAAAATATTCATAATGAATTCTAACTTTTCTTTTAAAAAAGGCATTTTCCCCTTTTCATTAGGTCAATTAAACAATCCTAAAATAGTTAAATAACAAACTTTCTTAATCTCATCAACAAAAACCTTTCATTTATATCATATACAGATTTTAAACTGCAATTTTTTAAAACAGATCCATAAACTCTACAGCACATTTCTTATGCACTTCATCTCTATTCTAAACATGACTTGTGCCATTTGAATAGAATTTTGGACTCCGAGTTTTCTAGGCCTTTCCACACCTAAAATATGCATGTAATTCCAAGGTACAACATAATAAATGATTACGTGCAGAGCAAGAGAGGAGATAATTGAAATGAGCCATTATACCTGATATAGTTTTTTTAAAGTAGAAGTGGGAAGATCTAGCTCTATGCAGAGCTGTGGGTGAGAGGAAATACTTATTTGTCATCTCTACCTAACTTGGAATATTTGTCATTCCTGATACTAAATCATTTTGACAGTTCTATGGACATACTGAGGATAAACACTACATTCTTGGGGTGCTCTGCTCCTTATGGTATAGCCCATTGTTTCCTGTAGTACTTAAAAGTTCTTATTCAAAAGAACAATGTTAGTTCCAGTGAAGGATAGTTATTGTAATACATAACTGTAAATAAATAATAGTTATTTTAAAAACCACAGTGCATGTTGCTGCGGTGATTAACATAGTTTATCACAATAGAATTAGGAAGAGAATTTGGGCTTAAGGAAATAATTTGATTATTAAGTTGGATACATACTGTGCCAGGTCGAGGATAGGGGATCCTTCCATCATACTGCACCCAGCGATGGTCTGCACTTTCCTTATGAGCATACGGACCATTAAAAACTGCTCTGATGTCCGCCATGCTATACACACACACAGCGGAGCCTTTGAAGATGGAGCTGCAAGAAAGCAACACGATTCCATCATTCACTGGTTCATTCAGTGGACATTTACTAGGTACATACTATAAAACCAGGTGCTATGGACACATTTATTCTGGACATTCTATTTGACAGGTGCTGCAGGCAAAACTTCCTCAAGAAGTTTACAGCCAAGTAATCCTGAATAACATTAGAACAGTTACATTACAGGTAATTATAGCAAGCTAGCTAAGCAAGCATACAGTTGGATACCAATAGAAGACTCTCTGATAAGTTTTCAGGGAGTAGGTAGCATCTAAATTGACAGTTGATAAATAAAGAGCAATTACCTAGAAAAACTGGAAGATAGAAAGGAATATGCAGGAAAGGGTATTATATTTATTCACATGCTCTTGAATTTGACTTTGTCATTATAGCATAATGACTTCTAAAGAACTTACAAATTAAAAGTTACATTATCTATCTTTTTTTTTCCTTTTTGGAGCCTCACCTGAGTCATATATGGAAGTTCCTGGGCTAGGGGTTGAATTGGAGCTGCAGCTGCCAGCCTGCACCACAATGATGCCAGATCTAAGCCAACCATGCCTTCGACCTGCACCACAGCTTGTGACAATGCCAGATCCTTAACCCACAGAGAGAGGCCAGGGAGAACCCACATCCTCATCAATACTAGTTGGGTTTTCAACCCACTGAGCCCCAGTGGGAACTCCCTATGTATCTTTTTAGCAAAAGAATATTGAGATATGTAAATAATAAATATCTCATTTATCTATTTTTCTTAAAGTGAGTGAATGTCCATAAATACTGGCCATGAGTAATTTCCTCATATAATTTTCATTAACTTAAAAAAACTTTAATATCTTTTTTTGCTCCTTTTTGAATTTCTGAGTTTATGTAACTTATCTCATGCTTAAAATTAATCATGATTACACAGGAGTTCCCATCATGGCTCAGTGGTTAACAAACCTGACTAAAATCCATGAGGATGCAGGTTTGACCCCGTCCTTGTTTAGTGGGTTAAGGACCCAGCATTGCTGTGAGCTGTGGTGTATGTCACAGACACAGCTCAGATCTCACATTGCTGTGGCTATGGCATAGGCCAGTGGCTACAGCTCCGATTCCACGCCTAGCCTGGGAACCTCCATATGCCACGAATGTGGCCCTAAAAAGACAAAAGACCAAAAAAAAAAATCATGATTACACAAGAAGGGGGCATATCAACTTAAGAAGCAAAAGGCTCCATGGGAATTCAACAGATTTTTGCAGCTAATGATGAAAACTGTTAGCACTGTCATCAAATATTTCATCTGTTTTATTTATGAAAATTAAAAAGCATTTTCTTTGAGTCACAAACTTTTGGTGATTTTTGTTCTTAAAAACAAGATCACCATACTAAGAGACTTATCTCAGCACTACATAAATGAACTTAAGATTCTCTAGCATGAGTAACTCAATCATTAGTATTCTTGGAATGGCATTAGTGGGAAGCACAGGTTGCTGATGGTAAACAGGCAGCTGGGAGAAAACTAGCTGCTAAGAAGGGAAATGATGGTCGCATAAAAACCCCATGATCTGCTTATGGTATTTTTAAAGGAACGATGCGTCATGCTTAATGGTATTGGTGTTATTGCACATTAATTACATTTTGTCATTGGAACAAGGATGTGACTTGCCTCCCGACATTACCTCAGTCTCCAGGGCAGCATTAAAAATAAAATAATCAAGTACACCGAGAACAAAGAGATGACTTATAACTTCATACCACTCTGGGTGGGCAAAAGCTCAGTAAGAGAAAAAGAGAACTATCTTGGGGCTACACTTCCCTGGCACATATCTCTGCCTGTGTGTGAAATACAGTGACTTCAAAGCAAGTTTTATGAATGGAAGATATTTAACTTGAGAAACTAGAGGCACTGGCTCTTCCTGCCTCCTTTTAGTTCAGATATAAATTAGCAGAAAAATGGCGTTCAAAATAGCAGCTTCTTAGGACATCATCTTTATTCCTCTGTCTGTCTATCAATCTATCTGTCTATTTTTAGGGCCACACGTGCGGCATACAGAAGTTCCCAGTTTAGAGGTCGAATTGGAACTGCAGCTGCCAGCCTACGCCACAGCAGCAATGCCAGATCTGAGCCAAGTCTGCGACCTACACTGCAGCTCACAGCAATGCTGGATCCTTCACCCACTGAGCAAAACAGTGGAGTGAGCCATCATCATCATGAATACTACTCCGATTCTTAACCTGCAGAGCCACAGCAGGGCTCCTGATTCCCATATTTAAATATTCACATTCTGTCTTATACTTAACCAAACAGCATTTTGCTTTTTGATATATTCTAAACCAATACTACATTTGAGTTTATAATAAGAAATTGTAAACTAAAAACAGTAACATCTCAGAAAAAAATTATATCTTGCCCATGAAATATTTTAATAATTTATTCAAAAGGAGGCAGTAAGGCCATTTCCCTATCACTAATGCCAATACTGCCAATTCCTCCAATACTGATATTAATATATATTGATAATGATTAATAACAGCACTATGGAGGGAGTTCCCATTGTGGTGCAGCAGAAATGAACCCGACTAATATCCGTGAGGATGTGGGTTTGATCCCTGGCCTTGCTCAGTGGGTTAAGGATCCGGTGTTGCCATGAGCCATGGTGTAGGTTGCAGACACAGTTCGGATCCTATGTTGCTGTGGCAGTGTTGTAGGCCAGCAGCTGTGGCTCCGATTTGACCCCTAGCCTGTGAACTTCCATATGCCATGGATGAGGCCCTAAAAAGCAAAAGCAAAAACAAACAAACAAAAAAAATAGCACTTCGGAAAAAGTGAAAAGAATTTCAAAGAATGTAATACAGGCAGTCATAGGTAAAAAGAATAAAAGAGCACCTGGAACAGTCAAATGTAAGTTACTAATTTAAATAAAATTAATATTAAATAAGATTAAGTGGAGTCCATATATTCTCTGAGAAAGCTTCACAGCTGCTAGCACAACTTTTAAGGAAGTCACAGAGGCTCATTATAAGTAGAGGACAATACTAGGTATAAAGAAGACAAAAATACAGGTCCAGAAATTAGGAAAACACCTGTAGTTCTGGTTCTATTACTATCACTAATTGACTACTCTTCTTTGGGCGACTACATATAATAAAAAGTTCCCTTTCCTAAATTAGAGCAGTGATGATATGATGATTTTATCAGCCACACTCCCATCTTTGTAGAGTAATGGGGAAGTGCAAATAAGAGAGAATGCAATGACATTTTGAAAGTCCAGAGTGTCATCTCGTGATTACAGCCTAGACAACAACTAGGACCTACCTTCCTTCCTTCCTTCGTTCGTTCCTTCCTTCCTTCCTTTTCTTTCTTTGCTGTACACATGGCATGCAGAAGTTCCGGGGCTAGGGATCAAACCTGAGGCACAGCAGTGACAACACTGGATCCTTAACCTGCTGCACCACCAAGGAACTCCCAGACGTGCATTTCTTTAGTACTACCTCTACATCATACAACTTGACCTGTTTATTATGATTAGTATATACATATGCCTTTGCATCCAGTAATTGTAGTCCAGGAGTTTAGCTCACAGATACACTTGCTCATACAGGGAAAAGTGGATGTAAATCGTTAGTCATTGAAGCATTATAAGTACTAGCAACTGAAATATGTGTATACAGGGTGACTGGTTAAATAAATTGTGGTAATCGATGTAGGAGATACTTTGCTAGTACAAAAAAGAACAGAGTCATTTCTAGGAAACACTGAATGAAAAAGTAAAATGAAAAAAATTATATTTTTTCATACAAAAGAAAAGGATAAAAAGAACACAGAGCTATTATAGGATTACAAGCATTTTTTAAACTTACCTGGTTGTGGTAAAGACTCCATATACTACAGGATTTCTTTCATCTCTTGTGGGGAGTAAGTAAATGTCTTCTATTAATGGGAAAAAATAATTATTTACCATTTTGAATTTTTTAATATTAGATGCTTGCTTTTTTCCTTGGTAATACAATATTCCTGAGACTCTAAACAGTATACAAAACTAACATAACACTGAAAGTCATTATATTATGACACAAGAAATTAAGGGTGAACAAATGGTTCTCACTAGCTATGTGACACTGAGTTGAACATTTAACTTTGACAGTGTTTACTTCAATCACCTATAAATGGGATGGTTCACTTGATAATATCCATGACTATTTCCAATCAGGAGTATATGATTTCATATAGAACAGAAACTAAAAACAGGTTATTTTTACCCTTCAGTGCAAAACAGTGTTGTCCTGTAGTTGTCTAAACTTATTAGTAATTCAATTACCTTTTTGGTAACAACATGAAAATAGCTAGACTAGCTAATTCCTTGTTCACTATTACTTTTGTAATTACTTGTGCAGTGCATTGATACTGAAGTGTGTGTAAATAACGTTCTTTCAAATATTACTTGAGATGAGCATGCTATATACAACACGAGATCATCCATGAATACTGAATACAATACTTTAATTCTGGTAAGTACAATAGTGACAAAAATCATTCAGTGGTATCATTTTTACACTGCATGGCAAAAGCAAAAAAAAGAAAAATCCAAAAGGTAAAAGCCAATGACACTAACTTCACATAGAACTGAAAAACGCCTTCTGGAATTAGCTTTGAGAGGAGTGACGAGGGAAAATGAAAAAGAAGGATCTAACACTTCTCTTTTCATTAAGATGTTGGAAGGACAGAGTTCACCAGATCTCCCGGGCTTTCCAGCAGAGGTATCTACAGAATAAAGAACCCACATTCTTACTACCTGTAGCCAGTGGCTCCTTCTAGATAAAAGACGACATGAAGAATGGATGAACTTTGTAGTCCCAGATCTAGTACCTTTCTGTCTCTTGCTGCAGTTCTAATTCCCTCCTAACTTTGAGGATGCTTACAAAGAGAGGGATTGCTTCATGACAATGAGCTCCCAGACCTAGAGCACCTCCATGTTCTTTGTGTGTGCAAATTTAGTAAGCACCACTTCTACAAGCTGTCCCTGGATACATGATCAGGCATTTGGGTCTAAAATAAGATAAATGCTGAAGACTTAATTAGGCAGTAAGACTTTTTTAAGAAAAAAAGAAACATGTGACTTACGAAGCTCATCAAAGTGAGTATCTGCACCATCACTTCCAGGAATTGAGCAAATCAGTCTGGCCTTGAGAAAAGTGGTCCATTTGTTTATCAGGCTACGTTGTCCTCCTGCATCATTCTGGGGGAAAAAAAAGGAAAACAAACCAAGATACAGATTTACCAACATGATTCTATCACCAACTAAAACTGGTGGTAATTATAGACAGTGTTTTATTAATGTCATTGTTTATGAAGACAGCTTACATACTGAAGTCCTTAAACTTTTGAAAATACAATTTTGTCCCGCAACATTAAATCCTTTTCTCACAGTTAAATGTGCAGTGTAAATACCACAGTTCTGTTGAATGAGCAGATGCAAGCAAGCCAACAGTAAATAATGCAGGCTTGGAATCAACTCGCATCTCTGCCAGTTTTTGCTCTGTGACCCACAAAAGGGTATTTAATTCTCCAAGTCTCTGTTTTCTCATTGATAAAATCTGATCAATGCCTTGAAATATAGTTATTTTGATGATTAAATGGAAAAATTGTGGTAAAGTGCTTAGCAGAGACTAAGTAACTTGTGTTCAAGAAATGTTAGCACTGACTTACACATTATGCATATGATTTAGATCAATGTTTGCAAATTTTAGACATATGCCTTGGTATAGAGCTGAAAATAGCCCTTTCCAAGTTTAGTACTCTACTAATTAAACACCAGGGCAACATAAACATACACATAATAGCCGTCTTGTTTTAAATCGTAATTGATTTTTTCCACACTATTTTATTCTGAAATATTTCATTAAAAATGTTCTTTAGTGGCTGTTAAGTGAAATGGGTAAAGAGGGTCAAAAGGTACAAACTTTCAATTATAAAATAAATGTCTGGAGATGTAACATACAACCCAGTGACTATAGCTAATAATATTGTATTGCATATTTGAAAGCTGCTAAGAGTTAAAATATAAATTTGTAACCATGTATGATAACGGATGTTGACTTGTAATCCTTTGGCAATATATACAAATATAAAATCACAATGTTGTACACCTAAAACTAATATAATGTTGTTTGTCAATTATACCTTAATAAAAATGAAAAAAAAATATTCCTTAGACATTTAGCAAAATAAAAGCATTTAAATCAATTAGAATAAACAGGGTCATGCTACTCAATAATTCACCATGAAAAGGCATATTTCTTATTTTTAATTTAATATGTCTCTGTGAACATTAAACTAATACGATTTTTTTTTCTGTTTGACTCAGCTAGACCTGCTATGTTTATAATAAGTAAAATAAGACTGTTTCATGGAATAAATGCATTAGATACTTAATTCTGACTTTCAGAAATTACTTATGATGCCACTATTTCCATTAATGTATTTCCATTTTAATATAAATTCTATAAAAACTTTTGGCCTTCATACAGTCTATGTTCCATAAAGTTAATAAATAGTTCACTGTCAAATTTCAGGTCTAAAAATCTAGGGACTCTCTTCCCCATGATTCTTTTATCTCTAAAAACAGAGAAATGCAACTAAATGACCACTCGAAACAGAAGAATTCAAAGTCATATAAATAGTTGCTATTCTTGAAGAAAGAAGGGGGTGGAGGAGAAAGGGAGAGAGATCCCTTTGAGTATTAACATGGGTAATACGTGACTCCAAACTCTCAGATGATGTAATGACAATAAAAGAGCAAGTCTCAGAAGGCTCTTAGAATTGTGAGAGAGCTAAGAGGGCAAGCAGGGTCCTTTGCAACCAGAGATCATAACTGTCTTTATAACCTTAACACCTAACACTGAGGCTGTACCATAACACCCAGAGTGAATGGCGTTCTACATCCCTCTCTGCCCAGTAACAGAATTTTAAGTAACAACTCTGAATAAATGAGTAATAATGATTATTGTCTGGAGTCATTCTTTAGGTTTATGAGAAATAATTTAAAATCTTAAATACAAACTCAATAATTAGTACAAACTTAAATTTGCACTTGAACAAAATCACACCTCACGGTTTGCACTGTCTTACTCTTTTAAATTTTAAATGACTCCAAATCATTGTGAACTTACCCTCGAAACGTGTGTAGTTAGTTCATGTGTGTTGCAAACTGACTATACACATACATGTACACATAAATATATACAATAGAAACTCAGTGGTGGAGTTCCTGTTGTGGGGCAGCGGAAACCAATCTGATTAGTACCCATGAGGATATGTGTTTGATCCCTGGCCTCATCCAGTGGGTTGGGGATCTGGCATTGCCATGAGCTGTGGTGTGGGTTGCAGATGCAGCTTGGATCCTGCGTTGCTGTGGCTGTGGCGCAGGCCAGCAGCTGTAGCTCTGATTCGACCCCTAGCCTGGGAACTTCCATATGCCGCAAATGCAGCCCTAAAAAAAGAAAAAAAAGAAAAAAGGAAAAAGAAAAGCAATGGTAACCACAGCAATTGTTTAGAACTTGGACAAAGAAAAAGCTTTTCTGGAAGTAGTATTTTGTCACTGATACAGTACAGAATTGCTAACACACGGTGATAATGAAAAGCAAAAATGACATCTAATTGGTTTTCTATTAGTCCTTAATTCTCACTGGAAAATGCATTCTTATCCCTTTTACCCAGCATCTACTCTGATATGCCACTAACATCCTGTTTGTCAGGTGTTTATTAAAAATATGTTTAATAATTATGAATAATTTTAAAAAAGATAAGACTGACAAAAATCTTTAGAAAAGTATAGATAAAATTACAGATAAATGCCACAGTAAAAGTATAGATAAATAACACAGAATTTAGGTCTTCTCTTTATGTTCTCTTTGGGAAAATGAGGGCAGACCTCACTGAAGAGTTAGATTTAATACTGTTTTAAAATTATGGGTGGATTCAGACATGCAGAGATGTGTTCAGGAAATATCCTACATACTGGAAACTAGGGAAAAAGAGCAAGTGGTGAAACAGTTCAGAACATATATGGACAACCAGGACAAATTTGGTTTAGATGAAGAGTGGAATAAACAGAAATAGAGGAAAATATTACAAAAGTAAACTGGGATAAGATCAAGGAAGGCTTTGATACCAGGCCAAAGCATCTGTATGCAGTTTTGGACACAATGAAGAATTAGTAAAAGATTTAGTAATTAGCACAGAAGTGAAAGAAAATGAATGCATAATATATTTTATATAATAACCTTCTAGAAACAAAGATGTCTATATCTGCTCTTAAATTTTTATTTTATATATGGTGCCTTTTTTAGCATAATTGCTCAGTAATAAAACTAATTTTAAGCTCACTATTAAATGATTTCTGATGTCTGCTGATGTGAAGGCAGATTTTTCTAGACATGACTTTTATTTTTACTGCCAATATCCTCAGATCACTTAATATATATAAATCTGGGTGTTAATATGATTGGGCAAAAATACTGATGCTTCCTCCTAATGTAATAATGAATTCTGCATTAACATCAGCAAGATTCCAGTGAGAAAATGTGTTATCTGTAATTATTCAGAAAGAAAGGTTTTTTTAAATGAACTTAAAAATACAAGGAGTACCTGTTGTGGCTCAGTGGTGACAAACCCAACTAGTATCCATGAGGATGTGGGTTTAATCCCTGGCCTTGCTCAGTGGTTTAAAAATCCAGCATTGCTGTGAGCTGCGGTATAAGTCACAGATGTGACTTGGATCTGGTTTTGCTGTGGCTGTGGAGTAGGCTTGCAGCTGTGGCTCCAATTTGACCAACGCCGGATCGTTAACCCACTGAGCAAGGCCAGGGATCGAACCCGCAACCTGATGGTTCCTAGTCAGATTCGTTAACCGCTGCGCCACGACAGGAACTCCTCTATTTGTGTATTTTAAGAGTCAGCAATAAATGCTAAAGATAGTGTTGCTTCAGGATACATAAATAAATATATCAACTATCATCAATATAATGACAGAGGCTGTGTTTGGTTTACTGCTTCACCCCTAGCACAGAGCAGTTGCTCAAATTATTTTGCTAAATAAATAGATAATATCATATATCTGCTCCATAACATTCCTTTAAAAATTGTACACGTTACTACGTCACAAAAATGAGCAATCACATTCTCTTTTAAATATTCAATTAGGTAAAGTGATAAGAAATGGTGCATTTTCAAAGACTGTCCCTCTTTCTATTTGCGATTATCACTCATATTTATGACAAACCATGGAAAACAATTCTAACTATGCTATAGCTACAAATTTGTTGAAAAGTGATTTATATTGTACCTGCATATTTTTTAACCTGACAAATGGAAATTTCGATCCTTTGACAAAACAGTCTTAAAATACATGCCTACCTATCCAGCAGCCATCCCTGGCTTCTCAAGGAATAATAAGATAAAAACAAAACAAAACAAATCCAGGTCAAAGATGAAAGCCACCTGCTGTCAATGAGGAAATAAGTAGAGCTTCTGGAATAACAGCTCTCAGGAATGGATTATAAGCATTTAATGACTGGATAGTAACTCTTACAGACATCCAGAAGCATGACCTGGGATGGCAAAGTTCAGTTCACAAGGAGTTGTATTTCTCCTGCAGGCAAGTGTCAGCTGACTGACATTGTGGACCAGCTCTCAGTCCCTGGATTTGTTTGCAAATCCACAAAATCCCCCCTGAGAACTTTAAGCCCAGAAGAGGGCTGAAAGGGAAATAACCACTTTTGTATTAAATTCTCACCTCCTTGCTTATTTTTGTGAACTTCTAAAGAACACTACTGTCTCAAGAACACTATAGATTTATTATTGCGATGTCAGAATCGGCAGCTTTTAGTTACCAGTCACTTCTATGTGTCTCCACTTTATTTATCACAGCTTCTTTGCCAAAAGCCTTGCCCTCTCCTACACAAAGATTCAGATGGAAGTGGCCAAGAAATTAAATGTAAACAAGCCTGACCACATGTATTCAGTCTGGGTGGTGAGTATAGTGGGTGCCTGTTTTCTCATTCTTTATAGGTTTTTATATGTCTATAGTATTTCTTAATTTTAAAGTGATTAATAAAAACAGAAAGGAAAAAAGAAAACACAATTTACAGTCTTGTTGAAGCTTTAAAGTATAGTATCCCTCAATCATTTGACTGGGTGATGGCTGCTTGTAATGAAATACTATGATTTCCTAATCTTGGTACCTCCTAATGGGTAGATCAGTCAGGAGGCAGGTTAATGGTGATTCCATTTTCCTTCTACCATTACAACTGAAAATCCTTATAAATCTTACATGGACATGTAGAGTAGCTACAAGCTGTCACACATGAACTTTTATTGAGTGTACCTTTTGACCTTCGGGTCACTATGCAGGGTTCATCTGTTAAACATGATTTTATCTCTATACACCATCCTCTCCAAGCATCTCTCAGCACTTTATAAATATTGTCATTTTCACCTTTATACTGAGGAACAGAAGCTCTTGGAAAGTGTAATAACTGACATTCAACTCCTATGCTCTTAAATCCTGAAGACTGTGTAAGTCAGTGAAATATCTAAGACATTTGTGAACATGGTGCATTCTACTAAAATACACATGTGCATTTAGAAAACCGTATTAATTAGTTTAAGTGGAAGGACACGTCCCTTCAGCACTTAAAAAAAGGAAAAAAAAAGGTTTGATGTGAAGTCAGAGGTTTTAAATTCTCCTTTGCTTAAAATTTAGTTTTGTGCCTAATGGAGCGCTTCTGCATCTTTATGTAAACAAAATAATGGAATTCCCTGAGGCACTTTAAGAGCCATAATCTATGCATGTTTGTGAACCCCTCCCCCATTCTACACATCAATAACATTTAATCTCAGAGATTTGATGTTGAACACTGCCCACTTTCTTCTAAAGTGTGATCTAAATAGTACCATACAAGCATTTGCTTTTCCATAACTGAAACTATCACACTGAGGCAAACACACAGGCTTTCTATGGATCCTTCCTACAAATTCAGTAAGATGAGGGCAGTTTACTACTTCTATATCTTCTATTTAGAGCATGTTGAATTTCAATACATCATTCATATTCTTTATTGAATCTGTTCATTTATAATAACTGCTGTACCTTGCAGGCATTAAATAGTCTCATATTGAGATATGCCTTTGAGTCACCTAAAGACCCATTTGCACCAGAAAATTCTGAAGATATGATCTCAGCTACTGACATTTCAGCAACACATCAGTGTACTTCTCCCTGTGCTGCCTCAGTCCTCACTGAGTTATTTCTAGGGACAGAATTTAGTAACTCTGTCAGCATAGGACAGATGTTCTGTATGTGATGGATGAGTAAGTAATAATGACAAGGATAATCCAAATGCAGGATGGCCTATTTATAAGTTTGAGACTATGACTATGATGTGGTAGAAACAAAAAGTCAAATCCAGAATAAGTTACCAGGAGCGTTTTTGGAATGGTATGCCATATACATATTAAAATGCATTGTTATACTGAGGGGAAGAACTTCAGTGAGGATAGTTTAATACATTAAATGAATTCATGGAAGATAGTAAAATTATATCCAGTGAATCAAACGAGAGAACTATGTTTACTTTCCTTTTCAGCCCATGAGTCTTCTTTATCAATATGTCATAACTATGTTTCATTTAACTGTTTCACTGAGATGTAAAAGTTATGATCACTAAAAATAAAAGCAAAATAGTTAAATAATAATGTCTTCTACTTATCTACTGATAATCTTGCAATCTCTTAGTAGTAGAAGAAACAAAACTATATGAACTCAAACATCTGAAAGGGGAGAGAAGAAACAACAAAATCTTGCATGGCAGGTAGTAAACACAGTTGTTAAGGGATAACTTCTGAATAGACTTTCAAGGCAAAACAAAAATTTCCTTTTCATAAAAAGAACTCTCATTTTTAAAGATGACTGTTTTTGATTTGCTATCGGAGAAATGAAATGGAGAACATGTTTTTCTAACTACTTCAAAAACTTGTAAAGATGATTAGAAATACAGGACGTGGGTAATACACTGTGCTAAAGATTAAGTGTCTAAGATTTAACAGATAAGTTTAGGCATTTTTAGCAGTCTTTTTCAGGTGGGATCAGAGTTCATTAAATTAAAAAAAAAAAAAAGCTACAGCCAACAGTATAAATCCTTGCCTAAGAATTTCTGACAGGAAAACAGATGGAAGTGAAGCAAAAGCACATCTGTAACTTGTGGGCCCTAAATCTTTCATTTAGGTTGTAAGCGACAAGCTGAAAGTAAGCAAAAAAAAAAACCCACAATTGGGGGAGGGGGGATCAATAAATACAGAAAGTGTCATCGGCATAAAAACACAAATCTTCAAAGGCAGTAATTGTCCAAATAGGACCATATATCAAAATAGACAATGCAAGTGGAATCAAGGCAAAGGGCTATTAATTAGACCCCCAGGCAAGGTATGTGAAAGGTTCATCCAAACTGAATTCCTGGCATGGACAAAAGGAAATACTGCAAAACAAAAAAGAGAACTGGCATAACCTACAGCTGGAATCTGGAATGGGCTAGCGTAAGTAAGCTAATGGACAACCCTTCTAAAAACGAAGAGAATCCAAAAATAATGCAAAACAGCCTGGAGGCAGAAAGTTGCAAGCAAGCCCCATTGAAGTAACTGGTACTGCCACACATTAACTTACAGGGTGGGCTTTGAAGAGAAACACACACACATAGGCACAGACACACACACACACACACATACACACACACAGAGCAATAAACATCACAAAGACATAAATAATAGTATCAGAAAGGACTAACTTGCAAAGTAAATAGACACAAATCTTTTCAGAGGGTTTATCTCATGCTATTTTACCTATTCTTTCAGTCAACATTTACTACCTCACCACAAAGATCTGTGTAATTTACCGTCTATGAGCACAGTCAAGGGTATAATGTGTACCATTTAGGGCCTGAAAATATTGACTGTTCAAATCAAAGAATTAGAGGGCTGACAAGGACTTTAGAAAGCATTCCAGGCTAAGCACCGTATTTTAAATACAATAAAACTAAAGTAGTTTGATTGGAAAATAGTGACACTACTGAAAAATAATTAGCAAGCATGTTCTGTCATCTCTAATGATAAACATACTGAGTTTGAAAGAGATTCTTTAGATGAAGGTACTTATTCTCCTGAGGCTGTCACTGATCAGTAACGCCCTCTGAAATCATCTTCTAAGTCAGCTTCTCCACTATTTAGTCAACCTCCTAGTTCATACTTCTTGTCCAAAATTTGCACTGTTCAAACTATTCACATAATTATCATCAGATATGTCTCCAAATTCTTGTGACTCCACCCAAAAATAAGATCCACCCTCAGAGTACAAATAATTCTAAAAATGAGGGCAAAATAATAAGTCATTTTAACCTTTAAAGTAATCAAATACCATCTCTTCTCAGCAACTTTTGATAACTAACCTGCCTCTCACCACCCCCCAACCCTTGCAATATACACACACTACCACTCTTCCACTCCTAAGCAGTGAACTGATCTGACTCTAAAAGTGCACAGTATGATGTGTGTGTGTCTGTGTGTACATGATTTTTAACATATAACTGAAATGTCATTATTTACATGTCAATCTCTTACATGGTTAACTGTCTGAAAACAGGAATCTATCCAAGTAGCCCTTGTTTTCCAGCACTTTCCCCAGTATCTGCCACATCCAAATTCATACAATCTCATTTAAGCTTTTCATTTGCTTGGTAAAATAGTCATGGAAAATATGGGTGTCCTCATCCGTTAGGTTAAGAAACTGAACTAGAAAGAAGTAGAGCAGAGATGTAAACCTAGATTTGATTTATTTTTTTCTTTTTTTGCTTTGTTTTAGGGCTGCACCTGGGGCATACGGGAATTCCTAGTCTAGGGGCCAAATCAGAGCTGCAGTTGCTGGCCTACACCAGAGCCACAGCCACAGCAGCCTACACCTCAGCTTGTGGAAACAACAGATCTTTAACCCACTGAGCAAAGCCAGGCGTTGAACCAATATCCTCGTGGATACTAGTCATGTTCTTAACCCACTGAGCCACAATGGGTACTCCTAGGTCTGATTTCAGATTGAATATTCTTATCACTTGGGATGTTATTGATGACAACCTTACTGTCAAATCTAATACCTGATTTTTAGTCCTAATCTTATCTAACTTCCTTTCAGTGTGTGATATTACTGACAGCTGCTTTCTTCTTGAACACTTTTATCCTCTATATGACATTACTCTCATCCAGTCCTCCACCCGCCATCAAACTGTTTCTTCTCAATTGCCTTTGTGGACATTTCCCTTTGCTCTTTCTTCAACATCACTGTACCTCAGGATTCTGATCTTGCCCTTTGATCTGGTACTACAAATCTTTCTGGGCAATTTCTGACATTTCCATGACTTCGAGAACCACGAATACACTGGTGCTTTCCATGTTCATGAGTCCAGACTCTACTGAGTTTTGGGTTTTTATTTTCAACAGGTTGTGATAGCAGTGTATCCCAGAACCCCATCAAGCTCAACATATCCAAATATAAAACCTATGCCTATCAGTTTCTTATCTCAAATATCAGAATGTACCGCTTTGTGCATTTATCTTCTGGAAGCCACAATTACTAAGAACATAGGAGGCTTTTGTCTACAGGGTAGAATCTGGGTCTCTGGTCTAAGAGTAATGAAGAATTAAAATGCATGAAGGATCTATCAGGATAGGAACTTGTTGCAGCCTTATGTATACAATGTGGAGGCAATACCAGGAATATCAGTCAGTCCTCTTTATGAACAGGAGAGATAAGATTCTGAAGACTGTTGAAATTTCGTGCATGTTTTAAAAGGAAACAATCACTGTCCTGCTGACCTTCCATTTCTTGGTTTTTATTCCTTAAATGCCTTTTCTCATCTCTGAGATTTCACATGTGCTTTTCCTTCTGCCTGGAATATACTTCCCCATCCCTGTCACCTTTGCCCTGCAATTTCCTTGTCATTTTTATCATCTGGTTCAAAAGTCACTTACTCAGAGAGACCTTCCGTATTGAATCTAAAGCCCACCTATTTTTCCTAATTGCATCCTGTGATTTTTCCATTATAACCCTCATAACACATTCCAGTTATATGTCAATCTATTCTTTCTTATTTAATGTATATGTCCTATACTAGGCTATAAGCTCAGTGACTACAAATATGATGTCTTTCTTTTTTAACTCCTGTAGGACTACTGTTTAGTAGTGCCATGCCCGGGGTTGGTTACTAATAAAATGTGTTAAGTAAATTAATGTTTTAATAGTCTATATTTATATTATAGCCACTAGCCATGTGAATCTATTTAAATTACAATTAATTAAAATTAAATGACATCACAAACTTAGTTCCTTAATCATACCAATCCTACGTCAGCACTAATGGCCACATGGCTACTATGCTGCAGCATACAGATACTGAACATTCCCAGCATTGCAGAACAATCTACTGGATAGCACTTATCTATACTAGGCAATGAATAAGAGAGTGGTAATAAATTAAGGACCTTTTAGAATTCTACACATGCATTCTATTTTAAAAATATCACTTGAATTTACCTGCATCTCTTCGTTCCTACTTTCTTTGGGAACTAACAGGTCTCCCAGTCACAAATAATTCCCAATCCAGATGCATTCCTCAAATAATGAGATACAACTATCTATCAAGTCACTTCCTTTCCAAAAAAGCATTTATCACTTCTCATTGCCTGTAAGATAGCGCTAAAGCTCCTTAACGTGAAAATAATATTGCATATCTCCCAATTTACCATTCCAGTCTCAAACAACACTGCTCCCCACTAGCCCTCAAGTTCTACTTACAAGATTTCTGTGTTCTGTGAACAAAATATACTGTCTCAATGCTGCTCAAAATACCTGTCGGTGATGTAGTCCTCCTACCCCTGTAGGACTCAATTTTTGAGCCTCACTAAATGTGTGGAGCTCTCAGTCCAATTTGTATCACTTAATATGTGATTATCTGTTTATAACTCTATTACTCTCACTGTATTGTAAGGTTTTAAAGAAAAAGTACCGTGGCTTACTTAACCTTGCAGTGTCTAGTTATGTTTGCACAGAACTTACATTTTGTTGTTGTTGAAATAATAAAGTGATAAAAAATGAAAGAATGGGTTACAAGACCCTTATCCTATAGACAATTCTTTGTTCATTTCTGTATAATTTTTGCCTATTTCCAAAACGCCTCCCCACCAGTCATTATACACTACTCAGTCTAAGGGTAATATCCCTGAAAAGTCAATAGAACAGCTTTAACTTCAGTTTAGTAGAAGAGGAGGTAAGGCTCTCTTAAACTGCCAACTGTTTTTCACTGGGCTTAAGGTTACCATGTTAAATTTAAACAAATAATAACAGCAAGAATAACAAAACCTTAATACTTCCAAATAAATAGATACTGTGGAGATATTCCGGTGGGACAAATAGTATAAAGGACTCGTGTTACTGAAAGCTTTGTAAATTCAGAGCAGTGTATGGAGTTACCCTTAAATCTCTCTAAGGTGCTCTCTTCCCTCTTAGATCTTTGCTTATTATCTACTGAACTCAATTTTGCTTTACAGCATAGACATACATTGTTGCTATTTGTTGAAAACAGAAAAACAATAGTATAATACCTCATGGGGGTAAAAATGAAACAACAGAGAAGAATAAATATGTTCCAAAACTGCTGGAAGAACATTTTTATGTGAAAATAACATATAACAGTAACAATGATGATGCTGAATAGCTATTTTTAAATTACACTTGTTATTGTTTTGCAGGACATATTTTTTAAATATTTCAAGTCATTTTAAATCTCATCAGTGAAATCACTACTTAGGTATTTAATTAATTATTTATTTATTTATTTTTAACCACACTGTAATCCTAAATTGTTAAGTAAAGTTAGAAGCAGGGTATGCAATAATTAAAAAATTACAAACGTCCATTTAAAGCTAATATTGTAAACATCTGACCAATGGCTCATATGTGTAGTGGGAAATGCTGAAGAGCCATTCTAGTCTAACAGAAGACAGTGACTGAGTAAGGAGATACACTAATGTAAGAAGAACCCCTATTTTTTTAAGGAGATTCATCCATCACAAGTCCTTATTTGATCTCACAATTTGTTAGCATTTTATCTGAACACAATAGGATGACAAAATCCTGCTGGGTGGCCTCAGTGTTTTATTTGTGGTGAGAAGATCCGTGTACTAGGATTCTCTGTCTTTTCAGTTCTACAGGAGTTTGCTCCTAATTTAAAATATCCCATGGCTGATAGTTAAAGTCTAGGTTATATTTTTATAATAGAAATTGATAAATGGGACAACTAAATTTTTCTTTAATATATTTCTCCACCTTAAAGTTAACTTTCAATGTATTTAATAGGAGGGTAAAAATACTTTGTTATAAAAATTAACTTCTATCAAATGAATCTGACCTATCTAGAAATAAGTATTGAACTGGTTCACAAAACTCACACTTATTATAGGTGCTCACGACAAAGTGACTCAAAGTACCTTTAACTGATTGTAAATCTCTTATGACATACTTAACGTGGCTCATTGATACAAATGATGTCAATCCACAGCCCAGCTTTCCAGGGCCAGGGTCCTGTTGCTATAGGGCACGCTTCAGTACACTCACACACTCCCACTTCTCCAAGCAATGGCCATTCATCTCTAGGCAAGAGGCTTCAAGAGAAACGACTGTGAATTCTTAGACTCTGAAAGAATGAGGATGCTTTTGAGAGAATCTGTCCCCTGCGGGTGAAGGGATCAGTGGGAGACAGCATTAATGGCTAGGACACTAGGTAAAGAATGATCTGCGCTCCCAAGTCTGGCCTCTTTCAAAAGCCATGTTTTCATTAGCACTTTTAAGTGCAATGATGGTTTGTATTTCTGCCCCTGGAAGTTTTCAAATGCCTTAGGGCACAGACTGAGACAAAAAAGTGATAGGTTCAGATGGAAGAAAATGAAAAGTTTGCACAAGACCAAAGAAAGCCTCCCACTGAGAGTATTTATTAACATAACATCTCGCCCTCTTAATAACTGAGTTTATGCTAAAGGTGTCTGGCTGTTTAAGAAAAGTGAATTCAGTGAAGACAAATCCAACTAAAAAAAAAAGAATATACTGAAAAGTATGATTCCACTAGCACTTTTATTCTCTAAAGCTTGTATTCAGTCAAATGAAGTCTGATGGCACCCAATGAAAGTAGTTCATAGAATTTCTGTTTTCCTGTAATTTATATAAAAGGATAGTATTAAAAAATGAATTGTGGTATTTTTCAAAATAAATGTTTGCATTTGGGTTTATTTAGTTTTTTCCTCCTTATCCCACTGTTCTCTAAGAACCTAATGTAGATTAATTATCAAGAAATATTTTATAACAAGACTATAACCATATTTTCAATTTATTTAATCCATGTAAAGATAGATAATTTTACATGTGATGTGTTTAGATAAAAATATGGGGCATCATTCTGTTAGTGTTTAGGGTACTCTGATGAGTATGCCAAGTTACTTTCAACTTCAAAATAAGATTATTTAATGTGCAACAACATTTTAACTTCCATAGATCAGGACAATGCAGTGATCTTAATGGGGAAAGTAATGACTAGCAAAGGGCTAGCCTACCAATAAAATGAGCAAACTGCCCAAGAGATCTAAATCAAACCTGAGGAAAAGCTCAGGAATAGAAAAAATAATTTTTATTATTGGGAAATTTTGAATCCTTTTCTTTTTCTTTTTACTTTGAATCTTAAAAATTATACATTTAAAATAATGTGGATTTATCCTACCGTGTACTAATAATGGACATTAACCTCAACATCACACAGTTAGTTATTCACACATATACACATATGCCTTAAGTAATAAAATAAATATATCTTGCCTTACAAACTCTTCCAACTCGAGAAAGAATGGTCTTATCAGAAGTACTCCCTTCTTGAGATGATTCACGAAAGAAGAAATATATTTTATCATCATCTGGATTATAGGTGTCCGGGATAGGGAAAGTTCCAATAAATTTTGCTCCTGTTTGGAAGTAAAGAAGCTAGACATTAAAATACTGAAATAATTCAGCCATGATAGGACTTGTGTCTTTTGTATGCAAAACAATTACCAGCAGAATGAAAAATAAAAATATGAATGGCATGTGGAAAATGAGATATACACAAAAAGGACATAAAGTAAGAACATATATTATCATGAAAAGTTCCTAAACAAGTTCTTTAGGATTCTGGAGATGAGTTAGGAACATGACTGGCTGATATTCACAATTGTTTAAATTCGACTAAATTACATAGAAAGTCCTTTCAAACCTGTAGCACTTATGACTTTACATTTTCCTTTGTTATGATTAGAGTTGCTGCTTTTTAACCACAATGTCTATTATGAAGAGCTTAGGGAAAACTATAAATATATCCCAAGTTTTGATACTTTTTTTTTTTTTTGTCTTTTTGCCTTTTCTAGGGCCCACACCCGTGGCACATGGAGTTTCCCAGGCTAGAGGTCTAATCGGAGCTGTAGCCCCTGGCCTATGCCACAGCCACAGCAATGCGGGATCTGTGCCGCGTCTGCAACCTCACGGCAATGCCAGATCCTTAACCCACTGAGTGAGGCTAGGGATCGAACCCGCAACTGCATGGTTCCTAGTCAGATTCGTTAACCACTGAGCCACAACGGGAACTCTGATACATTATGTTTTTTGCTGCACTTTTATAATTGCCAAATTGGGGGTCGGGGGAGGAATGAAACAACCAATAATACTTAGGTAGACTCCAGCGTTGGCTCACTCTTTCCCAATGTCTTGTCTCTGCCACTTACTGGAAGAGTGACCTTAGGCAAATTATTTATCTTCTCTACACCTTAATTTTCTCATACCTAATATGAGGCTACCAATATTACTAGCACAATAACTGACATGATAACCAAGTAAATTAATATATGTAAAGCACTTACTATCTGGTAGTACCTGACACATACTAAGAGTTTTAACAAATTTTGTTAAATGTTGAGTGGGATGATTATTATTATTATTATGACCACAAACAAGAGAATGATGGAAAATTGAGCGCATCCATATAATTGTTAGAATAACTCAAAGTTAAAAATGAAGTAGTTCCAAATGTACTGACATGGAAAGATGTCCATGATACATATTAAGTGAAAAAATAATGGCAACAAAATTAACTCCTTTGCAATGTATCGATGACAAGTCAAATTGTGTTACTAATGCCTTGTTTAAGAAGTATTGGGCATTTTAACTCTTGGTTTATATAATTTGGAATTAACCAGGTAACAGATCTGTAACTGAGTGATACTAGTTCAGAAATAATCCTTTTGATTAAAACAAAAAAGACATTATTGAGCAATGAAGAACTTCAATTAAATAGAAAATATGAGATGCCTAGAAGAAAGCTCAGAGCACTGTTTAGGAAGAAGAGGCAGGAAACATGAGAGGACAAAAAGTTCCCTCCCAAATAAATATAGTTAAGTAGGAGGTTTAAAAATTTGACATTGCCTTTTCTAGAGTTTTGCCCAGGAATCTCACTGCCAGATACTTCAGGAGTATTTAAAACCATTCCCCTGCAAATGATGAACTGTTGGTCAATAGCCCAGTAAACAAGACTTCACAATAGACTCCAACAGATAAAAGTTAGTATTTGATTCCAAGTGATGAGTGACTCAGTCTTTATCATCCCAGCTTCTCCAGGTCAACCTTGGGTCTCCTCTCCAGTCTCTTCACCTAAACGGGAAAACTTTAGAGGAAAAGACAGAGGGAAATATGTGCAGGAACTTTCTCCCTCGTGTTCTTTACTATTTCTTTGTTCTTTCACGCATTTTTACACTCCTGTTAATCTCACCTTGATATGGTCCTAAAGTACACAAAAATTAAATTTTAGAAAAACATGTAGAGTTTTTAAAACTTCCAGTTCTAATTAATCTTAAAGTACCCAGATCATTAACAATTCTACTCAAAGGTTTTTGGTTCTGGTTTTGTTTTTGCCTCTAGCCCCTCCTTTAAATAGGTGATACCTCATAAACACTTAGTTCTGAATCTCTGAGCAAAGTAAAAATTATTTTGTAGTCACAAATTAACACTTCTAATTTTTTATTTACATATAGCCTGTTTTCTTAAAAAAACTGCATAAACTAGTTTTCCTACAAATGTAGGATTAGGATTTCAGCAAATTCACGAAAACAAAGAATATACTTAACTACTACTATACATAAGGCACTTAGAACAAGGAAAAAAACTTCCAGAATCAAAGATTAGAGAAGTGACTAAGAACTGACTCTTTACTTCAAACCAATTACAATCTGGATTAGGAAAATATTGATATAAGGCCAAGATGTAGTTAAGAAGAAGGACCAGTCTTGATGTTTCTTTCCAGTGACTTGAAAGGATATTGCAAATATGAGTAGAGAACCAACTGTGGGTTCCAGAGACAGAGATCAGATATTATTAATAATCTAGAGAACTCTTTTGAACTTATACATGCCTAAACTCAATGGCATCAACCTAGATGCTGCACTGGCATGTGTATTTTTTAAATGTATAAATAAAAATAAATAAAGCTTTACAGGTTTACAAGAATCCAAGTTGAAGACTCACTTCCTTAGACCACCTATTTTATATATGGGGAAAGGACATAGAAGAGGACTCAACCCTAGGTCAGTAATGCAGATGCAAGAATGGACAGGAGGAGTGAAGACTGATAATAAATACAAATTCTCCATAATTAGAGTGGGACAAAAAAGGGATAAAACTGAAAATATACAGAAATTATAGGACTATGATTGCCTCATTTTATCTTAACAAATATGTGAGCTTGAAATGGGGATGACACAAGTAGAATTTATCAGAGCACTTAAACATAACCTAAGTAGAAGTTATTTATGCTACATGATGATCCTGGTAATTTCAGTACTAGAACTACTCAAAGACTGAGTTGAAGTTATACTTCTAAAACAACACAGTGGTAACAAAATTTGCACAGTGTTCTCTCTCCAGAAAGCAAATGAGATCTCTGACTTGAAACAGAAAATCATTACAGTTAAAAGGAATTACAGTGCAAGGGAAAGAGTTGCTTATAAACCTTTCCTCAGACACACAGATGGGAAAATAGTTACTGGAGCTGACTGGTGGGCTCTTGTTTTCAGAGTTCAACAAGAAACACAGCTCTACAACAGAAAAGAATGTACAGGGTCTAAAAGGAGTACAATAAATATGGTATTTCATATTCTATGGTATTTCTATATTTGCTGAAATACACAGAATAGCCCAGCTGGGCTACATGAAACATTATCCAGGTACTGTTGCCAGGTATTGCCATCTGAAGTAGCCAAAAGTTAGAGCATGATACCAATCCACATTCCAGGAATTTCATTATAATATCAATGGGGAAGAAAAGAGTAATACTTTTCCTAGTTATATTCCTCTTTTTTTAACTTTAAAACTTTAAAAAAAGTTTTATTGAAGTATATTTGATTTACAGTGTTGTGACATTTTCTGCTACACAACAAAGTGATTCAGTTATACATGTACACACAGCCATTCTCTTTCAGATTCTTTTTTCCACATAGATTAACACAGAATACTGGGTGGAGTTCTCTGTGCTATGCAGCATGTCCGAATTGGTCAGTCATTCCATACACCTCAGTGTGCATATGCCAATCCCAAACCCCCAGTTCATCCCTCCTCGCAACTTGTCACCTTTAGTAACATAAATTTATTTTCGAAGTCTGTGAGTCTGTTTCTGTTCTGCAAATAAGTTTATTTCTTACCTTTTATAGATTCCACATATAAGGGATATCATATGATACTTGTCTTTCATTATCTAACTTCACTTAGTATGATAATTTATAGGTCCATCCATGTTGCTGTAAATGGCATTATTTTGTTTTTTTTTTATGACTGAGTAATATTCCATTGTATACATATACTCCATCTTCTTCATTTACTCCTCTGTCAATGAATATTTAGGTTGTCTCCATGTCTTGGATATTGTAAATAGTGCTGAAATGAACATTGGGGTGCATGTATCTCTTTGACTTACGTTTTTCTCCAGATATATGCCTAGGAGTGGGACTGCCAGATCATATATGGTAGTTCTATTTTTACTTTCTTGAGGAACCTCCATACTATTTTCCATAGAGGTTATACCAGTTTACATTGCCACCAATAGTGGTGTGTGGATAAAAGGAACCAAGTTATATTTCTTTTCACTTTCAACATATATATACACAGAGGGTCTTGTTTATTCAATGATTGTTGATTTTGTCAGACTCTTAAATGTTGGTTGTTTTTCAAGAACTATAAGAAATCATTTGGGAGTACTATAATAAAATTAAATGATGGAAATGTTTAAGCCAAATATTTATTACACGAAGAAAGCTAATTATGCAAAACAGAATTAACATCTAATAACACTCTATTCTGCAATTTAAAGTGTAAATATACTTATAAGCTAAAAATAAATGTATGTTTCAAGAATAGAGTTTTCTTTCTTATAGATTCAACTGAGCTCCTGTATCTTAGAATACTGATGTTAGTAGTTTATGATAGAAACTCTTTCCTGAATTGCTGTCAATTTGGGGTAAAAATATCATTTCATCAGTATAAGACTTCCATAGTTGAGTTAAATTACTTTAAATCACACCAATAGACACCTGGGCTTTATTATAGCACATTTTTCCTCTTTGGCATTTGAAACATATGCCTTAATATGGATGGAGTTTGAAATCATGCATTTTCAAAACTGAACTTTTAGCATGATACCAAGAACCACTGCCAAATGAAAGTGGCCTAAATCTACATGGCCTTAAATACACATTACTTTCATTTCTTCTTATGAACTTCTTTTCACCCAGGTAAGCACACCTACACTATGACTTACGATCTAGTGAGTTCCTTACTTTCCTTTATTTCTCCCTATATTATTTTTTTTTAACACTTTTGAAAAATGTTATCCTTTGGTGTGGAAGAAGAATTTATAGACAACAATCCTCCAAGAGAAACTTCAAATAAAAACTGCCTCCACATGTTAAAAATGAAAATGTAAAACAAAAGTTCTCATCTACTCCAGGAAAGAAAACAAAAACATATGCATCTGAGACATCATTGTTTGTTTTCATTTTCCAAATGGTCAGACCTCTTACTTTTACTCCAAAACTCTCATAAAAACTTAACTCTGAGTAACCACTCTTTAATCTACATTCCCATTTCCTGATATGTTCTAAGATTAACTTGATAAAGAAAACTGTGGAACAACGTAAGTCTTCATCTAGAACTGCCCATAGGATTTCATCTTTGCAAGTTTCACATCCTTCTCGTGAGGTATAGGTGGATTTGTTTCTCAAAGAAGGAATCAGCATTCATACTTATTATGTCTTTGACATTGGATTAGACAAAGTCCTACAGAAATTCTGACAAGGATCCTTGGGCTGGTAACTGAAGAGATGAGATGATCTCATTCTGGTTAACTCTAGTCAGGGTAAAGCAAGGTATGGGCATATACACAGTATCAAAAAATTGAACCTCCCTAGGTAGTTCAGTGATAAAAGTGAACTTGTAAAAACTTCCTACAGAATCATATCTTTTAAAAGCTTATTTAAAATCCACATCTTAAATACTCAATGGCAAATTTAATTTTTTTTGAAGTTCATTTAATCTAAACATAATATCAATTTACACTGATAAGAAATTTGGTCATTACATGTAAAGGTAGGGTTTTAACCTCAAAATAACAGTACAGGAAGAAAAATTTAACAAAAAAAGTTTTCTGTCTAACCAGAAATGAATCGTGCATGAATGGATTAAGAAGATGTGGTACATGTATACAATGGAATACTACTCAGCCAAAAAAAGAGAATGAAATAATACCATTTGCAGCAACATGTATGCAAATAGAGATTATCATACTAAGTGAAGTCAGAAAGAGAAAGACAAATACCATATGACATCATTTACATGTGGAATCTAAAATAAGGCACAAATGAACCTATCTATAAAACAGAAGCAGACTTATAGAACAGACTTGCCGGGGGTGGCGGTGGCAGGGGGGAGGGAGTTGGATGGATTGGAAGTTTGGGTTAGTGGATGCAAACTATTACACTTAGAGTGGAAAGGCAATGAAGTCTACTGCATAGCACAGGGAACTATATCCAGTCTCTTGAGATAGACCATGATGGAAAATAACATAAGAAAGGGAATGTATATATATGCATGACTGGGTCACTTTGTTGTATGGCAGAAAAGGCACAACACTGTAAATCAGCTAACTTTAATTTTTTAAAAAAGTAATAAAAAAGAATAAATTTACCCTGTTATTTGGAAAATCAAATATATCTTAGTTCTTGCAACCTGGCAATAATTGTATAAGTCCCCAAAGTGTGTTTCAAATCTAGATGGTAAGTGGATAGTAAAAAAAACTTACACATACTGCATTATGTGATTGTGGGCTACTGTACATAATTTAAAAACGAGTACAATTTAGACCAATGTTATCCAATAAAAATTTCTTTGAAAATGGAAATGTTTTATATCTGTGCTGTCCGATAAGGTAGCCTCCAGCCTATTCAGCTACCGAGCACTTGAAAGATGACTAGTGTGACTAAGAATTCAAAATTTAAGTTTGTTTACTTTCAATTCATTTAAATGTAAATAGCCACATATGGCTAGTGTCTACCATACTGGACAGTGCAGGTTTAGAGCAAATAGCCTGTATTGTTAACTATGCTCTGTCAGGTCCAGTGTAAGGAAGAAATAGAGCTCTATTTCCATAACTGCCACCAAAATGGGAGTCAAGGTCCCAGACTCAGGAGATGTGATATGCTACTTTTGTCAGAAGTTTGGTGTTGTAATGGAAGTATGAGCATGGTGGTTAGGAGACCTGAACATACCCCTTCTTCATACTGAGTCTCATTTGTGGGCTATAAAGTTGTATAAGATAATGTCTAACATTCCCAATAATGACCACAGTTACTTTAACAATCACTGTTTTTTGTCTCTCCACATTCCTGACACTAGCCAGATGACCTCTTTAACCTCTGTCTTTGGATCCTAGGCTGACTACATCTGGAAAATAGCATGGAGAACAGAAATACTCCCAAAGAAAGTCAATCTTTTGCTTAGGATGTCAAGTACTTCTTCATTACAAGAGTCTCCTATAGCTTCTGTAATTTCTCCCTTGCTTTGTCCTAGTTTCCATGCACCCAAGAAGCTTCTGGATGACTATATCTCCTAAAGCATCCTGCTCTTCTGATTCTGGCCTGTGTGTCCCTCAGCAAACATCTGACCTGATGTTCACACTAACCCTGAATACAGCTACAGTCTGGTCTAGGTCTTCCACATCACTTGCCTAACCATACTTTCTCCATCTGCCCTGGTTTCTACAACCCAGACCCACATCCTCAGTTTGAAGCTGCCCAACATGACATGAGATGTGTACCATGTTTATAGTGAGGCTGCAAGAGCAGAGGATGGGCAATCAAAACAGCAGAATTTAGGCTGCTGGACTATATCACACAATGAAAACAATAAAGTGTCAGGGACTAGAGAGACATACCTGAGTTTCAATCTCACTTCCAATAACTGTCTAATCACAGACTATTTATCTGACTTTTAAACTATCCTCAACCTTTAAAGTAGAAATAGTAATTCTCTAAAGATTATGCCACTAAACAAAATAATACCTTAAAAGTATGTAATATAGTGACTACGATGGATACTATATAAAATAAATGCAAAGCAGAAGGGACCAGAGATAGGGAAATGAATTTACAAACAATAAAATAGTGGCAATAAACCAGAGATAAGGTGATGGAGAACTAAAGAAAGATGGAGGCCAGGGAAAGAACAAGGTCAACAGAAATTCTGAAGGAAGTAAAGGCTCTTAGTGATAGATTAGATAAAGGAGAGGAAGAAATTAGAGATAACCTCAAGGTAACTGGGTGGATGAAGCTAAGAAAGTTAAAGAGAGATAAAAATCAGGAAACAGGTATTAAAGGGTAGGTTAGAAAGGAAAAACAAGACCATAGGATTTTAGATTTTAGATCCAATTAGTCTTTTCTACATTATCTATACATCTACTTGAAGATACTCAAAAGCAAAAGATCACTGGACAACTAGTACAAATCTCGAAGCACTTTAATGGCACAATCAGGGATAAGGCTTAGATATTTTTATTCCCATATTAAACAACCCGTTGCTTTTTAGTGAATGTGAAATGAAAATGTAAGACATCCAGATAAATATTTTTAAGGGCACTTAGTTACAGGAAGAGGTGGAAATGTAGTTTTAGGAAACACCAGAACACAGAAAACAAGTAAAAGTATCACAATGGATGAGCTCACAGAATTATGAAGTAGAGAGAGAGAAGGAAAAGGTGGCCAGTACTTAAAAATGCTAAGAAAATGTCAGAGAACCAGAGCATCCAGGCTATTAGTCCCACCTGCTCCCTCTCTCACCTTCAGGAATAATGATCATGAAGGTGATGATAATATGTACACTGAAATGCTTTTAAAAGCACTGCCACTAGTTTTGTTCCTGCCCCATCCCCCTTTTCCTGCTTTTGTGCAATGCCCCCCTCTCTTTCTACCCTCATCCTCCTTTGGTCTTCCCTTCATGCTAGTGTCAGTTACCTTTATAAACAACAAAGATCTAATTATCTGATTAAGATTAGGCAATCAGTGAAGAGGGTCCAAAATGTACAACTTCCCAGTTATAAAATAAATAAGTCATGGGGACATAACGCACAGCATGGTGACTAGAATTAAAAGTTCTTATCACAAGATAAAAAAAAAAATTTCCATTACTATGTGTTTAACTTCTGGAATTTAACTGGATTTATTGTGATGATCATTTTGCAATATGTATAAATACTGAATCATCGAGCTATACACCTGAAACTAATAAAATGTTATATGTCAATTATACCTAAACTTTTAAAAGACCAAAAAAAAAAAAAAATTACAGATAACTCCCCATTGGTGTTAGGAAAATATTTACAGCTTTCCGCCCCATCACCCACTCTATTCTTACCCTCCAGGCATTTATCATCCATGAGGTCAGCAACCCTCCCCTATAATCTCTGTAGGCCCAGTGGGCAGAAGAGCATTCAGTATGCCATAGGCTCTTAAAAGTTGTTTATTAAGAGAATGTTAAACCAATGCAAAGCCTTCCTACTTTGCAATTCTTTACACTCGGCACTATAACAGCATGTTAGGCAAATAACAGTTTAGTAAATACTTCCCACATTTATTGTTTTAGCAATACTGTTGACTTCTTCTAGACATATTACAGTTAAGGGAAAAAAGAGAAGAATCTCTTAAATAAATGGCAATATGAGGATATCTGCAGTTCCAGTACCGGAGAATATAATCCTTCATTTTAAGCCATAATATCTTGTTACAGATAACTAAGCTTTTCTGCTGGGTAAATCTCTGGAGTCACTTTCAAACCAAGTTATTTCCACAAAAACGTCACAGTATTCAAGAAGACTGGCCTGCCCTGCGTGACTGCTAAGAAATGAAGAATAATCACTTGTTTGGGGATATTCTAAATTTGTTTACTCTATTAATAAGGTTCTCTCATGGCCAATGGAGATCACGTTGTTGTGTAAACAAATGGATCTCAGGGTTTTGACTAAAGAAATGTTTTTAAAGTGTTTTTCCCTTTTGTTTATGTTGTCATTGCTTGAATGATACTGAGAGATAGGAAGATAGCCCCTAGGAAATCTCTATCCTGGCCTCCTCCACTAAAACCCACTATTTATTGTAGGAATGAGAAATGGTGTGCCTGCTTTAAGAGCAGTGTTAAGTTATTCTGCCATGTGGCAAAATAAAGTCCTATGGTAATCAGAAAACTTTAGAAAATCATGATAAAACCTGACTTGTAAGGCAGTAGGGGAAAAGAAAAAGCCCTTCATTGTTTCTGCAGTTAACTAAATTCGTTTAGGAGGTCTTCTTAGTTGTTGTTGAAAACCTGGAGTACTGTGACCCTTACACACAAAAGTAATTATACAAACTAATATCAATAACAATATGCTTAAAATTTTAGAGGGACATGTTTTAACCAAAATATGAATTTTTTTTTAAACAAAAGAAGTAGATGTTACAATCTAACCCTCCCTCTTCTGCTCATAGCCAGTACTTGGCCTGGTCATTAAAAATCAGACTGCAGGAGAGAGACTGCTAACTTGAACCCCAGCTCTGCAACCGACAACTTGTAAGGCTTTGACCAAATAACTCAACTTCTCTCTACCTCAGTTTATTCATCTCTGAAAAGCACATCATCATAATAATACAACCCCTCATATGATGTCACTGTGAACATTTTAAAAAATCAATTAGAGCACAGAACAGTGTCAAGGACAATAGCACACACTCAATAAATGTCAGCTATTATTGTTATACACGCAACAGGTTCTGGCGATTTGTCTCACATAGTGAAGAATATTTCAAATGTATTTTACATGTTGAGCCAAATCACTTATCCCCAAACACATCTGAATGAATAATATCAAGTTCCTTATCTACCCAAAAGCAAAGGCAAAACAATCAAAAGTGTGAAAATCACCCACCGTTGAGCCAGTGGTGCTCTGAAATGTCAGTTCTGATGTAATGGTGGTCGTGAGTAGGCCCAAGGGACCGCGTGAATGCAGTGTCTTTGCCAAGGAAATCAGAAGCTGTGCCAGAGTAGAGGTATTCATCTGCGAGGGAGAAAAGAATACACAGGACTTTTAAGAGTTTACCAGCGGACACTATTTACAATATATTAATTTCACAGCATGAAACCAAAGATGTTTATTACTTCACATCAGAAGATACTGTTTCATAAATTTCCCCTTCAGGTTTTGAAAAATCTGCTTGGTTGACAAAAAGATAACTCAATGAACTTCAGTAAGCTGATGCGAGATACCCGATTATCAAAAAAGACCACTCTTCTGAATTAATAATTACGCATGTATTTAGCTTCTGTTATGAATAAGCTCTTCTTCTCCCCCTTCTCCCCACAAATAATTTGAGGATATATCATAATCAGGAGTTCTTTGTAACAACACATGAAAACATATTTTAAAAGTAAACGCCATAATGAGGAATGAATTGTGTAATTGGTATTTACTTAACCGACATAACTCTAGTGACCACAACTTTTCTTTGCCTAACCTCTGCTGAAAGGGAGCTTTCAGCACTGAAGTCATACTTTGTAATTATAAAATTGTTGCATTCCTCGTAGCTAATCATGTCTCTAATGGTTCTGATAAACAAGAATTTCTGAAAAGGGGAAGATGTTTCCATTACTGCATACCAAACTTCTTTGTCCTATTATTTATGTAAAGTGGATGGATATCCTTTTTTTTTCTTTCTTTTTTTTTTTTTTAACCAGAGACAGAACAAGAACGGGAGGGGTGCAGGGAGAGGAAGGAGAGGGAGAGAGGGAAAGAGAAGATGAGAAAGAGGGTAAGAGAGGCAGAGAGAAGTGGAAAAGGAAGGTAGAAGGCTGAGGAATAAGGGAAAGAGGAAAAAAAAAAGGGGAGGAGTGGAAGATGAGGAGGAAAGGAATGGAAGGGGGTTGGGGGCTGGGATGAGGGGAGCAGAGCTGTGGCCGCGGTCCCCTAATGTGGGTTAGCACACTGCTGGGGGGAAGGTGTAGTGGCAGGAAGAAGACAGTCCCACAGTACAATGTATTACCCCTTTGAGAACTAAGTTTCTACTTCAAGATATCTCAATATTCAGCTACTTTGGGTTAAACTTAATAGACTAAGATTAAAAAAAAAAAACTAATCTCTACAGAGCACCTAAATGTTCTAAGTGCCTAAATATCTTTAAAATTCTGTCTTTGAATGAGTAATTCAGGTACTTTTGAAATCCTTCTATTTTATCCTTTTAAATAAGATTTGTACAGAAATATTTGAGATTACCAAGGTAAATACTGATGGCAACGGTTAACTTCCAAAGGGGGGAAACATACACACACACAAAAGAGAGAAATCCAGTTATGTCAGGTAAATGTAGACATGGTAATGATTCCATCTTTCAAGGCATTCCCTTAAACATGTATGGTGGATGACAATATTTCATTGTGGGGCAAATTAAAAAAAAAAAAAATGAAAGAACAAAAATAACATTAATAAAGACATTATGAAAAAAGTCTGGTAAGAGTAAAGGAAACACACCATTAATTTGAAACATAACACTGCAAATATTTGGACATTTTGTCAGAAAAAAAATGGTGTGTTTCAGCATAAAAACTGGATCTGTATATCCAGGCTTTAAAACTGTCTTCTTTGTATTTAAATTACTTAGGGGTTCCTAAGAGGGGTCACCAATGCCTACAATCTATTGTTGTTTATTAAGGGTGTGTCAACCCCACTTGACAGATCAGAATCACAAATCATTGATCTCATTTTCTGAGGATAATGACCGAACATTAGTCATATAATTTTCAAAACACACAAAAACACACATGCTTTCACTTCAAAGGAAGAACACTAGCTCTCACTAAGTGAAAATTAAAATGTCATGGTGCTTCAGGCTTATCGTCTATTCAAACATTTGATGGACAAGTTAAATAAAAAGAGACTAAAGTCATGAACCAAACCAAGACAAAAGGAGTCCTTCTAATGGTTGAAATTCAGAGGCCGTGCCGACATTCCTCAGAAAAGACTTCGGACCCCACAGCACTGCCGTCGTTAAATAAGACAGTCCTCTCCTCTCCTCCTCTCCATTTTGTAACAAATTTCCATAGTGAACCAAATAGGGGCATAATAAAATATAAGAGAATCTGAGGCAATTACATGTAAAAGTATAGAACAAGTGAGCATGTGTCATTTGCATGAAAAAGAATTCAACCAGAAGTTCATTTAAAATGTAACAGAGGTTAAGGATTACTGAAGCCTCACTTTACGGATAAGGATGCTAAGGACAGAGAGACATGACACTAAAAAAACTATAATCACACATCCAGTAGAAGATTAATCCAAAGTAATCTTTAACTCATTAAGAAAATGTGGCTTAATCTACACATACCTTTTTAGAGAAACCCCTAAAAGCAAGAACTGTCCATCACTGATCTTACCTGTTATGACTGAAGCAAAAGGCTGTTGAGGATCAAAAGGACATTTCAGTCTGCCAGACTCCAAATTATGCGTGTCTAGTTTGAACATAACTTCCTGTTATGAGAAATAGTAACACAAGTGAGATTTAAAAAAAAAAAATCAGAATCAACAAGAACAGAGGAGATAAGAACTAAATTTAACTCATTAATTCAACAAAGACTGAGCATATAGCATGTGCCTTATGCTGTGTTCCTTAACTCTTCAGAAAATATTATTTCTGGCAAGACTCAATGCCATGTTTTGGTTTGCCCAAAGGGGTAGTGATAATAATGAGAATTTTTCAAACTGAAGTAGAAATATACTCATCCATTCAACTCATTTAGCCTGGACCACTATTATAACCAAAATCACCACCAAATACTCATATTTCTTAAGCCTAATAACTAACTTACTGAGCCTAATAAGGCAATTTCCTCATACAAGAAATAAATTTACTGCAATAATTATACTTTCCTAACCTATTATAGTCTAGCTACCTAAGCATCTGCAACTATACCAAATCACTTAAACTTTGGGATATTTTGTAATTTTTAGTGACATAAAAACATCCTACGAGAGGCAGCTCATTTTCAGAGCTGCTGATACATGTGGGCAAAAAAAAAAAAAAAAATCCTGTTGTAGTGTTTTCACTATTATGAAAACACTGTGCATATTAAAGCCACATAGTTATTTTGGCTGAAACATCTATTTTTATAATGGTGACCACAGACAGAATGGCATTGGAAGACTTTTAATATTCAGGGAAAAAATCTTAAGTTGAACTTTCCAAGAAAAATATGAATGCATAATAAATATGGCCCCATGAGACTGAGCGTTTCACAACAGTGACAACACTACTATCCAGCAAAAAGACTGATGACTCACCCTGCCTGTGTACTGGTTAGAGAAATTCACCCTTTCAGACATTCTCTCTACATGGCATATCATAAAGTTACATCAGAGCATGCATGAAATTAAAAAGGGCCATTCAGTGCCACTTATCTAGAAAGCAAGCAATGAAGCCAAAGGGATGGAAGAAATTGAATTATTTGGATTATTTTAAAATGAATCATTTCAGATCTTTTTCTTTTTAATAGGACAGGTATCAATTACTACTTTATTTTTAAAAGAATCCTATTAAAAACACCAATTTAAATAGCATGATTAACAATAAATATTTCATAGTTTTAAGTCAATGCACTTTCATACTAAAAGCAATGGTACTTAGCAGTTATTTAATGCATACGGTCCATGGGCCAGGAACTTCATGTACATCATCTCAATGAATCTTCACCATAAACTCAAGGTGTAGCTACTTTAAGAATTCCAGCTTTATAAGAGGAATATTGAGAACAGAAAGGGGTAAGTATGTTGTTAGCATCCCATTGCTTGTAAGAGGCAAAGAGGGAGCTTGACTCATCTCCAAAGTTCATGCTCTTAACTAATCGAGTCTCAGGATTTCGAACTCATGGATTTTAAAATGTGTTGAACTTAATTTATGGACTCACCATGACCATGTAACATGATCAAGCCCAAGTATGTTTAGTTAGAACAGGTCAGCTAATGACAAGTTGTGATAGTGACGCCTAGGCATGAAAAAAGTCCAGTGAGAACCCACTTAGGGCATGTTTCCCAACCGTGGATGGGGCTAGAGATATGTCAGGGAAAAACACCTACAGATCACAGCTCTTAAGTATGTTTAAATATCATTAAGGGCACATTATTCTCCACAGGTCAAACAGAACTGTTGACTCTAAAGCCTATAATGGCACGTTGTAAAGGGAAAAAAGTAAACTGAATCCCGGTGTGCCAGATTATAGTAAAAAGCTAAAAAAGAAAAACCAAGAAAATACCTGGGAGAATGTCATAAATGATGCAAAGAAATAGATAAATCCTTATAACTCTACAGACCTCTGTTGTCAAAATGCAACATTCTGTTAAATTCTCAAGATAAGCCCATAAATTGGTATTGGTGGAGGCTAAAGACAAGGTCTCCCTTATAATCTCCTGGAGAAAAGGAGATAGCAGGACAGCAAGTTTCCTTGAGCCAGAGTCAAGGACACCAACAGGAAATTAATGTAAAAAATAATGGCTGATTAAATGGACTTCCTGATATAAGCTGACTGAATTACATTATACTCTAACTTTTGAGACAACTTCAATTTTATAAGATCTTTTCCATTAAATTCTTTAAGCCTAAATAATTATGCAAAAAGTATCTGTCTGAACTGCACGTAGAGATATACTGTTCAAGTAAAGAGACAGGAAGAACAGAAGACATTTAACCATCACAGTAACCAGGCAAAGTTATCCTCATATAGGTTAATACTAATTATTAATACTATTAATATTCAAAGATGAGGTTTTCAGCAGCAGAAGGGCAATTCCAGAAGAAAGAACATACTTGCAATCTAATTATTAAACAACTATCAGGCACTCCCAGTATTGCAGGGTACGTAGGTAGGTAGGTAGAGTGCAGACATTATTTTTAAATAAAGTTTATAACATACTTTTGAAATACTTACTTACCTCTTTAGCTTTCGGTGTTCTTATTGCCTAATACGGCTGAGTATTTAGTCACCAGAATGGAGCAAGTGCTATGCCAAAGCCTATGCAATCATTTTCTCATTTTATTCTTAAAATAACTCCGTGAGTGACTATTATTGTCATCATCATTTTGCTGAATAGACAGGAGCTTAGAAACTTTATGCAGAACCGTATGGAGCTGGTAGATGACTGGGGCCAAGATTCAACCTCTGGCTCCCCGTGTTCAAAACTCTTAGTTGTTGACAACAGCCCCCACTTCTGTTCTAAAATCCAGAACCAACTGCCCATTTGGCACAACCTAACAGAACTTTTCTCAAAGGGAGAATGTACAAAACTAACTTCCCATTTTTGCCACAAATTTGTTACTATTCTCATCTCAATAAATAACACCACTTTCCAACTCACTGCTCAAAAGAGAAATCTGGGATTTATTTTAGCTGTTTCCTCTTTCTTCCGCTTGCCCCAGCCATTCAGCAGTGGTCCCCAGAAAAGGAACCCTCCCACATTTCTCTCCTCCATCCCTGGTTATCTGTTGCTGTTCCCTTTTCCTGTCCACCTTAGAAGAAATCTTAGCTACTTGAAAATGGAAGTGCTCTCCCTCTGAAAGGGCAGTGAATCCTGGGAGGACTGATAATTCATTTTAAAAATTCACAATTTTCGAGCAAGGCTGCCATACAATTACCAGTGCTCTTGACTAGTGGAAAACGCACAGGGCTTGATACCTCTGTTAACTCATAATTCTCTTATTCACGGACTTTGTAAATTTGACTGCCCCAGGGATTTTTGACAGTCTCAGACTAAGTAATTAGCTCCTTCTAAATTCTCTTTCAGCACTTGTGACTTAGGAGTTAAAGGACACTATTTGCATCCCTCAGCAGGCCTCAGGCCTCAAAACACATCCAAGCTGTAGGACTATCTCGTATAATTACACCCTGTGCTATGAGCCACTGTTATATATTACCCTGCATCAAAGCTAGACAAGAGAACATTACACCAGCAGCAAAGAATGATGGATTCAACTTGCCAAGTCTCCTAGTGGTTTGGAGATTTAACTATCAGGGTTGCTTTACTTTCAAACCATTGAGTATGGGCTGGTTAGACAAGTCGGTTAGAGAGAAAAATTTATCTAGCCACAGTTAAGGGTTTGATCTCTGCTTGAATCAGTTAAACCAATATAAGGAAACCTGTTCCATGAGCCCAGACTTTACTTTCAAACAGGCAGCCAACTCTGTGTGGTTATTCACAAGAAGTATATACATAAACATAAGGATGACTGTGTAACCCATCAACCCATATAAAGAAATGATTTAGAATACATATTCTAAAGCTCAGTCAGGCAGCTTGCTTGAGAGATAGGCTGCTTCGGTTCAGTTCTTTGCTAGACCATTTATTAGTTGGGCATGTTATTTTATTCCATTAAGACTCAATTTTTACTAACTTAAAAACCGGGAGTTTTAAAGGCACCAACTTCATTAAGAGTGTTGTGAAATTCCAAAGAAACAATCCCTGTAAAGTGCCTGGATCAGCCAATGACACAAAGAAAGCAGCCTAACATATTAATTATTAATTAAATTATTACAATCTGCATGTTTTTCATTGGCTGAAATGCTCATTGATAGCTGGAATACATTACTCCTAATTAATACCTTTTTAATTTCTACTATGTCAATTTGGTCTGGCAGAAATAATGAGTGTACTAATGACTACTTATACAATTTTAAGAAAATCATTAAAATTATCTAGTGTCTACTATTGTAAACATATATAACAGGTCAAATCTGTTGGATAGGAAAAATAAAATTATTTATAAGACATAATTTCATCACCAGGTCTTAAAGAAAATGAATTTTTATTAACAGCAACATACTAAATAGATTTAGCTATAAAAGAAACTCAAAAGAAAATAAATTTGCATATAGAGCCTAGAAGACAACTTTCAACATGTTACACTATTGATTTTAATCAACTCACTAAAAAACCTTTTAATGTAAGAAATTTTTATTAGGTAGATAAAGTGTATAATCAAAATGGCGATCCAAAAAAGTAGCTGAAAACATAAATTCTTATTCAGTTCACAGAGAATATGATTCAATCTTTATATTCAAATCTACCTATTTTATGTCATAGGCATTAAGTAACAAGATACTACAGTAAATTATTTTCATGCTATTTTATTACCTCCTTGTAGACTCCAAGATCAATATATCCACATATTGGATGAAAAGCTCCAGTTCCACACACATAAACATGAGTTTTGTTATAGGGTTGAAGTACTCGGATGAAATTTGCACATTCTGTCTATTGGGCATAAAAAAAAAAAGCATTAGCATACAATTCAGGTATCTGAATGATTATCATTCATACCACCTGGTTTCCAAGTCGATAAATCATCAAAAGTAAGGTTGAAAATAAAGATTTAGAGGAATGTTTAAACACTTTAGTAAAGGACACAAAACAAATTAGAAACTGTGGCTTGGAGTTTCTGTCATGCCTTATCAGAAACAAATCTGACTAGCATCCATGAGGATTCAGGTTCTATCCCTGGCCTCGATCAATGCGACTGGGATCCAGTGTTGCCCTGAGCTGCGGTATAGGTCACATGTGCGGCTTGGATCTGACATTGCTGTGGCATAGGCCAGTGGCTACAGCTCCAATTTAACCCCCAGCCACAAATGTGGCCCTGAAAAGACCAAAAAATAATAATACTAAAGAAAATAAAAGAAAAAAGGAAACTGTGGCTTAAATGAGTAACTTTGAAGCTTCCTGAAGTTTTAAGGTTATGAGCTAATCAGAGGACTAGAATGAACATCTCTATAGTGGGACTCAATGGGGCCCAGAGAATGAATATAAACAGAATATGAATGAGGTATGTATAACTTCTTTACGATTTTGATTTTTTCCATTATAGTGTTCTGTTGATTCCTATTGTACAGCAAAATGACCCAGTCATACATATATATACATTATTTCTCTCACATTATCCTCCATCATGTTCCATCACAAGTGACTATAGTTCCCTGTGCGACACAGCATGATGTATACTTTTAAGGATTTCCTAGAGAACCAAACCCATCATGTTCTGATATTCCCACATTGTTTATTCCCTATAGATACTACTGTTTAACTTCTCGACTGCACTGAACAAAACACTCAACATAAATATGTATTCCTATGTATTATTCATTATTATTTCCCAGAATCCCCTACCACTTTATTCCCAAATACTTTCAATGTTACAGAGCCTTTACGACTTAGCTTAATTCCTTCTTATTCTGAGAATCTCTTCTGGTTTTTCCACAATTTTTTTTTTTTTTTTTTTGTCTTTTAAGGGCTGTACCCGTGGCATATGGAGGTTCCCAGGCTAGGGGTCTAATTGGAGCTGTAGCCGCTGGCCGGCACCACAGCCACAGCAATGCAGGATCTGAGCTGCGTCTGCTACCTACACCATAGCTCAGGGCAACGCAAGATCCCTAACCCACTGAGCGAGGCCAGGGATTGAACCCGCAACCTCAGTGGTTCCTAGTCAGATTCATTAACCATTGAGGCATGATGAGAACTCCAGTATTTTAACACCAAGTCCAAATTTCAAGAAATTTTTACATTTCTGCCTCTTTTACAAATGCTTAGGCCGAAAAATATTTCTTTATACCTTGTTATTACAACTTTATTATTTTCTATTTCTCAGTTACTTGTAAACAGTGACTCAGTTTTTCAGAGTAGTCATTCTTTTAATACATTATTTTCAATTCACCTCCTGTAAGGCATCCCTTATCTTTATATCATTATTGGAAGCAATACCTTAACCGTGGCTTCATGATTCCTGGATCCAAAGACATCTGAAAAACACTGGGCAGGAACCTAATTTTATTCTAAATTAATTCTACCCAGGATATGCACAAGTGTTTACTAAGGAGATTGGAAACCTATGAAACCATTGAGATTCATAGAAAATGTCCAGTTTCTCCCCGACTGAGTGGCCATGGGTCTCCTACCTATCATGTCACTGTTGTTAGGGTTGTTAGGAGGAAAATATTAAAAAAATAAAAATAAAAAAGACAATGACCTCACTGTAGGTTGATCTTAAAAATTAAAAATTTAAAAGGCAGACAACTTAGCTGATATGATTATGGCTGTTTTACGGAATCAATTAAAAACTATAACATTTAATAATTGTATATCTCTTGCCCTGGTTTCGATCTATACAAAATATCAATATCCCAGTGACTGCTCTGATCATAGAATGAGTATGTCTTTCTAGCTGTGGTACAGAGTTCTTTGTATCTAGTTCCTCCACCCAGTAATCCTAGATCTGAAGAGTTTGTAGATCCCAATGAATAACTTCTGCACATTCTACTGCAATCTAAGAATCTCTTCTGCTTTTTCCATAGATATTTTTTACACCAAGTCCAAATTTCAAGGAAGTTTTACATTTCTGTGATTTTATGTTTTTTACAAGAAATTGTACATTTTCATTTTTATATTACTACGACGTTTGTAAAGAACAAACTTATTGAGTCTTCCGCTCTCCTTCTTTATAAACAAAGCAGTTGCTTATGACTCTTTGAAAGGACAGTACGGGTTCCTCAGTTAGCCATGCAAGGGAAGGATGTTTCTTTACCACGCAGGAAGAATCAGGATCCTCTAACAAGAGCGGGGCCACTGCATCTAGTTACTTAGGCTGTATGTGGCAAAAACGTCATGCCTAAGAACATGCAAATCACATTGAAGACATCTTTATTATCCTGACTATTTTCATAGGTTTTATGTTCTGATATATTTGTTATACACAGATTCCTAAGAAGTGAACTTTTTATATTAATTAAGAGAATTCTGGCAGATAACTTTTAATAAAATCACGTTATGTGTTTTTCACCCTTCCATCAAGGTATCTGATAAAAAGGATTTATTTTCTATTCACAAAGGCAATTGGCTTCATGTTCATAAATATCATGTTAGGCAATCACAGATGAAAACCTAAGTCAAGGAGCAACTATGCCATACTAACAGTTTTGAACAAATAATGATATAATAAGTCAAGGGGAAATTGTAAAAATATATGTGATCATCAGATAAATTTTAATGATGGTTTCAATGCTAAGGTTAAGAGATTTTCATATTCTCCAGACTTTATTTTGCTAACTCATGCTTACTGAAGGGAGTTTTATGTATTGGTCTTTTCCTCATGAAGAGATTTACACAAGGATGAAACCAACACAATGAACAGTATACAGGGAGGGGACGAGTCAAGTTAAATGACTGGAGTGGAGCAGGACTGACTCACCGCCTGTGATTTCACCATTTTTCAAAAGCTCAGTTTTACCAAATAATATTGAATTTGAAGTGAATATTTGTGTCCTTCCAAACTTTATAGATTGAAGCCCTAACTCGCCCAGGGTGATGGTACTAGGAGGCCAGTTCTTTGGGAGGTAATCAGCTTTAGAAGCGGTTGAGAGTGAGATCCTCATGATAGGATTAGTGCCTGTATAAGAAGAGACCAAGGATGCTTGCTCTCACTCTCTCTCACTGCCCTGCGAAGACACCACAGGAAGGCAGCCATCTGCAAGCCAAGAAGACAGTTTTCACCAAGAACCAAGTCGGCTTGCACTTTGATCTTGGACTTCCCAGTCTCCAAAACTGAGAAATAAATATCTGTCCTTAAAGCAGCATAGTTTATGGTATTTTGTTATGGTGGCCCAAGCCAACTACCACAGTAATTTTATAAGATTCTGAAATAAATATTTGTATAAAGAAATAAAACAACTGCTTTTCCAGATTATAAATTATGGAGTCAGAAAGATTAGGGACTATGAGAGATACTGCACTGTTTAAAAAAGGCAAATAAGGCTCACAGTGAAGTATTATATGCATAGGAGATATAATTTGAGTAATTACAAAAAGCTCTGAATTCACACCTAAAACATTTCACTTTTCTGGGAGTACTTTATTAAAATGCAGCCAGCCCTGGAAAGTAACCTATTACACTGTTCCTGATTTGGTGAGATTCTCAGATTGGGCTACCATGGAATTAAAACAATGCATGGATGAGTCCCAAATTATCTGACACAGTCTACAAAAAAGTCAGATCTGCTTGAAGTTTTCCGTGAAGTTGATGGAGGGCAATTCTCTAAGCAGCCTGGAGGCAATGAAAAGGCAGTGGTTGCCTGAAGGAAAGAAACCTGGGAAAGGAGATCCTAAAAGATAAGATCTTTTATTTAAATTTTGCCTGGGGTGGACATTTCAGCCAAACACTGGAAGTGATGCAAAAAACTTTACAACTATTTCTCTTTTAATTTATAACTTACTTTTTCAAGTCTCAAAGATTCTGTGTTGTGCTCTTTTTACGCACAAGTTTCAAAGTTTTGCTTAAATAGCATGAGCAATAATTAACTTGCTTTAATTCACTTAGTGACCTGCATAGCTAGTAATGCTAGTGTAAATCTGTGAGGCATGAAGAAAGATCACTTTGAGAAGCAGTTTTTTTAACTTTTTTTGGAAAGCTGGCTAACTTATCCAGTATTGCCCACGATGGCAAGGGTTGTTATATGTGACCATACAATTCAATCCAGAGAGTAACACAATCAGCTTTGAAAAAGAGTTGAATTTCTCCTTCCCTCTCTTATTTTTCCTACCTACTCCCCACTTCCCCCTACCCCGCCACCAACTTTCCACTGGAAAACAGAGATAATTACAAACAAGTATCAACATTTTCACTCTCTCAAGTAATATTATTTGTTTCAATATTTTACCTCTTATATACATCCTTACATAGACAGACAGAACAAATAAATAATATAAAAATTATTACTTAGAGAAAAGACAAATAAATATTAGTATATGTTTTAAAACTTGGAATTTTGGTTTCTTCCTAGATACCTGAAAAATATTAGCAAAACGGACATACTTATAATTCTTTAGTTTTACATATAGTACAATTAAATTCAATACAGCTTTATATGTGTTTCTTATAACTGACTTACAATTACTAACTTATTTAGGTTATATAGGAAATGACATTTTCGATTAAGAATCTGGAAGTTCCCACAGTGGCTCAGCAGTAGCAAACCAGAGGAGTATCCATGAGGACGCGGGTTTGACTTCTGTTCTATATCAGTTGGTTAAGGACCCGGCGTTGCCGTGAGCTGTGATATAGGTAGCAGACACGGCTTGGATCCCATGTTGCTACGGCTGTGGCATAAACTGGCAGCTACAACCCTGATTCGAACCTAGCCTGGGAACTTCTATATGCCACGAGTGTGGTCCTAAAATGACCAAAAAAAAAAGGGAAGAAGAATCTGGTCTGTTTTTGTTTTTAGTATATTTTACAGAATATCATGATCCTCAGACATTTTTGGATCATTTGCCACATGCTTATTCTTATGCTACAGGTTAGGTTTACCTAGAAGACTTCAGACAGAATTCAGTTCGCAAAGGTATCTGCTTAGGTCTTACAATGTCAAAAATATTTCAATAAGTTATAAACACTTCAAAATAAACACACGCAAATCCATATATCACACTTCTTCCTTAAAAATGAAACACAAAAATGGGGATTTCTACAGAGCAAAACTCAATTGTATTGGAAGGCAAATAAAACTATTTTAAAGAAAAAAAAGAGATATGCCTATTTAAATAAGTATTTAAAAATCCATATATCAAATAGGATAAATGGGAAAGAATATTTTTTACGAGTGGATCACAAAGTAAAAATATGAGAATATAAATTCTAATTTTACAATTACATAAAATATTTAGTATTTAGAGTAATGAAAGAATTTCAAGCTACAACAGAAATAGTTTTCTTTTTGTTGGCAAAGATTAAATATATTTATTTTATTCATTAATGTATACTATTAAACACTGACTCTATGTCATAGCCAATATCAGCAAGGGTATGGGGAAATGCACCTTCACAAGAGCATGCACTGCTGGTTAAAGTTTAAGAAGCATAAACTTTCTGGAGGGCAATTTTACAATGTATATAAAAGATTTTATATCCTTTGACCAGTAATTCTACTCAATAACCAAAGATGTTCACAATATTTATAGATAAGGTCTTTCATGCGCAGCATCATTTACAATAGTAAAAACTGGATATATACCAAAATTCTAACAATAGGGGATTGATGAAATAACATATAAAGGAATGCAGTGTAGCTATTAAAAGGAGTGTTATAAAAAGCAATTTAATGACATGGGAAAATGCTCATGGCAGTCTGTGAAGTGAAAAAAAAATGTTTAAAGGGACTATGTATACAATGATTTCATTCTGAAAAATAGTAAATAGATAAGATAGGAGAATAAACATCAAAATGTCACCAGCTATCTCTGGGTAATGTTCATGGGGGAAGAGATATTTACAGATGAATTCTATATAATTTGTAAACTTTCCACAATGAACACTTTGTTTTACTTTTAGACGTTCTTTAAAAAAAAAAAAAAGAATGTAATCAGAGAACTTTAGAGATGGAGTATCCTTTCAACCTCTGTAATGTCTCTATTGACAAGGGTGTGCACCCTTATAGTTAAGCTGACAAACAGCCCACACCCTATGCATTCTTTTCCCTGGACTGAACAGTTTAGCCCACTATTTTTTTTTTTTTTAAATAGTAGGACTAGACATTTCTTTAGTGACTTTCTTTTGAATAATATCCTAATTACATATAATTACATTTTAATAATATTCTAAGCAGAAACAAAATAGGATCAGATAGCTTCTTGTTATCTCTTCCCTTTCTTAGATTAAATTGGGGTCTGTTTTCAAGAAAACAGAATAGGTCTCTTTTGTTTCCTCTTCTTCCACTCCTCCCCCAGCCCCACTCCAATTAGCTAACATTCATTATGGTAAATAATTCCCTATTTTTCAGTTATATAGTACCTCTGTGTAAAGGGACAGTCTTTGCAAACACTTGTTAATTTTAAAACACACCCTTGGGAAGTAGGTAAAAATTACTAGAGAGAAGGGAGGACAGAGAGCAATGCCAAAGGTAGTAAAAGATGTCAATAAAACCACACACTTGTCTCAGTTTTCTGTTGGTCAGAATCTATGTAATGCTGAAAAATAAGGATCTGCACTACGATGATGCTGATGAGAGAAACGATTTGAGGGATCCAGTTTTTAGACCTTACACGGAGAACTCAGACCTTTATGTGTAGATTATAGTGTTTTATAAGAGCACATGCTATGCGGTAAGACTTCTGGATTTAATTCCCAGCTTCACTGTTGACTAGGAATGTCATATTGGCCCAGCCACTTAATCGTTCTGGCCTCAGTCTTCTCATCTGGATAATGAGGAATAATATTAAAATCTAACATGTAGTGCTGTAAAGCTTACATGAGATTATAGGTATAAAGCATTGAAAGCAGTTTCTGGAATATGGTAAGTGCTATAAAAATCTTAGCTGTTCTTAGTAACTCTAAAATATAATATTATTTTAAAAGGACAAATTAAAAAGGAGACAAAGACATATTATCCCTACATAATTCAACATCAAACTTTACAGACCTCAGTAAAAATAGAAGAGCTCCCCAAATCTCTATTCCTACGTTAGCGTTACATATATTTCAATTTTGAGATGACTACCAGCTCTCAAATACAACTGAACTGGAAGAAAGGGTTGCACACACTAGGTCTTATGTGCTCTCTAGGGTACCACCTTCAAAAAGGTTTATCACCATTTGCTTTAACTTAAAAAGAGGGGTAACTGAGTTACTATATAACTGAAATTAGTGAACATACTGAAATAAGAACATAGTCACAATGAAAACCTTTACTGACTGTTTGACCTTGAGTGTTTATCCCTCATCTCTTCCATGGGAAAACTGACATTATTTTATTGGAGTAAATCTAAAACACCCTTTTCCTACTTGTCTCCTTATCATACATTTCATAGCAGTGAAACACAAAACATAAAAGTGTTCCCACTGTTTATGACATGCTTATAATGTTACGTAACAAAATAATTTTGAAAAATCATAACCAAAACATCTTTTTTCCCATGAGTTCAAAAATGTACCGATGCTCTTGCAGATCTGAGCACCTGCTCACAAATGCACCTGGTGTTAGACAGAGTGAAGAGATCTGAGATACGGAAGGAAGAATATATCCTAGAATAGTTTAATCTCTTTCTAGTAAAATAAATGGAAAAACTGTTGCCTGTTGCATCTGAAGCAAACACTCCTACCTAATATGTTATATTTCTGCTAACATAAATATGACCGAAAAATCACAGTAATACTAACTGAATACAAAATCAGGCATAACCAAAAGTTTCTCTCTTTTGTTTTGATTATTTTGTTTCGCAGGATAGTCGTTCACAGGGGATTGGTTCCAGGACCCTGAAAGATTCCAAAATCTGAGGATGCTCAAGTCCCTTATATGGTATGGCTTACAACCTATGCAATCCTATGTACTTTAAATCATCTCTAGATTACTTCTAACAATACAATGTAAATATTACATTAATAATTGTAAATACAATGTAAATACTATGTAAATAGTTGCCAGCAGTCAGCAGTCCAAGTTTTGCTTTTGTAACTTTCTGGAATATGTTTTTTATTTGGAATATTTTCAATCCCCAGTTGGCTGGATTCATGGATATGGAACCCGTGGATACACTGAGGGCTAACTGTACTGCCTCTATGTATAAACCATAATTTGTGTAATATCTATATTCCTCTGGAGAGTGAAAACTCCATGAGTGCTTTCATACACATATTTATGCACATATTTAGGCTCTTAATAAATGTTTGTTGAATAAATAAATAAACAAATGAGTGAACAAACCTGTTGTCTTTGATAACTAATCTTCTAATCTTCTCCCTAATTCATTAGGCAAAATGTGTCTTACTGTTTCATTTTTATCACATTGATGAAGTGAAGGTTTTTTAAGATAACTGTACTTTCATATAACACCCACGATTTGCTGTCATTAAATATGAAGTCACCGCTCGGGTCAATACCCCTGTGTTATAGTGGTTAGAGGAGACATCCAAGGATGTTGAGAAAGAAGCCTCAAGATGTCCATGCTTCTGCCCAAAGTTAGAAGTTTTCATCCTGAGTTACATTCAGAAAGTGATTTATTTTGCCAAAAAAGAGTAATTTTCCCCTATCACCACAGTGTAAGAAGTCAGTGTAGAACACAGAGTGTCTGGCCCGAGTCAGAACATTCAGATGGAAGGAGGCAGTCAGAGCCTCAGTGCTGTGGAGATAAAGCAATGCGATTACAGCGAGAATGTAGGACAGCTGGGACAATGCAAAAGCAAACCAGGAAAGACACCCCAGAGATGATGGTGGTAGTTATACCTGTACAATGGGTTCCTCTGGTCCCTGAGGGAGCTTAAATTCGAAGTTTATAGAAGGACTCCCCTATTTATCCTTTATAAGTTATTTCCAATGGTTATGCTTATGTAAATTTTCAAGTAAATTGGTTGGTTTTTTTTAATTTTTAAAATTATAGTTAATTCACAATGTTGTGCCAATTTCTGCTATACAGCAAGGTGACAGATATACATATATATATATATATATTTTCCCTTTCTTATATTATCTTCCAGCACGGTCTATCTCAAGAGATCATATATAGTTCTCTGTGCTCATTGTTTATCTGTTCTAAACGTAATAGTTTGTATCTTAAATTATTAAGTGTGTGTTTGTAATGCTAAAACAACTGATTTTGTGTACATTCACAAAACACATGCATTAAATGAAAAATACACAATCCTAGAAATACAATATTTTATGACGGTTTATTTTTAAGTATTTTAAATGTATTTCTGTGAAGGAAATCATAATATTCAGAATTAACATTTTAAAAAGTGTAGTATGTCTAATTTCTGAGAACAATGTCATTCCTTTTGGCAAGACAGAAATATTTTATACCATATTAATCTTTATTGAGACTATTGGTGTAGTCTTAAAAATAATACACTAATGCCATTAATTCAATAAAACCTAGTATAAATATTTGCTATCATATCAGTACCAGTTTAACAAATATAATTTTTAAAGTCTCCTACTTACATTGGCATCTTTCCCAGCTAATTTACATAGTTCCACTCGTTCCTTTGCAGCAGGCCAATAAATCTGTAAAACATTTCAAGGTAGGTTAGAAGTTGAGTATCTAAAACACCCCACAATTCTAATTAGGAAAGTGAGTGTGTGGAATTAAAGAGTGATGTCAAGCTAAGAGCACATTCTTAGATATGATGTAAGAATTCAGGGAATTTAAATATTTTCCAAGGCCACCCTAAAAAGTTTATAAGAAGAAACTAGGCAGAATCATCCATTGTTTTTATTAATCTTCTAATTTCTTTTTAAACATAATAACAGATAAATCACGTTAAGTATGCTATAACTTCTTACTGTTACATCAACAGAATTTGAGATTAACATTTGCTTAAGAGATTCTTTTTACCCTGTTTTCTTCTTGTTTGCTCAGAGTGGTCCTGCAATAGAAACACACGTAATGAGGTGGGAAAGAGCTCTTCATCATAAACATGTTACCAAGAGCAGTGTGAACTTGTTGACAATATTCAACACAGATGGAGTTAAGGTTAATGTTACTTAGTTATAACACTTTATAAGCATTATCTTAGTTTGATCTCACAATGATCCTATTAGATATAGCTGTACTTATTCTCCCCATTTTCAGGTCAGAAAATTTCTTTATATAGTCATTAAGTAATAAGCCAAGGGCCACGAAGTTGGTTTGAAACAGCAAAATATAACCAAAGTCTGCCCCTTGAACTGGAATGGGGGAGGGTGGGATCCTTAATCAGTACTTAATAAATATCATTTGGGCAAATGCATAAAGGAAGACAAACACAGCGGTCTCCTTGATTGGTCACTTTTAATCATGCTTCAGTAGTATTGGATTTATCGCAAATAATTGGTTTTGTTTTTAACAAACTTTAGAAATTCTTCCAGGAATTTTTCAAAATAAGTCTCAAAACCATTGCATTTCTCCATTAGCTTACAGAAAGAAATGCTCTTTGTTAAGCTATAGGCAAGAAGAAACAAGACAGTCAGCTCTGAGTTGCTTATGATGTATGTTTCAAGAGTTCCTGACAAACGTTTATTATGTTTCTCACCAGTGTTAGCAGAAAATGTTTTCATAGGTGAGGATAAAGAAAAATATCCCAAGGGAATACACAGAGACACTTCATAAACCTGGAATTAACAACTGATTTAGAAGTCACTAATGGTTACATGATATTATATTCACAGTGAAATTTTAGGGTTTTAAGTCTCTGAATAAAGGATATAGAATTGCATCCACATTCTCTTAATAAGCAAATACAATGAAATTATTGAGATTTCAAAAAATGAAGCAAGGCTGTTCACTTAGGGCAGATTTTAACAACTATAAACTATAGCCAAAGGATAGGGTTTTTGAGGCAGCAGCAGGCTCAGGTGATCAGCTAACCCTGACGTTGTTCACAATGAAGACTTAAAGATGCTATTTACTCAGAAATGGTCTAAATCACTGCAGTTATAATTTCACAGAATTTTGAACAGTAGCCGGCAGTAAAACATGGATGAACCACAGCAATGAAAAGCAATATGGATGGTCCTTAGCAATTCATTAAGTGAAAAAAGCATATTCCTCAAAATGACAGAGAAAATGATCTGTTTAGAATAATGTTAAAACAACTAAAATAACAGACACTTTTAGGTATATATGTAGTTACAACAAATATGTTAAAAAAAAAAAAAGCAAAAGAGTGATGAATTCAGGATTTAGAAAGATGGCTACCCAAGACTGATAAAAAGAAAAAGGTTGAATTGGTGCTAAGAAACAGGTTACTTTAGAGATCCTAGATTTTGGTCTGGATGGTGCATTTTCAGGTGGTTAATGCATAACTGAAAATGACCAAGCAGTGTAAGTTAGTAAATAAATCAAAATGGGCCATGCATAGGGCGACTGGCAACAATCGGTCAGCCACCTAGAATCATCAAGTCCAAAATAAATGAATAAATGAACAGCAAAAATAAAACACAGTAGTTTGCAGGAAATTTGAAAGCTTCTTCCATTTGTTTTTTATTGTTTGTTTTGTTTTTAATTACTGGTAGCAAAAATACTGAATTTTTTCCTCTTTAAAAATAACAACTTGAATTTATGGAATCTTTGCCTCATATTTGAATTTATGAGCTCATTGTATCCACTCACTTTTTTCTCGTTGATTCTTTTTTTATTTTTAATAGTGGTGAAATATACATAACATAAAATTTGCCATGTTGGCCACTTTAAACATACAGTTCAGTATTGTTCAGTATATTCACTTTGTGTTACTAATCTCCAGAATTCTTTCATCTTGCCAAACTGCAACTCTATACTTGCTGATTTTGAATATTATAGTAACTTCACAAAGGATAACTCTGTATCATTGGAAAGAAAATAAATAGTACACAGAGCATGGCCATGATCTGTCAATTGGCTTAATCACTAGCTTATTACATTTGGTCTCGACTCTAGACTAGTATTTCTTTGAATCCTTTTAACATATCAGATTGTGATCTTTTCTGTTTCAGATGACGGTCAGATTTAGTCACATCTCAGAAATGAATTTAGAATAAATATCCATAGATTAGTTTAGACCTGAATATCTTACTGGTATTAGTATTACAGAAAAAAAAAGAAAGAAAAGGAAATATAGGTCTCTTCCACATTAAGTGTGACTTAAAAAAGGAGAAAGAATATTACAGGATTCTATTCTTTGACACTAAACAAGTGTACTGGATAATTAAGTTGAAATAAATAATGAGATAAATGATGTTTCTAAAGTTGATTCTGAATATATTTAAAGGAGCTTCAAAAAGGACAGAGTTATTTAAAGATGGACAAAATGTGGGAGCAATCTAAATGAAAGTTCCAAGGTTGGCATAGAGAGGTTACTGTTCATTAATCATGTGTTTAGTAGATACATAATTCTGTAGCGCCTTCAGTATACCTAAGGTGTGGCACTGAGGTGCTGAGATGTGAGTCAGGAAGAAAGTTCTGTAAATAGATGGGATCACTGCATTTCCACAGGAATCAAAAACATAATGAGAATGGAACACTAAAGATGGAGTCACAATGCTCAGGAAGGCCTAAGGACAGGGAAACAAAGTCCCTACCAGTCCCAACTTCCAAGCCATTGTTTTAAAAGTACTTGCTCTCAATAGTGTCAACTCTAATGTAATAGTTTAGCTTAATACTTTCAACTCTCGTTCTGTCTTAAAGACTTGACACTAAAATAGTAACTGCAGATTCTTTTTTCCCGTTGCAAAGGGATACAAATCTCTAAAAGATGTTTTAATGGTTCTGCTGTACATTTTTAGTTGTGAATTTTAAGTCATATACCTGTAAATTGAATTATGTCATCCTGGTAAATGAAGCAATACAATTAAAGGACAAGCTTGGAAGAACTGCATTTCTGATTAGTGGATAAATGTTATACAAAGATACTCAAGCACAGAGGATTTTTTGGACACCAGAAACCAATTTTAATAAATCTTCTAATCTGATATAAAGAAAATTTTCCCCCAAAATTTTATCACATTTTTCATCATTCACCTTCAATTCCATAAAATCTAAAATCTGTTAAAAATAGAAATTATCCTTGGATCATTATTGTTACTGCACAGGAATTCTATGATAGTATCACAAAGATAATTTTACTTCTTAAGGAAACATTCAAGCATTAAAAATAAAGTTTTTGAGATTATACATTGGCTTATTTTGACACCATGCTCTCAAGAATTTAGGAATTTAGGAATTTAGAATTACTTTAATAATAATAATCTAGGAGGTAACTGATTGTCTTCCAGACTGTAAACATTTACTTAAAAGGAAAAAGATATCCATTGTAGTTGTGCCAATATTTAAAAGCTATCATTTTAATTGTGATTTATGGTAAGATTTTTTCTTTTACTTGCCACCTAGTCATTAGAATAAAGGGTTTATTTTTTTAATATTCTTTTTGATCCCTTTTTGGTAGTAAAATAGAATCTAACTTAATTAAATCTAAAAAAAGAAGGAAAATAAATCAACCCCCATACACTCTTATATAGGGTTGGCAGAAAAATGCTCAAGTATTTTATTTTTCAATAATCTTTTGAAGTGACATGTAGAATGTGACACATATATTTATCTCTATCTCTATAAAAGCATTCTACCACTTCCATATATTTCTAGTGAAATTGGGGGTGCGTGTGTAGATACATATGGAGGGGGTAAAACAGTAAGAAAAATATAGAGATAGAGAGACACACAAAGACACACAGAGGGAGAGAGATGCTAAGTCTGATTGGGTATAGAATAGTTCATATATAGAGTTGGGTTTCAATATGGCTTACCCAAAAGCCCAAAAGGTACCTAAGACCCTGATATTATCTCAGTAGCTCAGTCAGTACACTTTGAGATTGCTTCACTCTCAGATGGAAACTTACACTTAAAAATACAAGGTTTGTGAAGCTCCATTCATGGCTCAGTGGTTAATGAACCCAACTAGGATCCATGAGGATGCAGGTTCGATCCCTGGCCTTGCTCAGTGGGTTAGGGATCCTGCATTGCAGTGAGCTGTGGTGTAGGTCACAGACTCGGCTCAGATCCTGCTTTGCTGTGACTGTGGCATAGGCTGGCAACTGTAACTTGGATTTGACCCCTAGCTGGGAATTTCCATATGCCATGGGCACAGCCCTAAAAAGAAGAAAAAAAAAGCACAAAGTCTACAATATCTAGAAAAAGCCTTCGAATATTAGGTAACGTGAAAGTTTTAAGGCAGTGCTTATTACTACTCTCACTGCTCTATTAGCAGTAAAATGACATGTACGTTTTCTTGCACTGTGGCAGCCTGCACATGCAGCATCATGCCATAGTAAACGCTGTATTTAGCAGGACAAACAAAACACACACCCTATTTCTAAAAGCTGATGCAGCAGTACTGCACTCCTTTAGAAAGTCACCCACAGATAATTCTGTTTCACTTATCAAAAAGAGGCTTACCATCAGCAGAGATGCTGCTTGCATAACTGCCATATTTTAATTGTTCTAAAATATTCCCACAGAACACTAATTTTTAACTAACATTGCATCATGTGCGAGATAACAGATCTTAAGGTTATCAGTTTGGTGGGAGTCATCTTCAGGATTTTGGGGAACAGACATCAAAGATCTCAAATATGTAAAAAGCTGCTTTCTCCATCCACATGGAGGACAGACATCAGAAATCAAACAGATCTTTTCTGTGGATCCAGATGAGCCCAGGAATTCCTCTTAACATAATTATCTAGGATGTAACTACTAATTGAACCACTATAAAATAATTAGGGGTTACAAACTTGTTGTAATTTGAGGCCTAATCTTATAGATCAAGTTGGTAACAGAAACCTACCATGGGAAACAGAAATAAGTTTATAAAATGTCTCCACTTGGAGATGATAAGTTAAGGGCTAATGTTTTAAAACAAAGTCTGATAAGTCAGTTCCCATATTTACTGTCAATAATTCAGCCAATAATTTACTGACTTAACCATGTTAGTATTGTTAATGTTGTTTTCATAATTTAAATTGATCACTTCCAAAACTTAATTTTTTGCATGTTAGCTTGGAAAGATCAAACACTAACCTCTAAAAATATGTATGTAGCACTCACCACTTTGGCAGCACCTATACGAAAATTGTCATGATACAGAAATGATTAGCATGGTCCCTGCAGAAGGATGACATGCAAATTCATGAAGTCACATAATTTTTTAAAAAGTATGAGCAAAACATATATATGTATGTTTCCTTCAGAACTGTAGAATTCAGATTACTAATAGAGATCATTCTAATGAAATAGAGATTGTCTTCACTGTCACTTTACCTATGTTATAAAGTTATATTTTAGGGACATTTTTCAAAAGAGATTTCATATTTATTTTCTCATGAAACTATAGTAGGATCTGCATGCATTTAAAAATACAACCTAGGAGTTCCCGTCGTGGCACAGCGGCTAACAAACCCGACTAGCATCCATGAGGATGCGGGTTCAATCCCAGACTTTGCTCAGTGGGTTAAGGATCCGGCGTTGCCGTGAGCTGTGGTGTAGGTTGCAGACGTGGCTCAGATCCTGAGTTGCTGTGGCTGTGGCGAAGGCCGGCGGCTACAGCTCTGATTGGACCCCTAAGCCTAGGAACCTCCATATGCTACAAGTGCGGCCCTTAAAAAAAAAAAAAAGAGAGAGAGAGAGAGAGAGAGACAAAAAAAGGAAAGGAAGAGAAAAGAAAAGGTGGCAAAAAAATAAAAAAATGAAAATACAACCTACGGTCTAGTTATCTTTTTTTTTCTGGCCATGCCCACGGCATGCAGAAGTTCCCAGGTCAGGGATGAAAGAAACCTGCACCATAGCAGCAACCCAGATGGCTACACTGACAATGCCAGATCCTTAACCCACTGTGCCACAAGGGGACACTTCTAGTTATCTTATATTGATTTCATTTGCTTACTTCTATCCAAAACTCCATACGGTTTGTTTTTAAAGCACTTTTACTTCACTTTAAATACAAATAGGCAGGGGGAGCTCAGAGTAAAACACTGCAATATCTCTTAACAAGTAATGTTTCATTTATAAGTTATATAATTCATTAACAGTTATCACTGCATAAGGTGAAATGTCAGGCAATTTATTTTTAATTATTTAATCTTAGGCAAGTGACAGAAGCATTCAAATAATGATAAGGCCTTCTAACAACATCCTAAGGAAATTCTAATTATATCTGTTCTTTGTTTCCACTTCGAGAAGCAATTTAATTGACTCAAGTTAGCAAGTGCAGGGTCATTCAAACGCCCTTTGGCCTAATTTAGAAAAGTCAAAACAACAGAATGGAATACACAAGAGGAAGTTACAACTTGTTCATAAAACCTAATTAAAGACATTTTTTTCAGAGGCTTAAAAATGCAAGTGGTTATCTCTATCGAAGAACAGGATTCAAGTTTCTGAATCGTTGCAAAGAAGTTGGGAAAATGCTGCTCTAAATGCCATACGGTACAAAGATTTGAACAACCAAGGGAGCAATGACTACTCTAGATTCCAAGGACAGAGGGAGGTAGAAGATCTGATCTCAAAGAACAAGGTATAAGAAAATAAGAACAGGGGTTCCAATCATCAAACTTATAGAACTGAAACTGGCCTGGGAGAAGCTGTTACTGAAAAGAAGTTTAAATTCTTAAGTTTTGGGTCTGATCTGCCCATTAAGCTTCTCTTATGAAGTCCCGGGTGAGAACTGTCTCCCCCTTTACTGTTTCATGATTCAGTTCAAAGCTCCGTACACTTTGCTTTCTTCCACCAAATACCTCTGAATTGCAATACACTCGTGTTTGTTACTTCCATCTGTCCCTTTCTTTTCCCAAGTAGATCTAGTTTGGAAACCTTTTGTGGCAGAAAGATCAATGAACTGCGGTAGAATAGGAAGATGTGAGTTCTAATCTCTATCACACCACTTGTTAGTGCTCTTTCAAATATTACCTCGTTTTTATCCTCAGAATGAACTTGTTCAACCTGGAACAGCAGAAGCTCAATAATACGCACCGCATGAAAATGAGAGAAATGCTACTGTGGCATACAGATTCAAAGGCAATTCAAGATATCCACACATACTGATAATTTTGAATTTGCACACTTGTAGTTACAGACATCAGAATTTTCTAAGGAATACTTTCCACAGTCTCCATTATCTTCTTAAAGAAGTATATGACTCATTAAAACTAAGTGACTACTGAAATTGACTGACAAGGGACACTGCTTTTTCTTCCAAGCCTCTTTAGCATCTGGTACAACATCGCATACATAATAAGCACTTGCAAATTACTGAAAAGTGATCTGCAGAGTTTCCCTTAAAATTGGAGACAGAGAACGAGTTCTTGTCAGAGTTCTGGCAGAGGTCTGAGCAGTCTGACAACATCCTGACAGTCCATTACAGTGACCAGATGGAACCCTCACATCAGCACCCGGGCAGGGCAGCGAGTACATCCATGAACGAGGCGATTGTTTTTACCTCTGTGATTACTAGACAGCATGTGCTCTGCAGGCAATAGGAACAGATCCATCACCATGAAACTAAGCAGGGTGCCTTATACCGAAAGTAAATTTATTAGGATGTCTACATGGTTTCCTAGGGTTTATATTTTCTTAATTTCAAGTATTACCCAAAAATAAGGAGTGGCAATTTTCTTTTACTGATACCTTGCTTTCAAATGAGAAATCATTTCCTCTGAGTCTTGCCCCCTAACTGACAGACTGAGAGGGTAACACATCAGATGGAACTGTCTTGCTCAGCCATGAAATGAGTTAATGAACGAGAGTCAGAAGGTCATTCTGATTTATAAAAGCATTTCTGCTTGCACTCAATAGAAAGCAGGCAAGTACAGGATCCTCATGTATGAAAACCCTCTTGTTTTAGACGTCCTTAAGGAAAGGGGAGTAACAAAGTCCTTTTTATACTACATAAAGAAGGGTGTTTAAAATTCCACTGAAAATTGTATTTAAAATTATAAACTTAGGGATTTTTCTTCAAAAAGTTCTTAGGGCCTAGTTTAATCTCAAGTCAATTCCAAGTAATCTAACTTTTATACGTACATACCTAGTTTTCATGATAAATACGGAGAAAAATAATATGAAGTTACATTACGATTGCTAGGAAGAAGGAAAAAAATTGTCATATTTATAAATATGAAATGACTTTACTAACCACTAAAAAGGAAGTCAATCTTCTTAGGGTGTTCAAGTTGTAGCTTTTACGTGTTTTATGCAATGTTTCCTTTTAAACAATTGATTTTTTTGCTTAAATAACCACAAGAATGAAGCTCTTAAATAAAAGTGGGGACCTAAATTTTTGTAAGGTGATATTGTCTGAGGTTATCCCATAAAATATGTAGTTATCATAAGTAGGCTATAAAATTTATATGTTGCCTTGATACATTGCTTTTCCATTTTAAAACTCAGAGGAAAACTTACTTTTATTCTGCCAAAAAAATACTTAGTAGTTTTTTTTTTTACAATAAAAGCAAATGTCAATTACTTGAAATATAAAAACTTTAAGTATTATACTGCTTTTGCCTTTAACACTGTAAGTTTAGCTAATAGGTTTTTATTGGGGTCCAGTTAGTTAAACATCTTCACTTTTGATTTGCAAACATAGCAATTCTTTGAATATTTTATGTACAACATTTAATTCTGATACATATCAGTTTCAAGAGAAAGTATTTTTAATTAACTAAACAAAAGGCAAAAAAGATAATTATCACAACATGAAAATAAACTATTTGAAGTTTAATTTTTAGATTATTTAAAAGTGGATCACTGCATGTCCTCCACCCTCATTATTAGATTCCCAGTTATGGCTTAGTTTTGCTAGAACCCAACAGAAATATTATTAAAAAAACATGGGAAATAAGATGTAAAACAGCAGATATTATACCTGAGGATTCAAAATGTAAACAACACTTGTAGAGATAGTGTCAATTCTCCCTTTGGTTACTCCGTGACTCTAGAGTTCTTACTTCAGGAATGAGATACATGAGCTTGCTCATTACATTTGGAGGCAAAGCAACATTCCTTTGAGAGCTCATTTTATGGTTTGGATAGTACAGCTAGATGTTAAAAAAGAAACTTCTGCTGAGAAAAAATTAAAAAATGAGATGCTAGCTCAGGATGCAAAAATTCTCAAAGTAGGTGGCCAAGAATCACTTAGATATTTCATCTATGCTCAAGGTATAAAATAGCTGGATACTGGCAATTAGCAAGTTTTTTCCTTTCCCTTGAGAAGGGCATTTTGTCTGAGATAGTTGAATCCCATGTCCCATGAGCCCCGGGGTGAGGAGTAGGTGCCAAGCTAGGGGCTTTCATGACATGTCGAGAAACACTTGTTGTTGAGCATTCTGTTTGTGGGACGTTGTGGACAAACATCTAAAGAGTAAGAGAAAGACTGACAATGCGCAATGAAAACGGAGACCAGACTCGGTAGTCATACCATTATCAGTCTGAACTTCCAAGGTGTATCCAGGAGAACTCACATGACAGCTCCCTATGGGATAGATGGGAGCCAGGCTCACTCAAAAATGGAATGGCATGAGGTCACCTTAGGTCCCATTCAAGACTGGTGAGTGAAAAGACTCCAGAAGTTAACACCTAACAGAACTACTATCTGTCTCAGGATAAAGAATGAGGACGTATCAGTCAGAGGGGAAAGACAGTCACACTTAGCAAGAGGACTGCGAGGGCAAGAACTCCAGAAAAGGGTAACTCCAGAAACACAAAGGTACCTATGAAAGAAAAGTTGCCTTTTAAACGTCTGACAAAGCCAAAAGTTGAGAGGTGAGGTCCCTCTGGCAAGAGAGACTTCTCTGAACCCCATTCTCCCCTCCTAATAGGACTCTAGAGGGATCAGACTCTGAGTGTGAACAACTTAGGGAAGAGGATGAATGGTAGGCAGGCACGAGAGAGATGAAGCCTCCGAAACTCGGGAGTCTCCCTGCCACAGTATGCCCAAAATGAGGACAGGCAGAGCGAGCAAAGCTTAGATTTTCAATGAGGTTGGTTTATTACATGAGACTGGACCTTTTAATTGCTGTTGTCTGTACTACCTATGAGTGACCTCAAAAGCCACTGGGTCTGCTGGAGTCAAACAGGTCCAGCCAGGGAGAGAACTAGTCCCACAGAGTAGATTCAAAGGGACTGTGGGAGGTAAAATAAAGTTGTTTATTATCACACTCCATGAGTTGGTATAACAGTTGCTATTAGATTAGCAGGTAAAATAAATAATAGTCACAGAGTAAGTTTATTTGTCACCGATCTACTCATCTGCTCTATAGCGCACTTGAGAAAAAAAAAAAGAGAGAAGACGAAAGAAAACCAAGAAACAAATGATTCATTTGTTACAGATTAGATACAAAAACAGTACTTAATTTAATAAAGTATTTCCTTTGTGATGTGTATGCTTACATCCTGGTTTACAGACACACTCTGCCCAAGAATGGTTTGACCTGCTTCCAAAATGAGTAAAGTTTTCAGATGGAAGGATCCCAACAGTTCATTAACTCAAGAAGTCAACTAAATAACATAACCAAACAGAGAGTATTGGACATATTCTTTACTGTCAACTATGACTGCATTAAAATGAAAGTGAGGGAGAAGCAGAGAAGGGGAGATTTTCAGCTTGTATGTATTACCCCTAAAGTTTACATAGAAAGGGCTCTGGATTTTAGATGAATTATTGCTGGGACTGCTTAAAGCCAGCTGATGTGGAGAATGTTCACTTGTAGTCAAATTGACAGATGCCGTGTATGGTTTAGGATAATCTGTTTAGAAATCATAGCTCCTTAAACCATACGGTACAAGTGTCAAACATTTTCTTTATTATGATGTCTACACTAAACAGGTTTCTCATGCATCACTTATAAATTAATGATAAATGGATGTAAATGTCTGTCTACATTTGACCATCTCTTTCAAGGACTATTACAATTCTTCTGACTCTAGAGATGGGGTAGGATGTTAAGGGTTAGGGCAGGGAAATCCAGTTTCTTTAAATTACGAGAAATTTAGGTAGTTCCCTTCGTGGCTCAATGGTTAATGAACTTGACTAGGATCCATGAGGATGCAAATTCTAACCCTAGCCTCGCTCAGTGGGTTAAGGATCTGGTGTTGCCCTGAGCCGTGGTGTAGGTCGCAGACTCAGCTCAGATCTGGCATTGCTGTGGCTGTGGTGCAGGCCAGCAGCTGTAGCTCTGATTCGCCCCCTAGCCTGGGAACTTCCCTATGCCACAAGTGCAACCCTAAAAAGAAAAAAAAAAAAAAAAATTGAGAGAAATTTACACATGGAGGGGAGATACTCTCTTCTACCCTTTCTCGAGCATGTGTTTCCCCATCCTAACAGAACCAGGAAATAATAAACCTCAAGATCCAAGTCCAAATGCAAACTACTTAATCAAATTTAAATAGTTTGCTAACAATAATTTAAATTTTACCCATCCATCTTGGAAAAGTTCAAATCTCATGCCCAACATGTGTTTTCCCCTTCACTCCCTAATTCCTTCTATGTGATCTCTCTCATATTTTGGAGATTTAAAGATCTTTCTGACTTGTTTTATAATTCATTTAACTGCATTATATCTTGTCTTCCTAAGGCATGAGCAAATTTGAAGAAACCTGTAGCAGATTAGATTTTATAAAGCTTAGAGTAAATAAAGAATCATAGAGAACTTTTACACAGGCAAATGAAATCATATAAGCAAAAGAAGTATTTGCAAAGGTTAGCAGATTTTTTTAATTTTTATCATGCAATGTGGAGAAAAATAAATTATTTCAAGGATTTTTACTGACAGTGAAGAGATTCCAAGGAAATCTCCTTCTAGACAATTTCCTTGTAGAACTAGCTAATCCTTATAATTTTTTCCAAAGAGAGGGAAACAGAGAGTAAAGTGCTAGTGAAGGAACAATATTATTAAATAGTTATCTTTGAATTAATTTTGTAAATGATTTTTCTATACTTTCTGGTGATTCTACATTAAAGGCTTGTGGCAAATACGAAATGATAATAGCTATTTTTCAATAGACATGGCCTTGTTTGTACAAAAACTTCTAATAAACACATATCCTAAATTTTGATAATTCAATTGAATACTTTCTATAGAAATTTTTTTAATTTCCCAGAGGAAAAAATCCCCAACCAGTCAGTTCTAACTCATTTATGTGTTGTAGACGGCTTTAAAGAATACAAAGGACATCCTTCAGCCCCATACAGTCCCAACATGTGTGGTTTCTTCCACAGAGGAGTTTGGATTTTTGCCGAGGGGCACTGAGCCAATGCAAACCACGTTGGTCTAAACACTGCTGAACTACTACATCTTGACACTTACATGCTACTGTGGAGTAAGTACCTTTTAGTAATGCCATGATTTATTTAAATTTTAAAAGGTGGATGCCTACATAAACATAAAAACTTACCTTTGCATGCATAACCTCTTTATGAATTGTTCATTTTATAAAGATAAGGAAATATCAGTTAGGCAGAAAATCCCTAGTACAGATCCTAATTTTATAATGTGTTCAAAAGGGCATTTACTTCAATACCAATATAAGGGAAATCAATTATTTCATAAACATTTATTTTATTAAATATTAGCACAGTTCAACCATGGAATATGGCCAGAGAGATCTGCTTAAAATAGCCACAGAAGGAAGTTAGCTATCAGAATTTATTTTAAGCAATGATCTAATACACTCAGTTCAGATAAATGGACTTTCTCTTCCAATCCCTGAAGACAGAGAACAGCACAAGAACAAATTCCCTTAAAAGTATGAATTGCTTCTTGCTATTATTCTAAGACTGAGACATATTTGGGAAAATGGTTTGTCAGCTATATGGTATCTTTTAAAGCAAAACTGCAATGTAGAATAGGATTTTTTTTTTGACCTTGTTCATAAGAGAGTCATCCCCTACTATGATATTTACTGATGACTGAAATATTAAGTTGATATAACCAATACTTAAAAAAAATTCCAAGGGAAAAAAATACACCCTTAAGAATAAATGGAATGAAGCGATAATGGTAGAAAAAAGAGCAAGCTTTTCAAATTCTAGCACATAATTAACCATTTATTATATCTTACTGTAAACAGCACCTAGGCTATAGAATAATAATAATTTTCTAAAATATAAGATAAACTTATGAGTTTATGTGTTTGGATTAACACAAGTCAAGAACAACACTGGTAATATTTTAGCTCTTCGAAATATACAGATTATACAAAATGCATGCATATATATCTGCATTCAAAGATTATTTCTTTATCATACTTGGGCATTCATAAAAAAGTTTTCCTTTTCTTTTGGTGGACCTCAAAAAATGTGTGAAAGTACTACTTAAAAATTAAATGATTAAAAGACCAAAAACATTGTTTCTAATGCAGACCTTCATTAAGCGATAGTAACACATATGATGATAAATATTTTACTGATGTAGACTAAAGTCATGAGGCTGATACCAGTTCAAATAACTGAACTGATATTTAGTTATTAAAAGCATCTCAAAATTACAAGGTTAAGTTAAAGTGGTCATGGCAGATGAAAACTACATGAATCTTCAAGGTCTGAGAATGACCTATGTATCACTCTTTTTGAATGGTAAGAAGTTAGTATTGGCAACTAATTAACATGAAACTTTGCAACAGCTCCTAGTATTTTTTTTTTTTGCAATAATTCTGGAATAGAGAAAGAAAAAACAGATACCTCACAGATGCGGAATAGGTCATATATTATGTCTCCTCATCAGGCATTCAGCTCTTATAGTCTTGGTACCCATTTTTGTGTGCATAGATATTTATATTTACTAAATTACTAGCTAATCATCACCAACAAGACCCAACTGTAGAAGTCTCTCCTTTTGGGTACCACAGTGCTATAACATACAGCAGCAATTGCTTTTTGGGTTTTGAATCGCTAGTACATAATTCTTTGAAGTGGTAAGACTGTTCTTAAGGAGTCTATAAGTGGAAGATTATTAACCTTCACTATGATTGGGCCACAGAAGAAACCTGTTCGGATAAGGACAGTGTAGAGAAAACAGTGTGGTATTAAAATGCTACCAGAGTCACACTATCATTTTTAAAGTATGCTTATCTGTTCACTGAAAGTTAATGAAGTTTAATTTTACAATACTGCTATAGATATAAATGTTAATTCTAGATAAATAATTCATTTTCCATCTTTTAAATCCAAAACTTTGCATTTCTATTATATATTGCAGTATCCATTAACTAATTTTTCATGTCATTCATTTCTTTAAAGGTTTTAGTATTATACTCACTCTTAACAAAGAACATGCATATGTATTTAAATTCATAAAAATTCAAAACATGTATCAGAGGCACTAAGTTCTTTTCATACGTTCTTTTTCTTTTCTCTCCTTTTTTTTTTTTTTTTTTTTGGCATGTGGAAGTTCTTGGGCCAGGGACTGAACCTACACCACAGCAGTGACAACACCAGAGCCTTAACCCACTGAGTCAGAAGGGAACTCCAATATGTTCTTTAAATAATATGCATTTGACACTGAGTCATTTAAAACAAAAGAGAAAGAAAAGAGCACAGATGAAAATAAATGCATTCAATTATCTGTAACTAAACTGACCTTCTTAAAATTTTTGTTTAAGTCAACCAGACTGAGTAGGAAGATGTGGTCCTTGGCTCCCAGAAGCAGCCTGCCTCTCTCTTCATCTAACAGAATGGTTTGGAAATCCAGTCCTTCCGATGAGCCCAAAAAGGGAATACAGCTATTTGAAAGCAGCAAGTCTATGGGAAAGTAAAAGAAGGATAGAAAGAAAGAAAAGATTTTGAATAAGCAAAATATTTATTTACCCCATATAGTCTTTGTTCCACTTTGTAAATGCGTATATACAGTGCAAGAGCTCCAATGTAGATATATGCAAACAATATACAGTTTTTAGCACATACTCATTTAGAAATAGATGCAATTTATTATATTTGTATTTTATTGATACAATGTTTATCTTATATATGAAGAATTCACAATATTAAAATGAATAAAAAACATGTTAACACAGCAGCAATTAAATGTAAAATATTTTACAACTCTGTTGTTTACCTTTTTAAGTTATGAATTAAACCATCTATCTATGGCAATATTTGCAAACTGATTAAATTATCAATATATGCAAAGTAAGCAGCAAACTAACCATGTGATACATCTCAGACATTTTGACCCTTATACTTTGATAGTGTTCAAATTGATGCCCATGTTTAGAAGATTACCCTGTGTCTATTTCATATATTTAGGAAGATGTAAACAAAGAAGTATGGATACTGAAGAAGATGTGATCCTGAACTAATAATGGAATCAGAAGTGTAAAATAAGAAGTATAAAATGAGAAAATTCAGGAGTTCCCGTCGTGGCTCAGTAGTTAACAAATCCAACTAGGAACCATGAGGTTGCAGGTTCGATCCCTGGCCTTGCTCAGTGGGTTAATGATCCGGCATTGCGTGAGCTGTGGTGTAGGTTGCAGATGCGGCTCGGATCTGGCATTGCTGTGGTTCTGGCGTAGGCCAGCGGCTACAGCTCCGATTAGACCCCTAGCCTGGGAACCTCCATATGCCATGAATGCGGCCCTAGAAAAGGCAAAAAGAAAAAGAAAAGTCATAATTTTATAAATGAAGGTATTTAATTCCATCACGGTCAAGCCATGTGCCCTAAAGTCACAAAGTTATATGGTAGCAAAGCTGATTATACAACCTCAGTCTCAGTCTCTAGTTATCTTTGGTCTGTAGGTCCTGATTCTTTGTTTTAGTTATAATTATGATACAGACAGATTCCTATTTAAATTTTAGTCTGAGTAAATATAAGGCCAAATACTATAAAACTCCTAGAGGAAAATGTAGGCAGAAAACTCTTTCAAAGAAATCAGAGAAACATCTTCTTTGACCCACCTCCTAGAATAATGACAATAAAAACAAAAATAAACCAGTGGGACCCTATTAAACTCAAAAGCTTTTGCACAGCAAAAGAAACTATTAAAAAAAACCAGTAAGGCCACCCACAGAATGGTAGAAAAATCTTTGCAAATGATGCAACAGACAAGGGTCTAATCTCCAAAATATACAAACAACTCATACAACACAGCAATAAAAAAATCCATTTTAAAAAATGGGCAAAAGACCTGAATAGACATTTCTCCAAAGAAGACGCACGGATGGTAAACAGGCACATGAAAAAATGCTCAACATTACTAATTAATAGCGAAATGCAAATCAAAACTACCATGAGATACGCCCTCACACTGGTCAGAATGGCCATCACTAATAAGTCAACAAATAACATGCTGGAGAGGGTATAGAGAAAAGGGTACCCTCCTTCACTGTTGGTGGGAACGTAAATTGGTATGACCACTATGGAAAACAGTATGGAGGTACCTCAGAAAACTGAATATAGAGAGTTACCATATGAATCCAGCAACCCCACTCCTGGGCATATATCCAGACAAAACTTTCTTTGAAAAAGACACATGCACCCCTATGTACATTGCAGGATTATTCACAACAGCCAAGACATGGAAAGAACATAAATGTCCATCAACAAATCAATGAATTAAGATGTGGTACATAAATAAAATGGAATACTACTGAGCCATACAAAGAACAAAATAATGCCATTTGCGGCAACATGTGTGGAACTAGAGATTCAAGTCAGAAAGAGAAAAATAAATACCATATGATGTCACTTACTTGTGGAATCTAAAATATGGCACAAATGATCCTATCTACAAAAAAGAAACAGATCATGGCTAAGGAAAGCAGACTAGTGGTTCTCAGAGGGGGTGGGGGAGGGAGGGGGACAGACCAGGAGTTTGGGGTTTGGGGATATAAACTATTGCATATGGAATGGATGAGCAATGGAGCCTACTCTACAACATAGGGAACCGTGTGTGATTGGGTCACTTTGCTGTACAACGTAAACTGAAGACACATTGTAAATCAACTATAATAATAAAATAAATAAATAGATAAATAAATTTTGGTCTGAGTCTACAGGAACTCAAGTCTTTTCAATATATTTCACCCCAAGTACTTATCATAGCCTCACATTTTCTGGAACCCTACAGTATTAAATACCAATAGGTAATAATATCACTCATCACTTATAAAGTCCATTAATATTACTAGACTTTAAATCATTATGTTCAAGCAATTCATTATTAATGTATGAGAAAAATAACAGACAATGTCTCAGAAACAGGAATCAAGATACTTCTAAAACATGTAATGGCAGTTTTCAACCTCTGTAAAATACATATTTGAGTCCTTAAATTTATTTATTCATTTATTTTTGTCTTTTTGTCCTTTTTATGGCCACACCCATGGCATATGGAGGTTCCCTGGCTAGGGGTCTAATCGGAGCTGTAGCCACTGCCCTACGCCACAGTAACACAGGATCCGAGCTGTGTCTGTGACCAACACCACAGCTCACGGCAACGCTGGATCCTTAACCCACTGAGCAAGGCCAGGGATCGAACCTGCAACTTCATGGTTCCTAGTCAGATTTGTTCCCATTGCGCCACGATGGGAACTCCTGATTCCTTAAATTTAAAGCCTAGATATTTCATCAATCAACTGTGGGCTTTATTACTATTTCCTATTTTGGAGAACTCCTTCCAGTCTTTTTTTCTAATTTACAATGGTTAAATGTTTTTTCTTTTAGTCATCACGATAGATTTTTTTGTTTTAGCTTTTGATAAACTAAAAGGGTATATATTGAAAAGATATAATACTATTTGAATTCTCAAGAGATTATGGCTTTACCAAACATAAATATCTTATTTAATATTTATGAATCAGGCTTTGTATATACATACTGGAAGGAAGTCTGAATGCTATACCAATTGTTCTTCTATTAAGTTAAATGAAACTTTAATAGTTTTACAGACCAGAGACACGATGGGATAATACATTTTAGCTCCTTCAAATGTAGTAAGCCTATTTTTACAGGGCTGATAGCCAATAAATATTCCATACTGATTACAAAGTGGAACAGGGGAATAATGGAACTGAGAGAACAAACAAGGCAGATATGATCTAAAGCCTTAACAAGAGAAAACAAACCTTAATTCATACAAACCTTAATTCAATCAGGTAATTCTGTATCTTCCATGAGAAGATTTTCCCTTGTTTGACCAAGAATGAAGTGGACAAAAGGGCAAGTATATAAAGACATTTCCAAGAGCATATCTTCACCCAACTAACAGAAGAAAATAGGTCATTGGTTTTCAACCCATACTATTTCAAGGGCCCATGGTAATAACTATTTTGAACCATGCATTGCAATGGTAATTGCAAAATGAAACATAGCTGAGCCTAACAAGCAAGAGTGTGAGTCTTAGGTCCAGACCAGCTGGGTCACAGCCTAGCCTCACAACTCTGGCTCAGTGATTTAGGACAAGAAATTTAACTTCTCTGTTCCTTAGTTTTCTCGTCTATAAAATGGGGACAATAATTAATAGAAACTATGTTTAGTAAATCACATAGGTGTGAGGAATAATGAGTAAATCTATGATCAGCATAGAATTATATGTAATTAGAAGTACATAGTACAGGAAGTACTAAGTAACTATCAGCTATTATAGTAATTACGATCTACTTTGTAAACTCTATACAAAAATCTATAAAAAAGTCATATTTCCCAATTCATATAATTCTCATGATGATTAAAAGGATGTAATTTATGTAAGTTTCTTAGAACAATACTTTGAAAATGGGAAAATTTCAAAAAATATTGTTACTTTGAATATTAAACTCTGGTGTGGGACAAATGAGTTATATTAAAGAAGAATATTTTCTCATCTTCCAGTAAATATGAATTATAAAGATTAAAACATCTTTATTTATTTATTTAATTTGCTTTTTAGGGCCACACAAGTTCCCAGGCTATGTGTCAAATAGGAGCTACAGTTTCTGGCCTATACCACAGCCACAGCAACACAAGATCCAAGCCACATCTGTGACCTACACCACAGCTCAAGGCAATGCCGGATACTTAACCCACTGAGTGAAGCCAGGGATTGAATCTGTTTCCCCATGAACAGATACTAGTTGGATTTGTTTCTGCTGAGCTACAATGGGAACTCCCAGAGCATCACTATTTTTTTTAATAATATTGGTATAATATAAAAAAAAGCTATTCTGTCCACAAATATTTGCAAGCTTTTAGTACATGTTGTGTTTAACACACAGTTAAAGGTGGTAGGATGGTTGAGCCCTGCCATCAAGAGACTCATGATCATTGTGCAAATAGATATAATGTACATGATATGACATAAGCAAAATAAATTCTTACAGAAGCACATCCAATTTGTTAAATCTTTCAAATAATTAACTGCATCACCTTACAAAAGAAGGTGATATTTGAGAACAGTTTTGAAAGAAAAATAGAGGCTTTACAGAAAAAAATGTAAAAAAAGTTTAATTCAAGCAGAAGGATACTGGAATGCATAAGGGCATATATTCTCATATATTATACTGACAAAATGCATGGCTAATATATCCCTACTACTATGGAATATGAGCCCCCTCGGGGCCAAGACTGGGTCTTACTTATCTTTGAATCCCTGGCATAGAGTGCAGAATCTGAGAGAAATTAAGCACTTAATAAATATTTGTGGAATTGCAATAGTTCAGTATGTTGTCACAGAGAGTATAGGTGGGAGCAGTGGGAAGCGAGGCTGGACATAAAGGCAACCTCCAGGTCATCAGAGTGTAAGACGGTAAGCTGTGGATTTTAGGTATTATGAAGGTAACTAAAAGCCACTGAAATATTTTATGCAGGGAAGTGACAAAGACTATAGCTGAGTGTGAGGAAAGTAAGTCTGGCTGCAGTGTTCAGGATGGGTGAGAATCAGCAAAGATGGGGGCAAAGAGACTACCCAGAAGTTTCTAGAAGAGGATGAGTCCCTGAAAGATGGCAGTGCCGAGGGGAGGAGGAAGACATTTAAGAATCTGGCAAAAAGAAAAAGAAAAAGAAAAAGAAAAAGAAAAAGAAAAATAATCTGGCATCTCCTGTTCTGTCTCTACTTACACAGTGAGGAAAATAAAGTTGACCTCATTTGCTTTATGTTCTTTTACCATATCCAATTCTACTGGGTTTAGTTTCAAACACATTTGACAAGGAAAAACAGCTGCAAAAATAGTGACTAACCTGAAGTATTATCATTTCAAAATGATTTAATGTTGCCTTGTGACAACGTTAGCATCACAACGATTAAAGCATGCTTCACCAATCCTTTGCAGCCAAACTAAATAATTAGACTTCGGCATTTCATATGAAAATTTCTCAGGCTGACGCATGCATTTTGAAAAGACCTTGGGACAGGGTTTGGGGCAGGTTCCCTCTTCCCCCAGCAGCTTATCTTTCTTGTATTTCTGCCAAACCAAGCAAAGTCATTTTTGACTCCACGGGATCATCAACAAAGGCCCAGGAAAAAAAAAAAGTTAAATCCAGAATCTGTATCTTAACACCTAAAGCGAATACACTCCCAAGATTTCAGGCATCAGATATGCATGCTGGCTCTGCAGGCTGCAAACTCATGAAAGTTAAAGACTAATAACTTGGCAATATAGTTACAAAGTTTATTTTTTTCTTTTCTTAAACTGGCAAGTCTCAGGCATGTAATTTTCAAGACTGTCCATGGTTTATAACCCTTTTGAACAGGAACTCTTGGTGTTATTCCCCCTTAGGTGGTGTGTGCATGTGTTGCTGAGGAGGCCTACTCTTTACTTCAGCAGCCCCATCTTTCCTCAGACAGCAGCAGCCTTTACCTCTAGATCCTAAATACATTCTTTGTTCTATCACCCAGGCCCTTGAATTACCTCCCTTTTTCTAGCAATACACTCTTGAAAAACCTAAAGCTGGTTATTTCTCAAATAAATGAAGCAAAAATATGATTATTTATTCCACTAGTTTAACTATGGAAATCATGCACGTGATGGATTTTAACTGAATAATGACAGAGACAAGGTGTTCATATCCCATGATCAATAAACCACTGCAGAGCAATGGACGGTTCTAAGGATCAAAACCCCTATAAGCAACAGGTTTTCCTTATCTGTATCTATGTGTGCAGGGCTCAAGAGTATGCCCACGGCCCTCATTAACATCTCCTGATATCTTACCAAAAGTCACACAGTAAATTACATGTTTCCCACAAAGAGTTAATAACATATTTAGAACAACTTCTCATTTATAGCACAACAAAGTGATTCTCGATCCTCGTAAAAACTAGACTTTTGAAGGCAAACAACTGACTCACCCTAAGGTCTCCAGGTGCTCTGCACATGCTACAAAGACTCTGATAACAAGTCCTATACGTGTACCTCACAGCCCAGTGGAGAGAAAATACTCATTCACAACCAACATGATAATAGGGCAATAGCACTTAAACTAGTTTCATGTCTTCAATAGTAAAATGAAATACTTCCTCTGTGTGTCCTTCAGCAACCCAAATAACGCAACTTCAGTTCTCTCACTGATATGAGTGGGTAGAGAAACCACGTGGTCTCCAAACTACTTCCAACCCTAGAGTTCTATGGCATTGGACCCTTTCATTTAACTTTGTTAAAACTGAGGACATATCAAGTGACAAACAGTCATTTACTTTATCGTTTATTTTACTTTATCCTGGCCATTGTTCTGTTTCTTGCAGCAGGTAGTCTCTAACCTTTGGGAATACAGTATAAAGCAGTTACAGCTAAAAGGGAGATCATCTCAATAATCCTGTTTGATGGCCCTGTTACCAGTTCAGTGAAGGCCAAAATGGTTGAGAGAGGTTCACAAAACCAATTTGCTCTTTGTGGTGGAATGCGACAACAACGGATGTCCTCATCCACAGCCACTTGCCCCTCCACATGAGGGGAAGGCTAAAGATACCATAATCCCTGTTCCCATTTGAAATAGATGCTTGTTCTCAAAAGAATTCTTTGTATCTCTCTTTTAATGTCCCTTAATACAATTATTCATTCAGCCTGAAGAAACATTTGACCTGACGGTCTCCATTCTTCCTCTTCACCCCAGAAAGGAAGGGAGTGGTCAGTCATACTGAATCGAATAAATTTAGGCTTAAGCAACACAGACTTCCTCAATGTTTCACTGTTAGATGAACAAAACCCCAAACCCCTGAAATCCTGCATTTATTGCCAGAAATTCTGAACTGGGTGGAGCTGACAATTTCTCTCACAAGAAGACTACAAAGCTTTAAAAAAAAAAAAAAATGGCTTCCCACATCCTTTAAAGAAGAATACTTAATAGGAAGTTCTTTTTTTAATTTTTTTAAGAAAAAAATCAGAGTCATTAAAAACAGAAGTTCATGGGGTAAGAAGGAAATTACCTTTGAGAAAAGTCAATTTCCAACCTTAAGTATAAAATTCCTCAGCAGATAAGGCTTATGGCCAAAAATTAATCCAGATCAAAACCCGGTCACTTTTCCCTACCACCTCAATCCTGATGGATGTTCAAAACAAATTCTTGCCCCACCCACTCTTTTTCTTCAAGGAAATAGCCATTACATCAACAGGGCTAGTCTGAGGTTTCTTGAATACAGTCAAATCTGCAGTGTGTTCTCTGAAAAGCTAAGTAAAGACGTAAAGGAGTTTTTACTCCTGCCTTCCCCATGAATTCAGCTTCTCCTCCTTGATCTCTGAATCCCCTAGGCTTTAATGCTGACTGTTGGTAACCCAGGATTCTTTCCGTGGAACTCCTTCTTCCCACAGTTTCCAGAAATGTTTTCGCTACCAAACTACTCTTCTTCCCCCTTCCCACCTCCTACGCCCCCAAAAAAGCCTGTTCTCAGTTTAGGTCAGGAATTAAGTAAAGAGAGGAAACTGTTTATTCCAAAATGAAAATCTGTCCCTAATGTTATGGCTCACTGAGTCTCTTTGGCTCTCTGGGAACCTGTGTTTGCTTCTCTAGCTTTTAGTCCAAAGCAAGGCATGATTCTTTCTTGGATTTAACCTCGGGAAAATGAACTCATCTTAAATTGGCCCCATCTGATGTTCCATTGGTTTTCTGAGACTTGAGGTCATATGAAAAGATACTGATTACCAAGGTAGCTCACCTCCACCTATCAAACATACAATTATTCTCTATTTATGTACATTTAGGCTCCATAGATAACTGCTCAAAAATATCAAATATACCAGGAAAGAATGTTATACAAACCTATGATCTCTACAAAAGACTTAGTCATAGGTGTATATTATAAATTATCCTATTTTCCTGGTGAGAATTCCAACCCTACTAGTTCCCTTCCTGCAAATGCACATCCAAATCAGAAAGAAAAAAATTAAAATTCTTATCTGCTCATCTGCAATGGAATGTTGGAAATCATCCTGTTCATTAGGTCTTAGACAGAACATTATCTACGTTAATAATAAATCAGATGATACCACATAGAGAAACATAAATTAGGCACAAATAAAGCCTATTGTATCATCAGAGCTATGTTCTTGCCAGAACAGGATGTGGAATAGGAGTGTGGTAATTTTACACTGTCACATTTTCATCTGTATCCATGCTTTTAAATCACAGGTTTATTCTTATTTGGCCAGCTTTCAATAGTAGATGCTTTATATAATCTATCCCACACTGAGATTCATAAGTTACGATTATGGGTCCTTTTAAATTCTTTGGGTAAGAATGAATCATTTTGAACTCTAAAAAGCTCTGCCATTTTTCCTACTGACCTACAAAAAGAGCTAACATTATAAATACCTGATACATTTCCAGAAAGACAATGCCATAACAGAATAAACTGCCTCAAAAATAGTTGAGAGGATAATTCTGGGGAAGATTGATTCAACTTTGACAATTATTTTCTTAATTCCCTTCAAATTAATGAAAATGTCTACCTTTTCAAATTTCGAGGAATATTTGAAAACACCATGCTAAAACTGAATATGAGTTGTTTTCAATATAGTATGTGAATTAATTTTTTAAAAACTTAGAAAAGTAATACCTTAATATACCATCTATTACTGATTCTTTTTTTTTTTTTTTGTCTTTTTGCCTTTTTTATGGCTGCACCCGCGGCATATGGAGGTTCCCAGGCTAGGGGTCTAATCGGAGCTGTAGCCGCCGTCCTACGCCACAGCTACAGCAACGTGGGATCCGAGCCATGTCTGCGACCTACACCACAGCTCACAGCAATGCCGGATCGTTAACCCACTGAGGAAGGCCAGGGATCGAACCCACAACCTCATGGTCCCTAGTCGGATTCTTTAACCACTGAGCCACGACGGGAACTCCTATTACTGATTCTTGTATCAAGACAAAGATGACAAGACCAAATAATTCGTAAGCTAAGATCATCACAAGCTGATGCAGAGACCATAGTTATGAGAATAACAAACTACAATATAACTTTTAAAGTTAGTTACATTAATCAAATTTAAGTATTGCATATCAAAAGGTTTTGTTAAAAGGTGTATGTAAACCCATCTTCCTCTTCTCCCGTCCTCTTTCTCTACCCCTAATCTAAACCCCATATTAACATATTTAGTAGTTTATGTTCTATTTATTTTCACATATACAAATAATATGTATATACTAGTATCTTTCAAAGCACCATTTTAAGACATTTCCACTGAATTGTTGTTTACAGAATTTAAGAATTTTAGCTTTCTTACGCCAACTCTTTCCCTCCAACCAAGCTCCAAACATTATAATATGTCCATCTTTATTAAAGCTATATTCAGTCATTCCATTACTGTTGCAAGGTCTTCCCTACTTTTAGAAAAGTAGTGCTCTCTGATTATACTTTCTTTCTCGAAAAAAGATGTTGCCTTTATTAATAATTTTCCAATTGTGGCATTTGTTTAGATTTCCTTAAGATCATGATCAAAGCTTTTCACACTTTCTGAAAAATATCTGCATAAAATCTTCGAATGAAATTTTTGTCTGATTGCTTTTTGCGTTTCTCCTGAAAACATCCCCTATGAAGGCCTCTCTTCCTGCTCCAACGATCTGGACTTCTGTTCTCTGGCCTGAGGAACAGCTTTTGCAAGCTTCCTTCTACCTCCTAGTATAAATCCCATCTTTCCTTGATGCCATGCCTTTCCTCGCTGATTTATTTTCTTGTTTTAGTGAGCACATCTCCAAAAGCTTCCTATAAAAGAGTAACAGTGACTTAAATTTTTAAAATTTTCCACGCATGAAAATTTGCCCTAGTTGGGCTAACTACAGAATTCTGGGTTGTACAGAATTCATCCTCAGAGATCTAAGGTATTTTTATACACTATCCTACAGCTTCCAAAGTTATATCCAAGAACTCTCACGCATGCCATCAGTATTCCAAACTTGTGAATGTCTTGTTTTTCCTTTCACCTCCTCACTCTTACTATGAGATTTAAAACAACTGGCATGAATATGCCTTGACATGCTTTTCATTTATATATTTCATTTGTTTTGTTTTTTTCATGTATCATGCTCGTTTTGTTTTTTTCATGTATCATGTTGGGCATTCAGTGTGACATAATCTGAAACTTAATTTCCACTCATTAAGCAACATTTCTGTTTGGCTTTTCTTTCAGAACAGATATTGGTTTTCCATAGAACTTTCCTTTAGGTTTTCTCCAGAAAGGATTCTCTTATCCAAGGAAGAGAATCCTGTAGAATATGCACATAGCTTCCAAGAGGGAGATTAAAAATATCATCACTGGGAGTTCGTGTCATGGCTCAGCAGAAACAAATCTAGTATCCATGAGGACACAGGTTCCATCCCTGGCCTTGCTGAGTGGGTTAAGGATCCAGCATTGCAGTGAGCTGTGCTGTAAGTCGCAGCTGTGGCTTGGATCTGGAGGATCTGGTGTTGCTTTGTCGGTGGTGTAGGGCAGTGGCTACAGCTCCAATTTGACTCCTAGCTTGGGAACCTCCATATGCTGCAGGTATGGCCCATCACTCAATAATGTTCTCCTGAATCAGGCAGCATTTGTGGGTCATAAGCAAAGAGATAATATTCTCCATTTACAGTTTCCCATACATTGTTTTCTCTAATAAAATGTTAGCTCTCTGCTGATTACTTAAAAATAGATACCTAAAATCCCACTGCCTCTCCCAAGTCACAGTTCAGAATTTCCAGTAGCCTGCTTGGTATTGCCATTTTTCCCCAAACCATCTCATCCTTCTGACTAATCATGACTTTAATGACATGAGCTAGTTCCCCAGGCACAAGATATCACAATCTTTTTTAGTTTTTCTTTCTTGCTCCCTTACTCTTTTTCCCCTTATTTAAATAACTGGTAAATTATTATTGCAGTTCCTTTACATAAACATCCATATAAATTTAAAGCCTTATAGATTTCCTCCTGCAAATTTTCTATTCTTCTTCCTCAAATATTTATTCCCACTGTAAGCCATGCTAAAATCAGTATTACTATTTCTCAAAATTCCTCTAAAGGCTCATAAATAATCTTGTTCTCTGCCCCTTCCTTCACCAGTCTCTACCACATTATGCTGCCTATTCTGTGTTTTCACTTCCTTAATCACAGTTAAGTTAGAATTTAATGATCAAAATCCTACAATGCCAACATATACTTCATTCAATATCCAATATCCTCCCAGATTCCTTTAAATGTTGATTTTATTTACACAGTTATTTAGTCCTTTAAAAAGACTAGAAACCCTTACAGATAAGAGTAATGTCTAAATCATTGCTATAATTCATCACTTCTTGTACATAAGTCTAATAAAAATTTAGCTGATGACTTTTCAAACTAGTGATTCTTGGTTTTGTGGGTTTTACCTACCTCACATTTAAAATCAGGATCTATTACAGGCTTATTAATAATTCAGAAAGGTTAATGTGCCATTTGGAGACCTAACTGTGGCTCTAATGCTTTGCAATTATAAAAGATTCCTATTGTGATGTCCAAGTGTTCCTGTGTGTTGGGGGAGGGTGGGCCTGGGTAGAGAAAGGATAGGAAGTCTGAAATAAAACTCTTTAAATCAGTACTTCTCAGGATTAACATGCATTCAAATCAACTGAGATTCTTGCTAAAAAAAACAAATTCTCACTGAGAAATCCAGGAGGAAGCCTGACAGCCTGCATTTCTAACAACTCCCAGATTATGCTTGTGATATGGTCCTTGAACCACAGGCTGGAGCTGAAAAGCTAAAGAACACTGTGGCCCAGGAGTTCCCATCATTGTGCAGTGGAAATGAATCTGACTAGGAACCATGAGGTTGTGGGTTTGATCCCTGGCCTTGCTCAGTGGGTTAAGGATCCAAACTTGCCATGTGCTGTGGTGTAGGTCGTAGACATTGCTCGGATCTGGCGTTGCTGTGGCTGTGGCGTAGGCCGGTAGCTGTGGTATAGGCCAGCAGCTGTAGCTCTGATTAGACCCCTAGCCTGGGAATTTCCATATGCTGCAAGTGCAGCCCTAAAAAGACAAAAAAAACAAAAAACACTGTGACTTTCAATTGCCTTGACATACTTTCTTTCTTCTCCACACTAGAGTTTCTCTCAAACTCTTAAATGATGACATATGTTAATTTATGCAAAATAGCCAAATTCTTGTTTTTCCTCTACAACACTACATTGGTCAAATCTGTACATCCCCATTGTTATTCTAACAATGTGATTAACTTATAACTAACTTAATTGCTATAAAAGATAAATGACCTACTTAGTTTAAATGAATGACACGTAAACTTTTTCCACTTCAAGTTTTCTCATACAAAGAGAAGTACACTCATTTAATATACATTAACCTAGAAAGATGTAAAGATGACAAGTTGTCATTTATTACTGACTTTCGAGTAAATTTCCTACTATTTGTGGTAGCAGAAATTGTATTGAAGATGCTTAAATATAATTACCTTTTTAAAGGCCTTGAATTTTCTTCACATAAATAGGACACAAAGTGTCTTACTTCAGTTAATTTAGTAATATGTTTGGTCTCTCCTTGAAGCCTATCATAACATCCATTTTGTGCTTTATAGCATCCAAGGAACTTTCCCTATATTATTTAATTTGATCTTTAAGGAGAACCAGGACAATCACTAATTTCCAGATGACAAAACCTAGACTCAGAAAGAGCAAACTGGGAGTTCCCATTGTGACTCAGTAGTAATGAACCCAACTGCTGTCCATGATGATGAGGGTTCGATCCCTGGCCTTGCTCAGGGGATTAAGAGCTATGGCATTGCTGTGGCTGTGGCAGAGGCCAGTTGCAGCTCGGATTTGACCCCTAGCCTGGGAACTTCTATGTGCCACACCTGTGGCCTTAAAATGCAGAAGGAAGGAAGAGAGAAGGAAGGGAGGAACAGAGGGAAGGTGGAAGGAAGGAAGGAGGGCAAATTCCTATTCTAATGGTTCAGGAACAGTACATGCCAGAGAAAGAGCTAAAGCCTATCTAGGTATTCCATCTCTGAGACTCCATCATCATCCATTACAACTGTATTTTATATTTTAAGATTTGCCATTACTTAGAAAAAGCAAGATTCTTTTTCAAGACGATTCCACTTAGGTTTTTATAGAGAAGTTCACTTCAATTGCTTCTTCCATTTCACCATTCCATTGGGATTACTGAAATATTTATCTTATTTCCTAGACTGGATCTGGCTCACTGTGGCTTTGGTGAAATAAACCTCTTTATGAGCATCTTTCTTTCTAACTAAAAAGCATTTTAGCTTTCGTTTATACCTCTTTTGAATTAACAGGATTAAAACAGCATGTTTAAAGGACTGAGAAAGAAAATGCAAAATGTATATTACTAGTTCTTAAGAGAGGCATCTGTGAAATTTTCTGTTAAAAAGACCCAATGACATTCATTTTAAAAATATTTGTAAATTCATATTTTACACATATATTGAAAGAAACAGTAAAAATTCCTTTAATAAAACCCAAGGAATCAGAGCCAAATTTTAGGTAAGTGAAGTCATAGAATAAGCAATTGCATATAAAAATTTTTATCTCCTCAATAATTCACAGAATAGTAAACCAACTATACATACGATCTGTTCAAAAAAATGTTTTTAACCAAAAAAGAGTTGACTGGGTGTAATCCCAGAAAAAAAAATTGCCTTTACTTAAGTTATGCTCTTATAAATTCCCTCCATATTTATACATAAATAGGACACAAAGTGTCTCATGATGTAGTTCTCCTTCGCCCTACCAGGAGGACACAGCTGACGACACAGACCTCGTGATTGTTCCATACTGTCTTAATTCCAGGAACACTTTTTAAGATATTTGTATGGAATATTACATCATATATTACATTATATTATTAAGTAACGTTTACCACTCTGTGAAGCTCTACAGGTCAAAATGTTTAGAATAGTGCTCCACATACTACGTTGGACAGATTTTAACTATTACTAAATAATGGTGGGGGATACAGGCAAGTTGTAGAACAAATAATACTGAACTGAAATGCAGAAGACTTGGACCAGTTTTTTTTTTTTTTTAATTATCTACTTATATGATTCCGGGGTTATTATTTAATCTTTCTGGAGTTTTATTTCCAAATCCTTACATATCAAATTTTCTAAACATATGTTGTACTTATTTATAACCTGAATCATTATATCAATAGTTTATTATGCAAAATAAGCCACTTTTGTTAACATATTTTCTAAAATTAGCCTGATTCTAGAGAAAAAAAAACGACTCTTATCAATATTTCCTTCAAGAGGGTAAGGCTTACCCCACATTTCTCTTGAATCATTAATTACTCCTCTCCTAGATTATTTCACTTAACATATAAACATGCTATTGATTAGCTCATGAAAAAACACAACTCTCGATCTCACTGTCCTTTTGCTACTACGCCCATGTCTCCATTACAGGAAAACTCCTTGAAAGAATTATCTATAATTTTCTCCAGTTCCTGAGCCTATGCTCTTAAGAGTCTATACTAGTTGTGCAGTGGCTTTCACACTTAAAGACTGCTCTTATCAAGGTCAGTAACAGACTTTTGTAGTTAAATTTAATGTGAAGTTTTACTTATCTTTCATGATACAGCTGAATATGACACTGCTGATAAGCCCTTTCCTTAACTTTCTCCATTTAACATCCTCTGTACCACAACTTCTGATTTTGCTCCTACACACATGTGTGCTTCTTTTCAGTTTACTTTGATGCAGATTCCTTCTTTCTCTAATTTACTGATTTGAGGATATCCCAGAATTCAATCCTCCGAATTCTTCTATATCCTTTAGTCATCTCACAGTTTCATGGACTTAAAACGTTCTGTATGCTAGTCACCAAATTCATATTTCCAACTGAAATTGTGCATAAACTCCAGAAATTACATTCAAATTATACTCAAATGTTTTCTTGTCATCTCACTTAGATATCTAATAGTCTTCCCAAATACGTCCACTTGATTTTCCCACAAAACCTTTCACAGTCTTCTCTATCTCAATTAATAGTAACTCCATCCTTAAATCAAAAACAAACAAAAACCCATGGGCTCAGATATGACTTCTCTCTGATTTTGTATCAACAAATCCTATTGGCTCTACCTTCTTTACTTCTTCTCCTATCTCCACTGCAACTAATCTGGCTCATAGATTACCATTTCTCACCTGAATTATTACAATACTCTCAACCTTGGCTTCTTATTTCCATGATTTCTCCCTTCTCAGGTATGCACAATATAGAAACCAGAGTGATCCTATAACAAGATCATTCAGGTCATCTCTGTGCTCACAATTTTCCAATGGATTCTCCTAACACTCAGACGAAACACCAATGTGTTAACAACGTCAACAGTGAAAGGATCTAATCCTTCTTCCTCCAACTAACTCTCTGAATTAATTTTCTTCTTTCTCCCTTTCCACCGTTTTTTTTTTTTTTTCCCAATACTGTTTTCTTTAGGATCCTTGAATATGCCAGACACTTTGTCACCTCAGGACGTCTGCTATTCCTTGTGCCAAAAATATTCCTTTCCTGAGTAATCTGCACGTCTTGCAACAATTATTTCTTTAAATATTTGTGAAAATATGATGTTCTCAGTGAGCTCTCCCATGACCACTATATTTGACTACTATACCCCTACCACTCTCTAACTTTCCTGATTCATTTTTCACCAAGGAACTTATCATCTTCTACCTTGCTGTGTAATGTACTTATGAACGGTCTGCTTTCTGTATCAGAATATAAACTATACGATGACAGAGAGTTTTGGCTCTTCTACTTACTAATATATCCCCTTGTTTCCAGAACACAGCTGGAAACAGAGGGCACTGGAAACTATTATTATTATTAACTAGTGACAGCTGAATATCACATACACAAGACTATTAGCCTTAAGCTCTTAAACCTATGAAAGCCCAATCCCACACGTAGCCTCAATTTAGAGTAAACACATCTGGGAAAACAAGTGAGTCCATTAAAAATTAAACCATTAATGACTTGCTTTATAGAAAAAAAAATGCATGGGGATTCTTACTATAAGATTGACAATGCTTCTTTACTTCACACTTAAGAGGAGATATTCAGAGTAAGCCATCTTCTTTTCTCATTGATTTGATAATAAAAAACATCCACTTTAGAAAGCATCATGTGGTAGGACCTCCTGAATGATTTTATGATTGCTTTAAACCCACACTGAAGGCTACCAACCACTCAAAAGCATTACTCTTATCAGGGTTAATGTTGACCTAATGGCTTCGTAACTACTAGAAGATGATGAAGACTAAAATATTGGAAAGAAGCTTTAATAAATTCACAGTCTTGTGGGTGGTACTTGACTGAGGGAAACCAACCCCTGTAGAAAATCTTTGAGAGTAAACAGAAGCAATTTCAATATATGTTATAAATACCCAGGGGGGAAATAGGTAATATTTTTCAAACTTGTTTACACAGAAAAACTTTTATCTGGGAACAACCATAAATATCTAGCAAGATAATAATGTTTCACAAAAAAATAATAATTGAGAGTTCCTGCTGTGGCACAGTGGAACTGAATCCGACTAGTATCCATGAGGCTGTGGGTTCGATCCCTGGACTTACTCAGTGGATCCAGGATCTTGCGTTGCCATGAGCTGTGGTATAGGTTGCAGATGCTGCTTGAATCCTATGTTGTTGTGGCTGTGGTGTAGGCTAGTAGCTGTAGCTTCAATTCAACCCCTGGCCTGGAAACTCCCATATGCCATGGGTGTGGCCCTATAAAGCAAAAAATAAAAAAAAAAATAATTGATAGCATTTATTAAATGCTTACTATACCTAACACTGTTTTACATGCTTTACATGGATCAAGATGCCTTCAAGACAAACCTATTAGAATTAAATAAATTAATGCATTTAGAAAACTACAGTACAAAAAAAAAAAAAAAATCCAAGTATCTCACAACTATCAATAGCGGTTAAGACCTAAGCAATTTGGCTTCAGCACCTGCCTTCTTCACTGTCACACTCAACTGAAATAACAAAACTAACATTAGACTAATCAAATCACACAAGTTAGAGGAGCTCAGTCATGAACTTCTACTTGAGACATGCTGCATTTCACAACTAAATAGAGTAATCTGGAAATAAAGAAAAATAAATGGACTTATCCACTCATCTCAGAAAATTCAACCAAGGAATGATTCCATCAAATACATGAATGTTTATTTATATGACAGCAGATAAAGGTGCTTTCAAATTTTCAAATGTGCTTTCAAATTCTAAAGGTAATTTCAAATTTTCTTTTCTATGAAAATATGTATATATTTTGGAGGCACAAAAAATAATCAGTACTATTGGTAGTTACTGAAAAGAGCATGCTGTCAAATATTTAATAATGAAATCTATTTTTTTTGTTTTTCTTTCCTTTTTTTAATCTTGATTCTTGCATTTCTGAATATGTAATGCCTCTCAAGGGCACAAGGTAGCAAGAGCATGGGCCTGGAACTAGGGAGATGAAATACACAACTGAACTCCCACTTAATAGATTCATGCTTTGGAGCAAGACCTTTAGGCTCTGACAAGTTTTTTTTTTTTTAATCTATGAAACATATAAAAATGATGGTTTTTTCATAGTATCCTAAAAGTCAGACAGGTTAAGTCTAACTAGGGTCCTGGAACCAGTCTCTTGCTTTATGTTCTTGATAGCATGCCCCTCTATTTGAAATAACATTCATCTCTTTGTTTACCTATATCTGCCTCCCTATCTGGGAAAGAAATTCAAAAAGTACAGTGACTTTCCTCTGACCCGACCCAGTACAATGCCAGGTGCACAGCAGTTGCTCAATACATATCTAAACCTAATCTACATCAGTATCTGTTTTAAGTCATTCAAATGTAAATTAATACTAAAATCTAAAACAAGAAAAAAAAAGATGAGAGTATGTGAAAAAAGAAAAGATGAAAGAAACTATAATTCATCTTAGAGGGTGAATCTTTGTACATTGTGTGACTTTCATTTTCTCTTTCTTTTTCTAAGTTTTTGTCTATTTTCTCTTTAAATATGTTACCTATTTCATCTTCAGGAGTTTTCCAACCAAAATACCACTGCAGATACTACTATTCCTGGTTATAAATATCCCTAATCTGTTTGAGTTCCTTTGCGATGATTATAAATATATAAAATGTTCACACTAATTGCAAGACTGAGGTTGGTCATTTTTCAAAAAATGATGTCTACTACATCTGCAGCATAAACTGTACAAGTCACTGTGAGAAGCTCACCTTGTAAAGTTTTAAACACACAAACACACGCACACATATTATCCTCATAACACAAAATCCAGAAACAGAACATCCTGACCTCCAAGGTTCCTTACTAACTACTCAAGAAACAGATTTAATATGCATAAATGTGCAAGAATTCAAAATATGCAACCTAGGGGAAATCTCTTTACACAATAACAGAACCAAACAAGCTCCTGTGGATTCAGAGGTTCAAAGCTAAGTCTTTATCAAAGAGCATTCTTTGAATAAAATGGTTATTATATTTCTGTTGGCCTTTAAGAAATCCCTCAAAATAATCTTGCAGCTGTTCGAACTAGCTAACTCTACCAATACTGGCTATGTTTCCGGTCTGTACCTAAGGAAGCTTGAGTTATAGAAAGCAAAGCTGATCCTGGGCCCATAAAATGAATATTTTTGAAAATACAATTAATTTTTCATCTTGACTATTTTATTTTCTAACCTCATATACTGGCAATGTTTTAGTGCCAAGCACAAACTTTGAGATCCCTTAAAACTAAGCCACAGGTGGTACCAGCAGATCCTAATTCATTAGTCAGTCATAAGAAAAAGAGAAAATGCCAAGGTATATAGCTGTGATTATTATCTAAGAGGGAGGACTTTTCCTCATCATAACGCTAAGTTAGCAGTGATTTTTGTAAGTTCATTCAGGAATAGGTTACATTAAAAAAAAACTAGTATGTCAAGATTTGACCTACTTTCCCTTTTACACTCTCAGATATGGCACAGAAGAGCTGGCTACAGACACTGTTGAAATTCTTGGAAGTGGATGGAAAATGCAGGTTTCATAATGCTGAAATGATTTCTGAAGAAAAAACACCTCATTCTTACAGGTGGAGAGAGGAATACTCTGTAAAGGTTGTCAGTACTTCTCTTAGCACTACTCTGTTATTAGGATACAATCTGGAAATGAATGGCTAATAGCAGCCAGGGAGCTGCCTAGGATCTGTAGGAAGGGGAGGGAGAGGGAGGGGGGAAAAAGGAGGGAAGGAGGGAGAGGAAGGGGGAAGAATTGAGGGTGAGTTGAAAGGCTGATAAAATTCCTTCCCTGCATTCAATTTTTGCTACTGCTTTTGACATGTAAATAACTTACATGTAGATAAATAACTAATATCATCTGGAAAATATACTATATATAAGCACCATCAAAAGAATAGTTCTACTTTTAATCCAACATTTATACCAGTTCTCCTTTATATAAGTACTAGGTGCTGGAAGGAGTGATAATTTACAGAGAGAAAAATACAACAAGATTTTGAACTCTCATACAGTTGATTCCAAGTACAAAAATGCAGACTCATACCAAAAAACCCTCTAACTAGAGCTAAACTAATTAGCAGCTGCTGTGTTCAATTAATGTTAATTTTTTCTTTATTTTTAGGAACCAATTTGTTATTTTCAAATGATCGTTACTACATTCGAGTTCATATTTTACAATCACTCATATAAAATTTTGATTATGAACACAAATTACCACAATGACAATCTCCTTTTTTTCCTTGAGAGCATCAAAAGGCATTAAAAAAAAAATCCCACAAGTCTGTAAATCTCCTTTGGCTATTGAGTAATCTTAAACAGAGCATACAGTCTTCTTCAACTCCATTTACTAATGACAATTGAAATAAAATAATCAGTTAAATAACAACATGATATTTCTGTCAACTTTAAAGTTAGGTTTGGGAGGAGAGTGCCTCAGGGAAGAACTGCTCATGTCTAGGGTGTGAGAAACAGGATTAGGCACCCAGGCTCCCTGGGGCGTGGGGCTGACTCAAGGGCTGAACCATCAATCAATTTGAGCCCTTAATTTCTTAATTTTTCAGTACCTCGGGATCCTTATATATTAGGGAGATGAAAATCCCCAACTCAGATAGTGGTAATGAGGAAAATGACATAATTCACACACAGTCCTTATACCAATGCATTGTTCATGACAAAGCCTGGATGAGTAATCACCAACTATTATTCAAGTTTCTTTCCAAGTCTAATTTACTTTGCATTGTTCACATGCACCGATACAATGTTCTTATGTTATTCAGGTGAACCAGAGAAACCAAATAGTATTTCCTCCTTTTTCCTTCATTCTCTTAATTTTCAAATTTTTCTTTCTTTTATGGTTTGGCTTTTAGTATTTAGTTTTCTGTTCTTCAAGTAAATTTTGAAAATAAGCAAACAAATCTGACACATGCAATATGATAGGATGTGAAAAATCCCTATACTTGGGTGATCTAATGCCCTTGTCAAGATAGAGGACGTTTCCGTAATCCCAGAAAGTCTCCCCTTACTCAGCTCTCTCCTCGACCGCACAAAGGCAATGTTCTGACTTTGTTTAACCATAGATTAGTTTTACCTGTTCTAGAAATTCTAGAAAAATATAAAAACTATTGTTACCTTAATTCTTTAATTCATGTGATACAAATTTCAACAAAAATACCAACATATGAAATGTGTAATGGGTATAATAATTCCACTTACATTAGACATCAAATTAGCTATTAAAGTTTTTAATTTGAGCTGAAAATAAGATGTCTTAAAAATTAAAAGTTCCACCATAATTTTTACTTGCCAAGTCCAGAATAAAGAAGTCCCCTCACACTCCTCTCATTACTTAACGAAGCCAAGGATAGAAAAAAAGAGAAATAAATCTCTGAGCATGAAACTTAGTTCTCTCTCTCTCTCTCAATATATATACTGATATATTACACATACATATAAATAAGATGATTACATATAGGATATAAACTTTCCTTTTACAGTAATTTAAACATTTAAAAACAATTTTCTTAGTATATTTCATTTCTTAAATGCTTTCTCATCACTATATTTTAAGTCTTCCATACAGATATTTTTAAAAGTAAAATATGTATATGTTTGAGATGTTACAGGTATTTTTGTGTGTTAATTTTCTTGAAGACACTGTATTGCTTTAAAAAATGCTCTCTAGGAGTTCCTGTCGTGGCTCAGTGGTTAACGAATCCAACTGGAACCAGGAGGTTGTGGGTTCGATCCCTGGCCTTGTGCAGTGGGTTAAGGATCCAGCATTGCCGTGAGCTGTGGTGTAGGTTGCAGACGCAGATCAGATCCCACATTGCTGTGACTGTGGTGTAGGTTATGGTGTAGGCCCACGGCTACAGCTCCGATTAGACCCCTAGCCTGGGAACCTCCATATGCCGCAAGTGTGGCCCTAGAAAAGGCAAAACACCAAAAAAGGAAAAAAAATGCTCTCTAGGGATAAGCTATTTAGTAGCAGCTGTATTGAATTAATGCTTTTTCTATTTTTAGGGTGTCGGGCAACACCCTCTAAGTCTTGCCCAGCTTAAAGACCAAAGAAAGGACCAGAGTCAGAGCATGGAGTCTGGGACAGAGACATTAGTGGTTTAATGGATGGAGGATCTTACCTGTCTGAAGCAAGGTCCTGGAGCAACACACCACCAAGTGCTGCAATAGGGCAGGACATGGTGGCAGAATGCGCTCCCCAGGCAGGAGGAAGATACCAGTTACAGGGAGAACCAATTGCAGGTTGGCTCACTGGTTACCAGGGTAACTGGCAGAGGGGCATGCCTCTAACAGCCCCTCTGATAAGCTAACATGGTGGCTAGAGTTAGAACAACCATCAGCTGGGGCCTAGGGCAAATAAGTAGGAAAGTCAGTCAGGTGAGTAGGATGAAGGTGAAGCAGATACTGGTCCAGCAGGTGAGGTGCAGAGACCCAGAGATCAGCCATCTTGAGTGGCTTGACCATACAAAGGGACTGATTTATCTTCATACAAAACTGACGATAACTTGCAGACCAAAATTTCCTAATTATGCTAATCAGTAGTTAATAATTGTAAATAACGAACTGGCACCTATCTGATTTCTTCACAAAAATAATAAATATTTGGGCTTTGTGTTCTATAATAATATTATTATTATTAACTGATGCCAATACTGAAAACATTTCACTGAAGTCAGCATGCATTTCTAAGTGCAAGAAATACAGCAATTTAAAAGACAATTTGGGGAGTTCTCGTTGTGGCTCAGCGGGTTAGGAACCCAACTAGTATCCATGAGGATGCAGGTCTGATCCCTGGCCTCGCTCAGTGGGTTAAGTATCTGGCATTTGCCATGAGCTATGTGGTGTACCTCGCAGACACGGCTCGGATCCCACATTGCCATTTCCGTGGCTGTGGTGTAGGCCAGGACCTGCAGCTCTGATTTGACCCCTAGCCTGGGAACTTCCATATGCCGCAGGTACAGCCCTAAGGAAAAAAAAAAGACAGTTTGAAAAACATTGACATATTTACCTTTGTAAGTTAGCTTGAGACGTGGAATATTTTGCTTAGAAGTTCCAGTGACTGGGAGAAACAGCGTGGTCATGCTTAACATCACCAAGGCATGAAAAAGGTAAAAATCGTGGCTTCTGGACTTTGGTCTCTCATCTTTATTGACAATCATGATGAAAACAACCGTCTCTTTCAAACTGTATTAATTTAATCTAAAGAGAAGAAAAGAAGTATTAATATAGCAGTTTGCAGATTTTCCTACTCTTACTAAATTAGAGTTTTCTGAACATATAGATGTTTAAAAAAAATAATGGCTCTTTCTCTCCTGTTCAGCTCTTGGAAATTTCTGCAGGGGAAATGAATCAGAACTGAGTAATAAAATTCAGTCTGGCTTTACTCAGACGTAGAGATGAGTACATAACTAAAAATTCAGCTACTTATATTAATTAGCATCTCTTCTTCTACTGAAGTTTTTGTTGTTGTTTTTTTTTTTAAATGCATATATAGGAAGAGCCAATTCTTTCTATGACTTGATGAATTCTTGATCAGATAAGAATGCTGGTAGAAGCCAACTCTTTCCGCCTATCATCATCAAAGGAAAAGACCCTCAGGTAAAACTAAATTAAAGCTGTCATTTTGAGAGAGTTCTTCTTTTGTTTCTGACAAAAAAATACTTTAAAAATTTACCTAAAATTGGGACAATTGGTCATGACCAGGTCAGGGCCACCAGTACAGATTTTAGGCCTGGGACAATGCAGTCTTCCTGCACCCTATACTAATCCACACAGGGCAGCACTGAATGGAAAAACTAACTATAAAACAAAAGGGTTTTTTAAGAGTGAGGAGGTGGTAATTAACTAGGCTGCCACAACCAACCTCCCTTGGTTGTCTTTGTTAAAACATGGAATAAATTAAAACACATATTTCAAACTAAGCCTGACAATAATAATAATTACAAATAATATTTATTGAGTATAAGAACCACATACCTTTTAAAAAGCGCTTTATATAAATTAAATGACTGAACGCTGCTAAATTAATTAAACAAATATGTCATTAGGATGAGGCACCTCTAATGCCGTGGTGGCCTACTCAATCAAACCAAAATTTAAGCCTACAAATACCTCCAAGTTAGGAACTCAGAATGTTAAGAACAAGCAATCAAACAGTTAACTAGGCTTTAAACTAAGCCAGTTAAATAATTTCCTTTGTTTCCAAAATTTTCTTTATAGTCTTCCCCCTAATAGTGGTGGAGTGCTCCTAACCACTTCTAGTTTGGTGTCACCAAATTCAAGCTGATTTTTTGCTCAAATAAATGCTTAAATTTTTTAATATGACTGTTTACATTTTATCAGTGCTGCTGACAGCCACAAAGGATTAGTAACTATTTACTTCATTTCACAGATGAGGAAACTGAGGTACAGAATTCTATAATTCTCCCAAGGTCACATGGCGAATTAAGAGATGGAATAAAACATTTGTTCTGAATTTCAGGTAGACTAAGCCTTCTTAGGCCCTAAGTCCTTAGGTGCTTTTCATTATTGCAGAATCAAGTGAACTTCAACCCCTGATGCTGTCTTCAACTTCAACTTCTCTTCCTTCTGCTCAAAGTTTTCTAAGAAAGGACCCTCAGAAAGGATCTTGCTATGCCCACTTCTGGAGAGGATTCCAGATGTGGTACCTGCTCCAAGTACAATAATTTCTGTACTTCCCTGGTGACAGTTTAAGCCGTAATAAAGAAAGAATTATACCTTAGTAATTTCCTAATGATTTAATATCAAAATAAATACATGGTTTAGTTTTAAGAGAATATCTAAGTAAGAGTATTTTTCTAATGGAAGATGAGCTCTTTATAAAGTGCCTCACAGATGCTGAATCAAGGTTCCTTAAATTTACCTTAAATCTCAGAAGTTATGATTGATCTGGGAAAGTGAAAAAAATAAAAAGTTTTTATACAAGACAAACATCCTACAAATAGACTACAAACTGTATGTTCTTTCTTCATGAAATGTTGAACATGAATGCTTATTTAATAAAGTGTATTTTCTTAGTTAATTACCTGTAGGAAGACTCCTATAGGAAGCACAGATTACCTGTATGTAATCTGTCCATATTTAATTATTTGATTTAGCAGATTACTACAAATAAAAATCAAGTTGATTTAAATACTCATTTAAGGATGTTATAAAATATGACACATAACATATTTTATTCACATTTACCTGACATTTCTTGATTTCAACTAATGATATAATTTAAGAGAAAACAGGAATAACTTTTTGACCAAAAAGATCTATACTATGAGCAGCGCTTTATGAAAATTCTAGTTTTAAAAACTTCAATAATACATATTTTAAAATAAAACACTAATAAAGTCCTTCTGTAAACAACATATTTAAAACAAACTCTTAAAAAATAAAGAATTCTATTATTTCAAAATCAGTGGGACAATATGTATATCGTACTGGCAAAAAACAGAGCCACTTCACTGGTCTATAAAAACATTTACTGGAATTAGTTTTAAATTATGCGAGTTTTGAGTTACTGAATGTCTTAAGAAATGCATGTTTGCAACTGTTCAATTTTACATTCACACCACTAAAACATAGGTACATTCTTTTAAGTTACAGATTCTCCTTAAAAGCTTACTGCTTTTTTGAAAATAAGAATATACATTTAAGAATACACAGACTTATGTTCATTCACACCATAACTCATGTCCAACCATATATGAAGGTGACAAGACACATAAAATTATTTTCTGAAAGAAGAATTTGATTATATACAAATAAAGTATAATGAGATAATTGCTAAAATAGAGATACTTATAGGATGCTCTGGAAGACAGCTCAAAGGAGTATCACACAGGTTTAAGCAAGACACAGATAATTTCATATAAGACAGAAAAAGGAGAATAGATGGCAAAAGAGACAGTTCCAGATAACAGTGATATTTAGTTAAGGGTTTCTGAAAAGCTGGAAGCATGATGGGTGCAAGAAGGGAGAGACAGCGGAGCATCATCCAATAGGGTGGGATTCGACATACCGCTTAAAGGTGCCTCATGCCTGTTCTGGTACCTAATGCATCAGGACTCAAATGATGCTGTTATTCCACGCTGTCTTTGGCGTCAGATCACATGTGCTGGTTTCATCCACATGCATCAATGCTCCTTAATCCCATTTGCCTGTTGCTTTCACTTTTCCCCATGTCCACATGTTAGCAAAACAGGGGTATCTGATCACAGCAGATCCAAGGATTTGCCACACAAAGAGGCAGTCTCCCATCTACCCATACCCTCCAAAGAGAATGAGAGTTTACTTGAATGTAGAGATTAAGTACATTGAATTTCTCCTTAGGGTTAGTTTTTCTGAGTTTGTGGACATGTATAACACTACCTTTTTTTTCAAGACATGTAACAATGCATGTAATGTGAATGTATGTTTATGTATATAGACAAAAGAGAGGGAATTTTCCATGTGTGCATTTTATTAGCAATAATGACCTCAGTACAGGACATTTCCTGTGAATTAATGGCCAGTTGGGGTTAATGGCCCTTAGCTATGTATTGAGATATCTACTCCTCCAACTGGTCATTAATCGCCAAGACATGCCCTGTGCCTCCAACACTATAAGTTATAAAGATTGATGTTTTGGTTTTCAATGAACAGTAGTCATACTGTTCCTTATAACCCAACTCACTAATATCATTAAATAAGTTAAAAATCAAAGCACTGCTTTCCTTGCTACTATGACATTCTGAAAAGTGCCCACACGTGCTCAAACATTTGTTCAGGTGAGGGACAAATAAACCAAAAATTCTGAATCTGCTGGAACATTTTCCCTTTAACGTTACATATTTTCTCCTATAAAACAGTCCCTCTCTATAATCTGCTGCTCCTGATAGTTTGTTTCTCCTCCCAACAAGTCTTTCAATTCAATAGTTAATCTTTTAATTGAGATAATTTATGGGTTAAATGCATTGTTAACAACCTCTCCACTAATCTATTGATACTTTGCTATCTTCCAGTGCATATGAGTATGTGTGTGTGTGTGTCTGTGTGTGTGTCTGTGTGTTTTTTGTACCCACAGGTGTGTATGTCCCACATCTGGGAGGAATTACGGAGAGAAGTAGGTGTGATTTAACCTAAAGTGGGTGGATTTGGTAAATTGCATAGGTTATACTGCATGCTACTGTCTGTAACCAGCTCGACCTGGAGCCAATTAACTGCACGTAATCCATTCCAGATGTTCACTGGGACAAACAGCACTCTTGGGGAATCTTCAGATGTGGAGCCAATAGGGAGTGTTCTGATTATAAGAGAGTTTTACACACTGTTCCACTAAATCAGAGATCCAAATGCATAATCTCACACTCAAGAAGGCCTTGTGCCATTTCCCAAAGGAATACAGAGAGTCCAGAACTTATTAGATGGATGGCAAATCATCAAAAATATTATTTGAGCAAGGGATATAAAATTTTACTTGTGAGCTTCATTGATTTGTATTATTTATTATCTATTTGTTCCAAAATCATTACAGTGAGAAAGTATAATTATAGTGAAAAAGTAAATTCTATCCATAGGACAAGAATTAAAATACATACTAAGTTTTCACCCTTATAAACGTTGAACTTAAGACTCTGGATCCTTTCTCAAACGTGTGTGTGTGTGTGTGTATGTATGCGTGCACATGCACACTTGTGCATTTGTGTGTGTGTGTAGGATGGGGAAGGAAGGAAAAGAGTCTTTGATTTCTGGATTTATAAAGAGCTATTTGTTCTTCATAACTTTGTGGTCCCCATAAAGTCACCTGAGATAATTGTATCTAACTCAGGAGACACAAGCAGCTATTACTACCCCCAAATTAAAAGTTCTAGCCTAATTGTAACTCCTAGTTTTATCAGATGGTTTTCCTATAAAGTACACAAGACAATTAGTAACATTACTTCCTGACAATGACATGGAACATACAAGAAATTACAGAATGAACTTGAGCAACAGACAATATAGGCAAACAAGGAGAAGTTTCATGTTTGCAGAAAGATAGCTTCTATTCCACTGATCTAGTGAAGTGGTATCAAAGCATAATGCAAGTGAGATCTACTGGAATGGTGCGTAGGATGCTAAAATTTTAATTCACATTTATTTTATATCATCTTTTCTAAGTTTCTCTTGGTATATTTTCTAATATACATGATATTCTACTACTTTAATACCATTACAGGTATGCAATTACTGCTCAAGTGTACAGTATTACTACCAATGAGTGGAATTTATAGGGCAGTAACTTTTGGTTGGTGAATTTTAACTGTTCATTATTGAACCTCATTGCCTTCAGATGTCATGAATTCCTCATCAATTGGTATAGTCCAATGGAGTCTAGAAGACCATCTGATTTTTCAGAGATCATGAAGAAGAGACCTACCTTTAACTAAGTATTAATCTAGTTCTGAACATCTTTATGATGATCAGTGATATTTTACTACATATCAAGCCAAATAAGAACATCATCAGTAATCAGTTGTAAAACTGAGCTAAACTCCTTATCGGTAGAATAAATTACAGCAGTTCCATTGTTATCTTGCAGTGGTTTAAACACAATGTTTATGTTTCTAAAATACACAGAAAGTATATTGCTGTGCAAATTCCTGCTCAACAAAGCACTGCTGTTACATGTTACTTGGGTTTGCAAGCCTTGTAAGTTAGAGCTTAGAGCCTGAATACTACAGTCTTAGTACTTAAAGTCAGATCACGTTCTCTAGGATCTTAACCCTAATGAATCCAGCTCAATAAAAAACAACAGAATAGCGAGGATCCAGTACATGTGTAACTCACTTGATTTAATATTGCGGGTTACATTTTCTCCTGAATGTGACAATAAAACCATACTTACTTTGTAAAGAAGTCCTAAGGAAATCACGTGCCTGCGAAGTCCAAATGTGCTCAAAAAATTAACCCAATTTTTAAAAATTAATAAAAACATGACTGTCAATGACTCTGCTAGTCACCTTTCTTAGCCTAAATCTCCTATTAATTGCCTTCCCAAAGCAGAGCACTAAGGGTTATCAATCTGTAGGGTCAGAGAGGAGTTTCCATTGTGATTCAGCGGGTTAAGAACCCATCATAGCATTTGCAAAGATGTGGGTTCAATCCCTAGCCTTCCTCAGTAGGTTAAGGATCTGGCATTGCGTTAAGCTGCGGCATAGGTTGCAGATGCAACTCAGATACCCCACTGCTGTGGCTGTGGCATAGGCCAGCAACTGCAGCTCCAATTCAACCCCTAGCCTGGGAACGTCCATATGCCACAGGTGCAACTATAAAGAGAAGAAAAAAAATTGTAGGGTCAGAGAAAGTAACAATAGCATAATCACATTTGGTTACTCTCTAAAATTTGATTAATCCACAATTCAACGTTTTAAGATTTTCCTTTCCAAATTCTCATATTCTAGAGGGCATTGTGATCCAGGCACCTTTTCATGACCAAGACAATCTTATTCCTCACCTTTTGGAATTCTGATAATGCTTTTTGAGAATTATAGAATATTTGATTAAATGTTAATATCTGCCTTTTATATTCAAAATATAACTGCATATTAAACTGATTGTTTTTTAAAACTTAACACCCTCCATTTAAATATTCTGATCTGTGCCCCTGCAGTTCAAAGTTTTTTTGTTTTTAAATAAACAGAATATTGAATAAAGCAGAATAGGAATTACTGCAATGACAAAGGTAAAACAATTATATTTTCTTGAAAAAAACAAGAATTAATCATGTGTTTATTATTGAGGATGCCTCTGTTTTATTTCTTTTATCTTATCCATATGTCATGATCATCAAATCTGAGTGATGTTTTGGTAGATGTCCAAAAATTTTAACTCTCTTTCCTGAAATACACATTTAGTTATTAATTTAGACACTCAGTTATATGCTCAATAAAGATTTTCCCAGCCTTAATAATATTGATCTACTATTTCTGCTATGCAGGCAATAAATGGATTTGAATCTTTAAGATAAATGACCCTTCAATGATTAAATGTATAAAGTGTTTTATACACAAATTAACTTAGTGGCTCCATGGTCTCTTTATCAGCAGAAATAATTATGTACCTTGAAACTTGTCTTTCAAAGCAACATAGGCATTCCATAATATTTGAAAATATCATCATAGTGCTCACTTTAGCACCACTTACAGTAAATTTGGAGCAATTCAAAGACACACAAAGAGAAGAGCACAGCACCAGCATAAGAATGACAGACAAATGTGTACAATTAAGACTTTCTTTTTATTTCCTGACCTGTATGGTGGTCCTGTTTTTTTCATTTTTTTTTTTACAATTTTCATATGTATGTTGTATTTTCTAATTAAAAATATTTCTTGAGAAGATTATTTATGCTACAGAAAGGAAACAGTTTTTAAAATTATTTAATGCAAACTTTATAGGACTGTGAAATGGAATTCATCATATCCTCAAAAACAATATACAGAAGTTATTAGATGCCAATTTGTAAAAAATGACGCCAACCTATTATGTAAAATCACTAACGTATGAGAAATAGTTATTAAGTTCCCACAGTAAAACTAAATTAGAACATGGGTTCACACTATACTTAATTTAAAATCTTAAGACTGTAACTTTTGGAAATTAGTAAATAATAATGAAGTAATTAAATTATGTTTTTCAAGCATATGATGTAGAACAATTGTAAGGATTCTCTTTAAAATGGCTAACACTTCTAAATAAACAGATTAAGAAATTCAATCAAATTTACCAGCTACTGCAATATCTGAAAGCAAGCTTCTCAACTAAAAAACAGCACAGAGCAGAAAAAAATGTGACCCTAAACTTCTTATTCACATAAATTCTCCAAATATGCAGGTACTTTTGAGATCAAAATGCTTACGATAAGTTAAATGACCCCTATGTAGTCTTATTTTTTTTAAAGCAAAAGGATATGCTAAGCACATAAACATAATTTCTTTCTTTCTTTACTATTTGATGAAACACCTAAGGAAAATAAACATTTCTAGCAATGTGAGGCAGTTAATCTATATAGAGAGAAGAGTTTTAATAATTCACATCATAAATATCACACTATCTGGGAATAAAAATAGGCACTGTGTGAAAGGAATGTAATGTCTTAGGCAAAATTTAGAGATCCAGTCTTCATACTGGATTTGAATTCTACGATAATTGATCCAACTCCGCTACTAATAAACTAACAAATAAATTGATATAATCATAAGCAAAAATTAATTTTTCAAAGTTATCTTTAGTGTACTGACTTCAATGATGGATGACTGTTGTGTGTTTCTTAGTGAATATTACAAGATAAGTTTGCACATGCTCATCATTGGGGCTGCTAGCTCATAAAAAGGCTGGGTCTCTACCAGACAGTTACCTGTAACAGAACTCTGAATTTTGACACAGATGACCTACAAGCTGCTCTCAGAAATTCAAGAGTTCTCAAGTCCCTGACCCAATCAATACTCTCACATTTGGTTCAGTTCTTCTACAAAAACACTGAAAATAATTCTCAAATGAAGTTATAACATTTATACATAAACTGATATTATAATTTTCATTTTTGTACCTTACCATGACAGCATTGTTAAATTTCTTCTACCTACAGTTCTAAATATCCCCAGTTACACCTTCCGTAACTCCTCCAGGACAGGTCAGAAGTAGAGTAGCATGGTGCTTGAACATGGAGGCACAAAGCCTAGGCTTGCCACTTGCCTCCCTGTTTTATTGATGGAAAAGTTACCAAACCTCACTGTGTCTCATTTATCACATCTGAAATAGTAGAAAATAGCAGTATTTAACTCATTTGTTGTAAGGATTTAAAAACAGTGATGCAAAACACTACACCATGCCCAGTACTCAATGACTAATCAATGTGCATTAGCCACTTTAAAATTATTGCATTTGATTTTTCTTAATATTCTCTTAAGATTCTATTCAAGTATAAAAAGATATTAAAGATAGTTTATAATAATCTGAACATATGCCTACAGTTTATAAGGCCTATAAAATAAAGAGATCTCTGGAAAATACTACATAACCTCTAAGAGTATGAAGACAAATGAAGAAAAGAATCACAGGTTATCACCAAAACAAATGAAAAAAGGGAAGTAACTAAATATCAAAAAAATAACTTCATATAAATCCTTAAAATCAAAATAGAATAAACATCAATGAATATGCATAATATTTTACTGTAAGATTTTCACTTGTATTAAAAGATTAGAAGGATTAGGTTTCTCTTGTTGTCTTTTCCAGAAAATATATTAGATCAGAGGGAAAAATAAAAAATGTATATTACCTTGTGCGCTAAGTAGAATTGAAGGATATCCTATACTTAATGATATATTCAAAGTATAGCGAGAACATATCTATAATGCAATATACCCTTTGTATTGAATCTTAATACATTACATATATTTTAAATTTTTACTAATCTATCCATTTATTCTATTTAATTCAGTATACTTCTTTCTATTTCTGCCCCTCACCTTTATTTTTAAATGGGTATAGAGATCTTTTACAAGTTCTCAGCAATATTGTCTTTCACTTTTTAAACAAATTACTCTGCCTGTGATGCCACTTAAGGGGTTTACGTACTTTATATTTTATAAGTTGCTGACATTCCTTGACATATGTACAGTATTTTGTTTTTCTTTTTAGGGCTACATGTGCAGCATATGGAAATGCCTGGGCTAGGAGTTGAACTATAGCTGCAGCTGCAGGCCTACAACATAGCTGGAGCAATGCCAGATCTGAGCCACATCTGCAACCTACCTCGAAGCTTGCTGCAGTGCAGGATCCTTAACCCACTGAGTGAGGCCAGGGATAGAACTCACATCCTCGTGGACACTATGTCAGGTTCTTTACCCGCTAAGCCACAACAGGAACTCCAGTATATATATATATATATTTTTATGGCTGCACCAAAGGCATATGGAAGTTCCCAGGCCAGGGAGTGAACTTGAGCCACGGTTGTGGCAACACTGGTTCCCTTAACCTACTGAACAGGCCAGTGATCGAACCCGTGCCTCTGCAGCAACCTGAGCCACTGCAGTAGGACTCTTAGCCCACTGCACCACAGCAGTATAGCATTATTTTAAATATTATTTTTTTTCTTTTAAGGGCAGCACTGTCAGCATATGGATGTTCCCAGGCTAGGGGATGAATCAGAGCTGCAGTTGCCAGCCTATGCCACAGCCGCAGCAACGGGGATCCAAGCCATGTCTGCAACCTACACCACAGCTCAAGGCAATGCTGTATCCTTAACCCACTGAGCAGGGCCAGGGATCAAACCTGCACCTTCATGTATACTAGTGGGTTTGTTACTGCTGAGCCACAACAGGAACTCCAGTATTATTTTAAATAGTTAATTAAAAGAATTCTCTTACATGAAAAAATAATCATCTAAAAAGTTGTATATAATATCAATTTTTCACAATTTATAACTTTAAAAATTTAATTTTATTATAAAGTATATTTTGAAATTCACAGCAGCTTATAAAACATGGTTAATCTAACTTCATTATTAATAGCCCATGGTTATGTATCATAACATGCAAAACATTCTTTGATACATAGCAGAAGTTCAAAAATAATTTTGCTTTTATGCTTTTATAGAATGTAATAACTCAGAAAATAGGGAAGCAATATTCCTGGCTGGGCAAAATTAGATATTATGTTAATAATGATTTAGGTTAAGTTAAAAAGGAAAAAAAAAATTACATTTTAAACTAGTCCAGATCTGTAAACATGCCAAGTATTATTTATAACAGCTTGCACAATTTCAGTCTTTACAGCATACCAAAGATTTGAGGTTGTCTCTCCCACAGATTCAAAGAGCTATTGTACATCTTAGAACATCTTAATATCTCTACTAGTTCTAAGATGCAATTTTTTAACAACATTTAAGCAATTTTATTCAAGAAAGACCAATTTCTGAATTTTCCTACATATATTCAATAATGTCCCTGACTGATTTTTAATTACATATATATTTTTTTAAGTTAAGAATTATGTTTTATTTGGTGGACCTTCTGAGGACTTCAGCTGGGGAAACAGCTTCTCAGATAGCCCCAAGGAACTGCTCTGAAAAGGTAGGAGCAAGGATACAGAAGAACTTTGTACCAAAAACCAGGTATTCAGAATATCAAAAGATTACTGTTAAAGAAAATCAGTTATACCTTAAGATGGAATATTAAAAACATATTTTCTTTCTTTCTTTTTCCTTTATTTACTTATTTATTTATTGTTTTGCTTTTTAGGCATATGGAGGTTTCCAGCCTAGGGGTCCGATTGGAGCTGTAGCTGCCAGCCTATGCCAGAGCCACAGCAATGCAGGATCCAAGCCACATATGCAACCTATACCACGGCTCAGGGCAACACTAGATCCTTGGCCAACTGAGTGAGGCCAGGGATCAAACCCTCATGGTTCCTAGCCAGATTCGTTTCCTCTGCACCACTATGGAAGCTCCTAAAAGCATATCTTAAAAAATGCCTTCCATATTCAATGATTATTTGCATAAGTACTCAATGTTTGTATAGCATATACTTTACTGTCTTCAAAATACATATTTCAACTCCTGTTAATTAGATACTAATGAAACTAAAAATAAATGATAGTGTATAAACCAAATAGCATTACTGTATAATAATTATTGTTTTATAATGAATACAAGTTTAACTTGTCTTTGTATTTACCTTCCTATGAAGATATCATATTTTAAAGTATGAATCTATAATACTTTCTTTCAGAAACACTACTATACTGGATATGTAGTATGAAAGCACAATATGGATATTGCTAATAAAGAGCTCATGAGTTACAGCTGAATTCATCCCTTATACCTACATTCTCTTAATACATATAAAACAGTAGGTCTTGGACTAACATATCCGTATTTTAAAAGTAACTTGTAGTTGCCCAGGGCATAATCAATACGGCTGTATGAAGGATGGATTGGGGTGCTGTCTTACGAAGACAGACTGATAAACTATCAGAAATTTCAACTTCTTTATCAGACAGCCTCATATGTCTAAAATCCTTCTGCTCTTCCTTATGTAAACATATTTTTTCTTGTCTTTTTTCTTTTTTGGATGATCGCTTGGTTAAAGTTGTGTACTGAATATCTGACTATCCCATTTCCTCTTCTACCCTCAGTGTGATCTTTGTCTAGTGCCCTAACTACTAAAATTGTTTCCTTTTTTCTTTTTATTCAGATATAACTGACATATAACATTGTATAAATTTAATATTAGCTTCTGTCTTTAATCCCATCCTTATCAGCTGTATCTGAAAAAGTGGATTTAAATGACCATCCCAAATCTTTCTTCCTCAATTAGAATAAGCAGGAGACTCCTCAGTTGAACACACAGCTACAGATGGCCATATCCTCATTTTTTCTTTTTACATATTTCTGTTGGAGAAAATATCATATCACCTTCTACAATATGACCTCTGCTGTTGACTCACCAGTGAAACTGGAACTGGAGTCTGGATTTTAAAATACAGAATTCACTTTAGATAAATTCTCAAAATCCTCAATAACTAACCTCATTTTTTTTTTACCATGCGTTACAGCAACTATAATAAAATTACTCAATCACCCAGAGGTAACAGAGCCTAAGAGCTTAGGCCCTGGCTGTGTGATGTTTGGGTTGTAATTCCTGCTGTGCTACTGATCATCTTTACGTCCTGAAATAATTCACTTAATTTCTCTAAGTCTAGTTTCCTCATCTATAAAACAGGATTATCAATTCTTATTAAATACAGCTGTTGAAGGAATAAAATGAGATAAGGCATGTAAATCACTTACTGTGTTGCATGGCACACAGGGAGCTCTCAAAAAATGTTAGCTTAAAGTTCTTCTATTTTCGCATGGACTATGATGGCAACTGTTTTTCCAAAGATATTAAGCGGGTAAGAAACTTAAAAGGAAACCTGGAAATCCCCATGTTTTCCTGTCACACTTGCAAATGTAATTTGTGTAATTTGACATTAAAGTTTCCAACTTTCATTCCAAAATGTAAGGTTTTTTGTGTGTGCTCAATTAGATAAGATCCCATATTGCAGAAATAATAATACCTTATTTTCTCTGAACTTCCAATTTGTTGAGCACTGGCAAAGGGCACTGCCAAAATGAAATCCTAACTAAAAGAACACACTCGCTTTACTGGCTATGGAAGTTTCTAGAAAATAATATAAAGGCCAAGCAAAAACTAAATCCTTTCTATTTTAGAATATTCAATGTTGGGTTACTACATATGTTTGACAAAAGTCTCTGAACTGAGATTAGGATTTAGAAACATTTTTGATGGTAAAAGCCAACCTGAAGTTACCTCTGAAAGCTTATTTGGATATTATAAGAGCCAAAAGATTCCAAACACATAAAGAAGTTTACCTTCAATTATAACAGCTATACTTTTTTCAGAGTATTTGAAACAGCGCATTTTTACAGGATAGTAAAATAACGGTTTAAAAAATGTTTCCGAATGATATGCAAGCCATTTCCTATATCCCACATGATGTGCATATGTACCTTCCAGAACATGTGTAATTTCCATCTTCAGACACATGTACTTATTGCCACATGAAGGCAAGGACATGAATCACATTCACTACTGTATCCCCAAAGTCCAGCCCAGTGCCTGGCATGGAGTAGGAGATAAGCTTATATTTGTTAAATAAATGAAAGAAGCAATCAATCTCGTCCCTGCCTGTCCCTTTGCCAGCACACTTATGGGACAGGGAAGGGACTGACTGCTTCTCTGGTGCTGAAGCAGCCAAAATCTCTGTATTTCATCTCTGTGTGTGATATCATGAAGACCTAAAAAGCTCGCGTAGCCTCAAGAGTACCAGAAAGAAATATAAGGAAATTTTTGGATCAAACTAAGATGACCCCATGGCTGCTACAAAGATTCATACCCACAGAAAAATAGGAGGAATGACTAAGTGGATCAGGGATGGTCTTGGTATTTCTGGGTATCTTTTTTTAAGAGTTTTCAGAAATAGGAATTCCCACTATGGCTCAGCAGATTAAGAACCCAACTAGCATGCATGAGAATGCAAGTTCGATACCTGGCCCCGCTCAGTGGGTTAAGGATCCGGTGTGACCGTGAGCTATGGTGCAGGTCACAGATGTGGCTCAGATCCCACATTGCTATGACTGTGGTATAGGGCAGCAGCTGCAGCTCCAATTCAACCCCTAGCCTGGGAACTTTGATATGCTGCAGGCTCTGCCCTAAAAAGAAAAGAAAAAAAAAGTTTTTGGAAATACATTTTTCTTACCTCACTTGAGAATGCTGCAGAAAACCCCTGTATGCAAAGGGGCCATGAAATAGTGAAAAGTTTGATATCTGGAGTCGGGCGGACCTGGGTATTGAGTTCCTGTTTTACCATTTCTGGACAAGAATGGCTTCAAAATTTAGTAAATAACAGTAACTTTGTTATATTTGATTTGAAATAGTATACATTAAATTCCCTCTCCACAAACTATGTGTCAAATAAAGATTAGTCATTATGATGATTATTCATTATTACATATTAAGATAGCTCCATTCCCCCCAAGTGTGTGTGGTCTGCCAATGAACCCTGCTGGTACCTATGATTTGGAAGTGAGTGAATGCCCATTAGCATTAGTGAAATTTTAAATTTCACTCCCTTCATGTCCCCAGTGGTCTCAGTGGAGAAACTTTTCAAACGAGAAAATAGTATTTTTTTGATAATGATTCTTTAATGACAAAATATAATCTCTCTTTACTATCACCTATATACTTCCCCTTTGTCTCATTTTGTCAGTTGTTGACTTTTATCCAGAAGACAAAGCATAAAATTGAACTAAGCAGAAGTTAAGCACATATGTGTGACTGGGTCACTTTGCTGTACAACAGAAACTGAATAAACACTGTAAATCAACTATATTTTAATAAAATAAAGAAATACTCCTCCTCTCCTTTCAATCTCCATAGTCCTAAAATTTTCACAGAACAAACCTTTTCCTAAGTAAATGAATATCCAGATTAAAAGTGGATAGGAGAGCAATGTCTAAGTGGTAAAAAATGCCAGCCATTTAGAGGAAAAAGTAAAAACGCAACAATTATTGCTGTCTTGGGCAAGAAAGTATGTGAAGTTCAATTGTAATAGCGCATGCATGACTCTTTTGGAATGTCAAAGAACAGCAAATAATTCTTGATTACAAAATGATGAGAAAAAAAGACATCTTCCTATCCTTAGCAATTCAAAAACTCAGTTTTTCAGGCATCTCTTCAGTAAAACTCACATCACATTACCAGTAAAATTTAGAGTTTCCTTTTTATTATTATTATTATTACATTATATCCAGCTGTACAGCGTGGTGACAGGGTTACACATACATATATGGATTCATCGCAAATGGTTAGACATAGTTCCCAGTGCTATACAGTAGGATCTCCTTGCTTTTCCAGTCCAGAGGCAACAGTCTACAACTCTTAACCCCAGATCCCCCTACCATCCCATTCCCTCCCCCGCCCTTTTGGCAACCACAAGTCTGTTCTCCAAGTCCTTGATTTTCTTTTCTGCATAAAGGTTCATTTGTGCAGTACATTAGATTCCAGTTATTAGTTTTTCCTTTTTTAAAGTTACTATGTAACCTACTACTATTTATAAGTGAAAAAGTACTATTTTGCTTCTTCATTCAAAAAGGGCTATCAGGGATTGTGATAAGCATCAGTATTAAACAGGCACCCAATCTTGATTTTTCAAACATTGTATTTTAACCATTTAAAACAGCTACATATATCATCCATCCACCTGGTGCAAATTTGTAAGTTTCATATCTTAAGAAAAATTATTATAACCTATAAACGGTATTTGAAGACAAGGTTTAAAGCAATTAAATTATACAACTGTCTATAATCATATTTTTACTTCAAGCACCATAAAGAGTGTTAAAATCACTACCATTGGAAGGCACATTATGCCTTATTGAGGCTAAAAAGGAATTTGTATCAGCTGGGAGAAGATTTTCTACCAGGGGAAACATTTTCGATATTTTATTTTGCTATTTACAGATTCATGTAAAACAACTATTGAAATCTGACTTTTAAATACATGTCACCTTCTCCAGCTATTATTTTATAAAGAACACAGAGAACAAGAACATGGATGAATCATGGTGTACTGGGAAGAGCAATAAAGCTTTAAGCCCTAACTGAAGTCCTGGCTTTGCCTCCCACAGGACCTCTTATCTTCAGCAATTTAATTAACTACTCAAAGTGATAGAGTTCTTTTATGTAAATTTACTATGTTGATATGTCATCAGCCTAACAGAGATATTACATAGTTCTAGTAAATTACACATAAATATTTTGAAAATGACTAACAGACAACACACATAAACCCCTTCTTGAAAGAGTTAATTTTTCAGCTTACCTAAATCTTGCTTTATCAATGATCAGTATTACTGGATCTTATCTAATGCAGAGTCAGTTATTAGAAAGCCCTATTTCAGATCTATTCTAATTTCTCTATCAAAGAGAGAAGTAGTAATACATATACGGGAGGAAAAGGAGATGGTATTATCTATCTTTAACTATCAAACAAGGCCATCAACTGTTCAGATAGGTCATTTAATAATGTACATGTTATTTTATCTTTAGGATTAACTTTTTCTACTCCATTTTGAAGGTCTTTAAAGAAGCCCTGAGTGGCTGTAACTGTATGCCTGGGTTACTACAATTGGTATTCTAGACTCCAGATATAGACTCTAATCTTGGGAGTGCCTGATGTTTCCAGATTTGTTGGCTTTCATAAAGTGTTTGCTTTCATAATGCCATCTCTCCTTTAAAACATAAACTCCCTAGCTTGGTATGCCAGTTCCTTCCTCACATAAATTACTTTCTCTTCATGCCTCAGTGTGTACTCCTTGTTCCAGTCAAGATGCTCAACCAACACAAGTACCCAAATCATGTTCATTTCCTTCTCCCTGTGCATGATCTCCTGCTCTCTCAGATCCAATCTCATCCAAAAAGCATTTATGGGTAAATTCCAAGTCAAAACATTCATTTTCTATCAGGATCACCATGGTACATTTTTTTTTAATCACACTAAACTACAGTCAAATTATTTTGTATATGGCCTTAATTGTACCTGCCTTTTACCTCTCCAAAAATACTGGATGTTTAAACACAGAAAACATATATTCTTTTAAATCTACCTTAAATAGTCCATAGAAGCTGACTAGGCTCAAAGTAGATGCCTAATAGATGTTTTTTAGATACATAAGAAATCAAACATTAAAGGGAAAACATTAAAAAAAAGAAAAGCCTTTTCTTCTGACTTATTAAAAACAAAATGAATTTTGGTGATACAAGGTTTTTAAATCTTCTAAGAGAAATAAATGATATTCACTAATAACCTGAAAATAACATGTAAATTTGTGGTAGAGAACCTGACAAAACTGACTAAGTATTACAAGGAATTAGAAAGACAGGTTACACTTTATGAATAAAAGAAAATATTGTCGTTTGGATGATGAAACATAATGCTACCCTTTGAGTACTAGTTAATAAGCTGTTAACAAAGGTGGATCAAAAGTCTGATAATGATAATCAAACCTGAAATTAATTAGAAGTTAAAAAGAGGAGTTCCCGTCATGGCGCAGCGGTTAACGAATCTGACTACAAACCATGAGGTAGCGGGTTCAATTCCTGGCCTTGCCCAGTGGGTTAACGATCAGGCGTTGCCATGAGCTGTGGTGTAGACTGCAGACGTGGCGCGGATCTGGCGTTGCTGTGGCTGTGGTGTAGGCCGGCAGCTGTAGCTCCAATTTGGCCCCTAGCCTGGGAACCTCCATATGCCGTGGGTGCAGCCATAAAAAGCAAAAAAAAAAAAAAAAAAAAAGTTAAAAAGAAAGATGCGCAAACATAAAACAGGATTTCATTTCATGGCTGACAGACAATGTATCTGTAAACATGACAACTGCAGCTTATCTCTCCTCAGTGACAAGAAAAGTTTATCAAGGAGTTATTTTATTAGTTAACCTGAGAAAACACTACTCATGTTCATAAAAATACAGGATATACTATCACTAAACACCCTGGTATCAAAATATCACAACAGTGTAACATTTTTCATTTTGTGTTCACTCAATAATACACGACATTAGGTTAGAAGACCTGTGTCCCATAAAGAATATGGAGCAAATATTCAAATTGATGTTTAAGGTACTGGACATTGAAATATATGGAAAGCTAATATCAAATTAGATGGTAACACATCCTTTGAGTGACTCTTTTACTTTAAATCATATTTAGTGTAATCAACACAGTCCTCACACAAAGAGAATTTTTCATTCTTTTTAAAGGCAGCCATAATGGACCAACATCTTTTTGTAATAATGGAATGGTCTTTAAAGGAGAACATCGTGGTTTAAACAAGTATTTGATTATCAGTTTGAAGAAGGAAGTATCATCATGGATTCCTTATATTAATTTGAGGTCAGGTTCTGCCACCAGCAAGCTTCTTAACATATGTGACCTTGCTCTAAGTCTGAATGTTTATGCCCTCCCCCATAAAATTTATATGTTGACATCTTAACATCCAAAGATGATGGCATTCACAGATGGAGTCCTTGGTACTTAAGTCATGAGGGGGGGACCCTAATGAAAGGATTAGTTTATAAAAGGAGGTTCCAGAGAGATTGCCCAGCTCTTTCCACCATGAAAAGAACAGAAAAAAAGGTGCTGGCTATGAACTAGAAAGAGAGCCCTTACCAGAAGATGGCCATGCTGGTGCCTTGATCTTGAACTTTAAGCCTCTAGGACTTTGAGCAATATATTTCTGTTGTTTATCAGTTACCCAAACGGTGGCACTTAGTTATAGTAGCTGAAATGGACTAAGACAGGCCTCTTTAAGTTTTAATGTCCTTTTATTTAAAATACATTAGGTGGAACTACTGCAACTTTAAAGTCTTTTCTAAATCTAAAATTCGAGTATGGCAGATATAGTCTTGATGAATTGCCTCCAATTTCTCAAAATTAACAAGCCATACAGACAGTTATTAGCAGTTAGAGTGCTAACCTTTATTTTTAGACTTTACTCCCTATCTATGACATATACTAAGTATAGCATTGAATATGATTTTTGTTAAAATGTCTCAAAGTGATTTAAAAATTTCAGGTTTACTCAAGAAAAATCAAGTGTATCATAGACATAATCATTCAAGAACTGCAAGAAAGACAGGAACAAAGCCCTATGATAAGTTTCAATACATATGTATAAAATAGGAAAAACTGCTATTCAAAAAACTGCTTTTCCATAAAGCTTTGAAAAACAAAAACATTTTACTTCACTAAATGCTTTAAACTTAAAGCTACAACAACATGACATTGATATAACAAGGTATTTAGACTGCTTGCATTTTGACAATATTTTTTGTTTTTCTCAAAAAAGACTTTAGGATACAATGTTAAAATATAGTAATTCATTTTTATAATTATTATTGTCAGCATAATCTCCAATAATATTTGAAACTGGAAATGTGTAGCAAAGAAAATGAAGGACCATCTTGAAGTATCTAGGTTGCTTTCATTGAAAGAAACATTATAAACATAATGTTAGAGGAATTTTTAATAAATTTATTTGTGGCAAAGGCAATACATTTACTTATCTGATATTATTAAGTGTCTCAACATAAACTTTTAAGTGAAATGAATAATAGAATTTAGTAGCATAGGGTCAGTTATTAGAAAATCTAGAAACAGTTATTTGGAACACTAGAAAATCATATGCTCAAACCTAGTATGTTTCTCTATTAGAGGTAGTTAAGCAATTACGAAATAATTAAGAGAAAGAACATTACTGGAGTTCCTGTCATGACTCAGTGGTTAACGAATCTGACTAGGAACCATGAGGTTGTGGGTTCGATCCCTGGCCTTGCTCGGTGGGTTAATGATCTGGCGTTGCCGTGAGCTGTGGTGTAGGTCGCAGACGCGGCTTTGATCTGGCATTGCTGTGGCTGTGGTGTAGGCCGGCAGCTGTAGCTCTGATTCAACCCCTTGTGGGAACTCCATATGCTGTGGGTGCAGCCATTAAAAAAAAAAAGGAAAAGAAATCTGTCACATTTCTGTATACTACCAACGAAATATTAGAAAAGGAACACAAAAACACAATCCCTTTTAAAATTGCACCTCAAAAAATCAAACACCTGGGAAGAAATCTGACCAAGGAGGTGAAAGACTTATACGATAAGAACTATAAAACATTAATCAAGGAAATTAAAGAGGATTCAAAGAAATGGAAAGATATTCCATGCTCCTGGGTTGGAAAAATTCATATTGTAAAAATGGCCATAATACCCAAAGCAAACTACAGATTCAGTGCAATCCCTATCAAATTACCCATGATATTTCTCACAGAACTAGAACAAACAATCCAAAAATTCATAAGGAACCACAAGAGACCCAGAATTGTCAAAGCACCTGAGGAACAAAACCCAAGCAGGGGGCATAACTGTCCCAGACTTCAGGCAATATTACAAAGCCACAGTAATCAAGACAGTGTGGTACTGGTGCCAAAACAGACATACAGACCAATGGAACAGAACAGAGAACCCAGAAATAAACCCAGACATCTACAGTCAATTAATCTTGGACAAAGGAGGAAAGAATATAAAGGGGGAAAAAGACAGTCTTTTCAGCAAGTGTTGCTGGGAAAACTGGACAGCTGCTTCTAAATCAATGAAACTGGAACACACCCTGATACCATGCACAAAAATAAACTCAAAATGGCTTACATTTAAAGACTTAAATGTAAGACAAGACACCATCAAACTCCTAGAAGAGAACATAGGCAAAACATTCTCTGACATCAACCTTTCAAGTGCTTTCTCAGGTCATTCTCCCAAAGCATTAGAAATAAAAGCAAAAAATAAACCAATGGGACCTGATCAAACTGACAAGCTTTTGCACAACAAAGGAAACCATAAAAAAAAAACCAAAAAGACAATTTATAGAATGGGAGAAAATAGTTTCAAATGATGCAACTGACAGGGCTTAATATCTAAAATATACAAACAACTTACACAACTCAACAGCAAAAAAGCCAACAACCCAGTGGAAAAATGGGCAAAAGACCTGAATAGATTCTTCAAGGAAAATATACAGATGGCCAACAGGCACATGAAAAAATGCTCAGCATCACTGACTATTAGAGAAATGCAAATCAAAACTATTATGAGTTACCACCTCACACTCACATTCTGACCTCACACGTCAGAATGGCCATCATTAGTAAGTCCACAAATAACAAATGCTGGATAGGGTGTGAAGAAAAGGGAACCCTCCGGCATTATTGGTGGGAATGTAAATTGGTACAACCACTATGGAAAACAGTATGAGGTACCTTAGAAAACTAAATATAGAACTACCATATGACCCAACAATTTCACTCTTGGGCATATATCCAGACAACACTTTCCTGGAAAAAGACACATGCACCCACAAGTTCATTGCAGCACTATTCACAGTAGCCAAGACATGGGAACAACCTAGATGTCCATCAACAGATGAATGGATTAAGAAGATGTGGTATATATACACAATGGAATAATACTCAGCCCTAAAAAAGAACCAACTAATGCTATTTGCAGCAATATGTATGGAACGAGACACTCTCATACCAAGTGAAGTAAGTCACAAAGAGGAAGACAAGTACCATATAATATCACTTATATCTGGAATCTAATATAAGACACAAATGAACTTTTCCACAGAAAAGAAAATCATGGACATGGAGAACAGACTTGTGGTTTCCAAGGGGGAGGAGGAGGGAGTGGGACAGATTGGGAATTTGGGGTTAATAGATGCAAACTATTGCCTTTGGAATGGATAAGCAATGAGATCCTGCTGTATAGCACTGGGAACTGTAACTAATCATCTATGATGGAGCATGATAATGTAATCTACTTGCTGTACAGTAGAAAACTGACAGAACACTGTAAACCAGTTATAATGGAAAAAATAAAAATCATTTAAAAAGCACTGTCCTTAAACTTTTAAAGGGAGATATTTGGTCAACCAAGAGAAATCGGCTTAATATCAAGCTTTCATTTGTAACTTCAAGATGTTTTCTGTAATACATATTCTTTTATTAAATAAGACTTGTGCATTTTCTTCCCTTCTTCAAAACAGAAAACTTTTTAGTGTGGCAAAATAAAAATACACAATATTAGAAATCACAAAAATTCTGGTTTAAGCTCTGCAAATAAATATCAGTGTAACTGTTGGCAAATTACTCTATCTTTGTGAACTGCAGTTTTATCATCTTTAAAAGAAGGAAGTTCTAAAAGATAGTCTTTAAGTTGTCTTACTGTTCTAAGACAAACAAGATCACTTACATTAAAAGAAAAAATTGAGACATTCTTTATCAGGATGTCACTTCAAATATCAACACACAATTTGGTCCCACCTGTTACAGCAGAGTTATTTCTTATTTCCTGACTTTGTCATGTCATTGACTCTGTACAATCTATAGCCTACAAGTTGCAAGACAAGAACACATTATTGACCGTTTCTGATTACCAGAGTCCTTTTTAAGAGCTAAAACTACTTAATCCAAGTTTCAAGAAGTTTTCCTGAAGGAATGGCCTCATGCTGAATGAATGAATGCATAACATGAGAAAGGATGGGAGTGAAACAAGTTTGAAAAATTCTTATCAAATCAATGTTTTCTCTTTTGTTACCATAAAAATTAAAAATGCATGTAGAATTCTCAAAGAAAAAATCTGCTTTAATCTTACTGTAGAGAAAGACACTTGATGGTATTTCTTAGCAAAGTGTCGGTGTTGTTCTTTGTACCAACTAGTTTATTATTCAGAAAATAATAAATTTCATTATTATTAAAACAACTTGTGGGCTTCTACACCACAAAACAAAGACATAACCCATTGCACTGACTAAAGTCTAGGGGATCTTTACATTCTTTCACAACATCTTAGTGTAAACATCAAGGTAAATTTTACTCCTGGTTAATTATATTATTAATAGTAGATTGTCATTATTACAAAAGTATTATATTTACACTCTATACAGTCAAACCACAGAAAAGCAAAAAGAAGAAAACAAAAACATATTTGTATTTACATTCCACTCAGAGATCATCATTGTTATAATCTTGTTAACTTTTCCATATTCTTCCATATCTATATTTTTTATCACAAGGAGATAATTTCAAATATTCTACTTTGTAACCTATTTGTAAGTTAATTACCTTCATTTGCTTATCAATACATTTTCATTTTATTTAATATCCAGTCCATATTAAAATTTTCAGGATTGTCCCCAAATTGTTCTGTATAATTAGTTTTTAAACGCAGGACCTAGGTGTTGTGTGCCTCTCATTTTTAACCTAGCACAAATCACTTCCCCCTTTTTCATGACAAGAACTTGTTGACAAGATAAGATAGAGGTTCAAGTTATTCTTTTAAAAATGCTTTAATGCCTTCATCAATTTCAATGTTATTCAGAATTATTAAGTTATTTGAAAACCATGTGTTAATTAACTGCATGAGACACCTATTTCCCAATGCTTCTGTTGGAATTTAGAGAAAATTCATCATTGTGCTATCAGGGATTCTATGTTAATTTTAATAAGATTGAATGTTCCCTTGATCTTCCTCCACTGGGAGAAGGGCATGAGGCCTGCCTCCCTGGTAGAAGAGCCCTTCATTCTTCATGAATAAGCACGAAGCATTCTAAGAACAAAGTCTTAGCCATCGCTTACATAAATGTACCTGCTTTGTGATCTCTATAAAGCAATCTCCCTCCAAGTATTCTTTCATCCATCAGAATGAAATCTAAATAAGAGCCTATTCCTGTTGAGCTGTGTAGTACCCGTTTACCCAAATTAATGTTTATTTAGTATGTAATAATGTTTTCTATTGAGAGAAGCGGGGCTCTGTTTTCTCAAGATTTTTGCCAACTCTCATAAATCTGGGAAAAGCATTCAGTGTAATCCCTACTAATAATGAAAGTGGCCACACACAGAATAAACAACAGCCTAGTTTATAAAGTCGTCACTGAGAGACCCTAGAGGGGTAAGTTTGGATTTCTCAGTATTAATTTATGATGTGTGCAATGCACTTTACACTCAGAAACAGAGAATAAGAAAAGAGTTAAAAAATGCATTTAAAACAGTGCTCTAATACATTAATGTACTGTTTAAATTTAATAGCCACCTCTCTCCCCTACAAAAAGGAGAAAAGAAAACAAAGAAAAACAATGTGTTTCTGTGAATTATATCGCAGTTGGTGACGAATTTTAGTTGGTCTGGCTGTATAAGAATTTCTAAACAATGATATATCAACATCACTAAAAAACACAATTTGCTAGGTGTTTCTCCCCCAATTTTAAAATTATTCAATGGTTTGCTTAAAGCTTAAGGGGTCATTTCTTTACAAATATAATAGATTTTTGAGCCAAAAACACTTAGTAAAACACTGGAAAAGTACTTACTTTCATCTACAACTTCAGTATCAGCTAGAGTACCTTCTACATGAAATTTATTACTCTAAGTCAAATTTTATTTTGAGACATGAAATTATAATCTTAGTTAAAACTCCACAATAGAAACTTTCTGAAGCTATCATAATTTATTTATAAAAGATACAGACTACATCAGGGGAAAAAAGGAATCTAACTATCCCATGGTGGTCCTATTTTTATTAAATCATTTTCCATGGTAATACAGTATTTTCTGGATTTGCATTTGTCATCAATGTCAGAGAACAGGATGCAGACAACTTTTAGAAAGAAGAATAAAGCCTTTTGATGTTTGTCAAAGATCCCAGGAAGAGATTCCTTATAAGAAAGGAAAGAGGGGCTGCCATTTCTTAATGTCTGAACACCCTGTCAATATTTTCTTTAATTTTATGGCTCCTTTCACTTTCTCACTAGAAAGATTCCCAGACAAGCAATATGATGTGAATCTAATAACCTTTTCTCTTTTTGGCTGAGTGATGGTTTCTCAAAATAAATATAACCCATCATATACATTTTTTTTTCCTGAATATTTCTCTCTTGAGCCACGAAGTGAAAAGATCTTCTCTGGGAATGCCAAATGCTAACATATTGCCACCTAAATTAGGAAAAGTAACATCAAGAGGACGTCCACTTTGGACAATTGGCTAAAACTTTTCTTCTCTTTTTAATAACCCTATCTCTCGTACCTTTACCAATGTATTGCAAAATGTATTTCCAATAAGAGCATCATGAAAATTACTAATTCAGGAATTCCCACTGTGGCTCAATGGGATTGGCTACATCTCTGCATCGCCAGGATGCAGGTTTGATCCCTGGGCTAGCACACTGGGTTAAAGGATGCAGTGTTGCTGCAGTTGCTGCATAGGTCTGCAACTGTGGCTCTGATGCGATTCCTGGCCCAGGAACTCCAAATGCCATGGGGAAGTCAAAAAGAAAGAAAGCAAGAAAGCAAGAAAGCAAGAAAGAAAGAAAGAAAGAAAGAAAAGAAAGGAAGGAAGGAAGGAAGGAAGAAGGGAGGGAGGGAGGGAGGAAGGAAGGAAAGAAAAAGAAAAAAGAAAGAAAGAAAGAAAGAGAAGGAAAGAAAAGAAAAAAGAATGATTTAAAAAAATTACTCATTCACAAATGATAATGCATACACAGTACATACTAATCATGATGCTACATGCACTTAGGTATGAAAATGAGATGACATGGTACACTCATATATAGTCAGCTATGTCAGTAAAGTGATTATCAGAGTACCTGACACAGACATTCTAAAGCAAACGTTAATAACTTTATTATCACAGGAATTTCAAGATGGTTAGAGATGAAAAAACATAACACAGGAATATGTTATTACATGTAATATTATATTTAATATAATCCAATTCTAAAATATATACTAGTTCTGTCCAGTAAAAATATAATGCAAGACATGCACTTAAAAATTTTTTGTAGTCATGCAAGAAAAGTCAAATGTAACAGAACCAATTTTTGTAATCTATTTAATCCAATATATTAAAATGCCATCATTTTAACATGTAATCAATAAAGTCTTTATCAGATGTGTTATGTTTCTCATTCTAGGTCTTCCAAAACAGCTGTGCATTTTACAGTTCAACAATTCTCTATTTTAAAGATAAAATTTTAATTAGAAATACTTATTTCATTTTCAGATTTCATAATATTTACAGTTGAAAAAGGAAACTGAACATACCACAGACGTTTTAAACTTAAAAGTTATCCAATAATTGAATCAAGTACCCTTTTAAAATTTAATTTTAAATTAATCAAAATAAAATAAAAGGTGAATTTAAAGCAAGCTTTGAAACTTCCGTAAGATGCCAAAATCAGAACCCTTTACCCTTATCCCTAGAAGGAGCAAACGTATTTTGCTGTGAGACAAAAAGGGAGGGATTCCCAGTGCGGAGATATATTTTTCTCCATAGGCCTGACGTGATATAAAAATGAGCACAATATACGAAACACCATAATTTCTGTGAGAATCTTCAGCAAGTTTGCCAAGCATTTATACACAGACTTTTTATTAAGGACTAGACTGCAAATATCCAACAGTTTTAAGTCAGTCTAAGCCCAAAATTAAAGTTATGTTTATTCTTACTTTCCCTATGCCTTTCACCACTACTTTGAAACATCCGATTAACATAAAGCAGATACTAACATCTCACAGGATTTGCTTAGGACTTACCATGGATTCCTACTTTAATGTCAGCCAATTGGTTAACATCCCAAAAATGGGAGAAATTGCCATTACAAATCAACCAGCCTTGGGTGGCTGTTGAACTTTAAGGAGAACAAATAAGTTTTGGGGAGAAATCCTGGAACAGCTGGATAATAGACACAGTTCTAAATGTTTGGCTTTTATTAGTGTTTGTTTGGTTTAATTTATTTGCATATAATGGAAGGAGGAAAAACAAAATCTGTGAAACTTCGCTAGGAGTGTTTCAAGGTTCCGAACTGTTGAATATAAATGGGCATCACAATAATCTATCTTCCAAAATTTTAACCTCTTTCTGGAATGATCTGAGTATAGAAATTATGAGGATAGAGACTTCTACTTTTTATCTTTTATTTTATTCCCATTCTGATGTAATGTGTGGTACATATCACATATTCATTTTATTACAGAGTGTGAAAGAAACAGTGAGTAAATCAATGAATTGAGCCAAACACAAACTGAAATATTGACAGAAATGTGACTGTCTGAACAAAATATCCAACTTTCCTTTAATGTTTTATTGTATTTTGGAGGGTAAAGACAAAAGTACAATCCTTTTTTTTTTTTCCTGTCTTGTTTTGCCTTTTCTAGGGCCGCAGTAATGGCACATGGAGGTTCCCAAGCTAGGGGTCTAATCAGAGCTGTAGCCACCAGCCTACACCACAGCCACAGCAACGCAGGATCCTTAATCCACTGAGCGAGGCCAGGGATGGTATCCGCAACCTCATGGTTCCTAGTTGGATTAGTTAACCACTGAGCCACGATGGGAACTCCAAAAGTACAATCCTTAAACCAAACAATAATATATTCAGAAGATACAGATATATTTTATGCTACTGTTATTGTTTATTTTTAGTTCTGAAAGTATTTAAGAACTGAATGACAATTTAGGAAACTGCATTTCCCCACCCCATTTTACAGACACTCTTATCCTCAGTCTATCCAAAATACTAGAGAAACCTGGCATTTCAAAAGCTACCTTGCTGGACACTTGGAGGACTGGAAATACAGCTCACAGGAAAGAACTTCCATAAAAGGAACAGGAAATTATCATGAGTCAACCTTCTCACTGAGCAAAATAACACAGTGTATTCAATAACAAAAAAATAAAAAAATATCTGGTAGAGAAGAAACTATACTGGGGAAAAAATTAAAATATACTTGAAGAAAAGTTATTTTCAATGATAAAAAATACAAAACCTAGAAATTAAAAACATATACACATAAAGAAAAATGAGCTGGTATAAAAAGATAATTCCTTGCATTTCCTTATTCCGATAATCTACCTTCTATTCGTAAAGTATTTTATCTTTTTTTTTTTTTTTTGCCTTTTGTCATTTTAGGGCCGCACCCGCGGCATGCGGAGGTTTCCAGGCTAGGGGGTCTAATCGGAGCTGTAGCCACTGGCCTACGCCACAACCCCAGCAACGCAGGTGGTTTAAAAACTACCATTTTGCACATAATATGTGTGCATACACATATGACATCACATTTCCCACATGATATGCATGTATACACACATGACATTACACTTCACATATACTATTTTTAATTCTTTTATCTGCTTTTAAGATAGTATGTATGGAAGCAACCTAAATATCCATCGACAGAGGAATGGATAAAGAAGATGTGCTACAGGACTTCCCGTCATGGCTCAGGGGAAACGGATCCAGCCAGGAACCACGAGGTTGCGGGTTCAATCTCTGGTGTCGCTCAGTGGGTTAGGGATCTGGCATTGCCGTGAGCTGTGGTGTGGGTTGCAGATGCAGCTCAGATCCTGCACTGATTGTGGCTGTGGGGTAGGCCAGCAGCTGTAGCCCTGATTTGACCCCTAGCCTGGGAACCTCCATATGCTGCAGGTGTGGCCCTAAAAAGCAAAAAAAAGAAAGGAAAAAAAGTGTACTGCATATATACAATGGAGTATTACTCAACCATAATAAAGAATGGAACAGTGCCATTTGTAAGCAACATGATGGACCTAGAGATTATCATACTAAATGAAGTAAGTCAAAGACAAAATATTGTATGATATTATTTATATATGGAATCTAAAAAATGATACAAATGAACTTCTTTACAGAAAAGAAACAGACTCACAGACATAGAAAACAAACTCATGGTTAGCAAAGGTGAAATGCAGGGGGAGGGATAAGTTAGGAGTTTGGGACTGACATATACACACTACAATATATGGAGTAGATAATCAACAAGGACCTACTGTATCACACAGAGAACTCTATTCAATATTCTGTAATAACCTAATGGGAAAAGAATCTGAAAAAGAATGTGTATACATGCATATGTATAACTGAATCACTTTGCTATAAGGCTGAAACTAACACAACATTGCACATCTCAATATAGGATAAGTTACTGCTTTCTCCTCTTCCAACTGGGTGTGAAATAACCAGTCAGTCCTAAACATATAACACAGGTGACATGCCCTTCCCATTACTTCCATTCAGCCTTTATTCACATGATCAACTCCCTGCTACTTCACCCTTTGAATGTTTCAGGGTTTTTTTTTTTAGCTGAGAGAATTCACAAGGTCCTAGATAAATCATGCTGTCCAGCACCAGTTATCAGTTTCATGCCCTCACACACCAACTGTCCAGTAGATAAGAAATGATTTCAAACAGTGGAAAAAAATTAAACAAACTATCACTTCCCTGCTACTAAAGCCAGCTAAATTTGTTATCACAGCAGAGATCTACCTAAAGGTATAGAAACTTTACTAACAAAGTATGGGGCAGGAAATAAGGATTAAAAATTAACAGGCAGGAAAAAAATAAATAACTCAAAATTTAAATTCAAAATCTAAGAATAGCAGTGCCAGGAATTACGTATCCCGTTAATGATCAACACTAGCCCTGCCTGTTATATGTAAGAAGAGCTTCCCGCTATTATATTCTTTATTCTTCTTTTCACTTAAAAGTTGATTTTTATTTTTGATGATTCACTTTAATATAACTTTCTGTGGGTTTTGGTTCTCAGCCTTCTGTTGGGGTGCTGATGGTTCTCATAGTTTATTGTTCAGGAAATGGATAATATCTAGTTTAAAAATTCTCATATTTGATTTCTTCTAATAATCCAGATAAGATCCACTGAGTTCCTCAGCTGAGAGTAAATACACATTTCTATAAGATATTTGTTTTTAAAAGGAAACAATGTTTATATAGTTAACTAGGTTACTGAATTGCAAAGATGAGATAAAATGGAAAATTACTTCAAATCCCCTGACTTATAGCACACCAGGGTTTACTTGCAGTCAGGAGACACACATGAGAAGAGAGAAAATCTCTTCTTATATAGTACATGTCATATGGACTGTTGGAAAAGAACTAGCTCTTTTGAATGAAATGTGTAGTTGGAAACTTTGAAAACACTTAGTTCAACTCCTAACATGCCATATCAAAATTTAAAATGTCCTAACAGACACTGATAATATTTCTTTCTTAAAACATACAAGTAACAGTTGTATCAAACAACCACCGTGTATGCTAACATCAAACTTGCAAAGTCATAGAAAATTACACTGTGAATCCTGAGAAATATTTGTGATAACTGCACTGAGAAAACAGAAAACACTGACATTAAAGAGTAAGATATGGGCTTTTACAGCTGCTTTACAGTGCTTTCCATTTACTTTCACTCTGGCAGAGGCTTTTTCACTTCTCAGTTTCAAGATTCAGGGCCTATGATTCACATTAGCATTTAATCGTTTACATGTTTCCAAAACTGTGTGTCAAGGCACCCTGGGGTGCTAAGTGAGCTCACAGGGTATGCTGGGGGATATTTTAAAATTTCAAGGTAAACACAACAGCATTCAACATCTGTCAGACACAGATGTTGTATAGTTACAAATTACTAGTCAAGGTATTTCATAGTTTCAACATTAGGGAATGCAACGTTCCTTTCCAGGGCGTCAAAGCTGTGCAAAGTTGGGTTTCCAGTAGGTCATGAGATAAAAAAACAAGTACCTCCCAAAAAACCCATGTGGAACAGGTAAGGAAGCTGATAAAGGTCAATCTGTTTCCAAGGTTTGAGAAGTTGCGCAGTGCCCAATATACACATACACATCCCCCATCAATAAGTAATTGTGGTTATTTAAAAGTCAAATAAAAACATTATTTTTTCTTTCAATTTAGGTACTCAGAACATAATACTTTTTAAGTTGTTTGGCCATAACTAATCCGCTGTTTGGATGTAATTATTTAATAAACAGAATTATTGGTTTTTGTTTGTTTGTTGGCCTTGTGGTACCATGGAAATATTACTGAGCTAAGGTACTATGAACTGAAACGCTTTGGAAATTTCCATTCTAAGTGCTTTTCCAGGAAATTAAAAAATGCATCATTGCAAGTAGGATCACCCACCAAATCATATTTGCAGGTGAATTTGCAAATACAATATATTAACCAATTTACTGCTTGGTCTTCAAGCTTCATTTTAATATCTCTTTCATTTGTCTGTACTTTCCAGCTCTTGCCAGATTTACAACCAGAAGATTACAGTCATTGAAGGTTTTCTGTGTTGCTGTTTTCTTAAGTTTATGACTAAGTTCACCAGGTAGGTAGAAGCTTGGTTTAGTAATGTCCTTATTGTGGTACCAAAATCAAGCACCACTGGAGAAAGTTCGAAGCTGACTATTTTGACACTGACTTCCCTCCATAGTATGGTGTTATTTTGTGTTTCCAGTGAATTCCTTTCACTGTAAATATGAGATAAACAAAATAATATTTCAAAACAATGTTTCTAGAGTTTTAAAAATAAGTTAACCAAATTATAATATTTAAAAGCTTGATAGAACCTTGAACTTCCTGCAAATGCTAAGCAATATAAATATTTAAATAGCACAGTTAGTTGCAACAAATACACACACACACACACACACACACACACACACACACACACTCACACATACCTCTATAGAATTAGGGAAGTTATCTAGTAATACTGAAACTAAAAGGCAAGCAATGCAACACAAGGAATTACCGCAGAAAACCTATGTAAAAATTGAATAGAGATAATAAATTGTTCATGAAGTTTTCTCCTTCCCTCTCTTGGATCTGCACAAACTGTCTTCTCTTTTTCCTTCATTCCTCGCTTTGGAAATCCTCAATAAAACCAAGTAAATTAAAGCAAAACTAAATAAACACACAAGCAAACAGAAACTATGTGATTTTCTTTTTTTTTTTTTTTGTCTTTTTGCCTTTATGTAGAGCCGCACCCGCACCCGCGGCATATGGAGGTTCCCAGGCTAAGGGTCTAACAGGAGCTGTAGCTGCCGGCCTTCGCCACAGCCACAGCAACACGGGATCCGAGCCGCGTCTGCAAACTACACCACAGCTCACGGCAACGCCGGATCGTTAACCCACTGAGCAAGGGCAGGGATCGAACCCGCAACCTCATGGTTCTTAGTCGGATTCGTTAACCACTGAGCCATGACGGGAACTCCGCATGTGATTTTCTTAACTGAGATTTTTTTTTTGCTTTCTTTTAAAAGTTTTATTGAAGTATAGTTGATTTACAATGTTGTGATAATTTCTGCTATACAACAAAGTGATTCAGCTATACATATCCATTTTTGCACAGGGAACTCTACCCAATATTATTTTAAAATCAACTCTAAGAAGTATACAGTTCTACAACAGAAGATCTAATAATCAGACAAGAATATATTTCAATATTGGTTAAAACTGAGCTTTATAATCGATTTGTGTATATGTGTGATGATCATTCAGGCATGCAGCAATTAATTTAATTATTATAGTTTCTTTTAATAGCATTCTTTCTACATCCTCAAAGCATTTCATATAATGCATTTTGCATTAATATTTCATTATACTGAACTAAAAGTTCTAGGCCATCATGAGGTTTTATGTCAGACTTTCCTAAAAGATGTTAAATAACTTATAATTCATATTATAAATTCACAAATTTTAGATCTTCTCTAAAAGGAATCAAGTTTTCTAAGCTCACTTGGATTAAAATAATGAAAAAGGAGTTCCCGTTGTGGCGCAGTGGTTAACGAATCCGACTAGGAACCATAAGGTTGCGGGTTCGATCCCTGCCCTTGCTCAGTGGGTTAATGATCTGGCGTTGCCGTGAGCTGTGGTGTAGGTTGCAGATGCGGCTCGGATCCTGCGTTGCTGTGGCTGTGGTGTAGGCCAGTGGCTACAGCTCCGATTAGACCCCTAGCCTGGGAACCTCCACATGCCGCGGGTGCGGCCATAAAATGACAAAAAGGCAAAAAAAAATAAAAATAAATTAAAAAAATAATGAAAAAGTTCACAAAACTAATTTGCAAAGAAACAGTTTACAAAAGTATTATACATCTGGAGTGGTTTTCTTTACTTTCTTCTTATACTAAATGTTCATTATTGTTCATTTTCTATTGCCTGATAACAAAATGTAGAAAAATATCATCACTCTACAATTTCTTGCTTCCCTCACTTTGAAGTCTTTCTTGTTTTGTTTTATGTTTTATTTTACACCTATACTTACTTGTAGAAAATATTTGCTTACATAAAGATGGCGCTTTTTTTGGCTTTTTTAGGAAGAAGGTACTAAATTTTAATCTTAGGTTTTGATGACTTCAGAAACCTTCTGGACAAAGTTTACTGACATGTGCAATAAGTTATGACTGAAATGACCTCTTGCGAAGCTAAGCCAAAGCTGCATATGGAAGGATCACTGTTAACCATAAGCAAGTGAAAGAGATAACATCTGCAAAATGATTTCTGATAAACAAATTACACAATTTAGTAGTCAAAAGACACCTGTATTCTTGCCTACAAGGGACTAGCCATACAAAATAAACAAACCTATGTTGGGTTTGTAGAGAAGACAAGCTGCCAAGGATGAAAATCATCTCAGACTAAAGATGTGTATAAAAGGTTAATAATACCTTACAGTAAAACAAAAGTAAGAGCTATTGCTAATGCTTGGAAAATAGTGAAACAACAGAACATATGATAGCTAGTAATAATTTAATAATAAAAGAGCATTGCTAAGATTAAGTACTAGCAATATGCCTTCAAAAACATGTTGCTAATCTTACTATCAAAATAATTTCTATAAAATGTATATTTTAGAAAACTAATAAAATATTTTATTGATCCAGATGGGAAATTGAGCAATTGTTTGTTGCCCATATGGTAAATATTTTATTCAGCTGAACCTAATAATATTTAGAGACAAGAGAAAGCTCCAATATAGGTGACAAGCTTTTCCTTTAGGTGTCCACGCAAATCAAGTTCAAGTAGCCTCAGAAATGGAGACATTTGCACTTGTCCCTACTGGGCAATTAACAGAAAGCTGTGACCCTGATACTGAGAGAGATAAATAACTATTTACAGGTAATTTCTAATCTGGAGATGATATTAGAAAATTAGTGACTAGAAGGACTCAAGGCATAATAATGACTTTACACTGTGTTTCAATGAAAAATATCAGTAAATTTATGTGCCAAAGACTCAATCATCATTTGTAATCTAGGGTTTTTCTGAACTGATATCTATAAAGAATACTGCATGTGGATTGGACACAGATTATCCAAAGACTACCAGCCCTGGCAAAGCACCATATGGACTGTCTCCGCTTCCTCTGTCAACACTATAAGCCCAGAGACCCTTATTTTGTTACTCTTTCCTAGCACACAGTGCCTAAACTTGCTCCTAACTGCCTGGCCTCCATGCTGCTTTCTCCCCTGTGCCCACTGAACTGAGGAATGTTCAGATGTCACACACACCAGAGGACTTCTAGGCTCAAAACTCTCCCTGTGTCCCATTTGCTTAGGACTGTCTAGCATATATATTAATTAAAGCTCTATATGAGTAACTCACAGTGGTGGATAACACGTTTAATAGACTGCTTAAATATTTTATCTTTTAAAAAAGCTGAACACAACCAGGAAGGACTGAGGGATGAGAGGGGAGTGGAGAGGGAGGTACATTTGTGTTTTTCCATCACATCTCACACAAATCCTACTACATAGGGGGTTTGCCACTTCCTCTGTGCCAAGAAGGACCAGGCATTTACTCATTAACACTTAAGAAATGAACATGTATGAAATGTACTTGCCCAGTTTATTTGTGCTTTTTATTGCAGATGAAGTAATGGTTGGGATGGCAATGATTTGAAATACAGTAGTACAGATTGTTTCCTTGTTTATAGAAGAGTAGAAGTGCAGCATAAAGTGCACTTTGTAAATGTACCACAGAGAACCGTAAAACTGAATAAGCCCATTGATGAAAACACAACACAAGGTGATAACTTTAGGTTAGCCCTGAATAATAGACAAGCATAAAAAATAATTAGGTTTAAACACTTAATCTAGAGAAAAGAATAAAATCTTTTTTTCATAAAATGCATACATCTGAAGGAATTTAGCTAAAGTTAAGATTTACTTAAAAGTATACTTCATATTTTAAAATATAACATAGCTTGACTTTATACTTATAAGGAATTATACCATGTTATTATTGGCAGTTCTCTTCATGTTATATATCACATTGATTGCTTTCAAAAATGATGTAATAATCTCTTATATTGCTGATGTTTTTCCAAAATTTTATTACAAAAATTAAAATATTTGTAAAACAAAAAGTGCAGAGAAACATCCATATACACATACCCAGACTCAATGATTAATAGTTCTCTTTATTCCCTTCATCACATATGTATGCATCTTGCCAATCCATCTGATTTTTTTAAAAATAGTTTTTAATGTAAGATGAAGCTATCAGTACTTTACTCCTAAGCACTTTAGCATGATATACTTTTATTTTCTCTTGTAATTTAAAAATATGTTGATAAGAGATAATAATAATTAACAGAATACTAATAATAAACTTTTCTTCCACTAAATCACTAGGAGGCTAGTTAACATGTCTACTAGAGCTTAGTGCTTACGAGTCAATGGCATTAGTTTTAATCTCCCTGATGGTCAACTAGTTATTTCTTTTCCATGGGTACATATTAAATCCCTAATAGCACTTAGTCATACTGAAACAACGTATTTTCAACAAAGGAGCAACTGTAAGAGTACATGAATTTTTAGCTATAACAAATTGGTGAGCAGCCCCTACTGATGATGTTAAAAGACATTTTGTAAATGATCCAGTTATATATTTAGTGACTTATTTGACAAGTATAGCAATATAATTATAGCTTTTTAATTTCCAGGTGTATCATATTTACAGATATGAATGCTTTATTTTATTTTAGATATTTACTTATAATGCAGGTTAGCTCTTTAATAGAATGCAAATTATTAAAGTGTGTGATATTAACAGAGTGGTCTATTCACCTATCACAGAAAAAGTAAACAGTGTTTGATTTCTCATTAAAAAACTGAGGTACCTCAATCAACAACAATTTAGTCCTGAGTTGTTGAAATTATGAATGAACAACATGACTCATCACACTTACACAATTCCTTTTATTTTACTTGATATGGTTTTTATGTGCAATTTACCTGGATTTATTCAGTTATATTTATTTTTCTTCTAAAGATTGGTAGTTTTTCTCAAGACAGTCCCCCAAGGTAACAGAAATAAAAGCAAAAATAAACCAATGGGACCTGATTAAAATGACAAACTTTTGCATAGCAAAGAAAACTATAAAAAAAAAAAGCAATTTATAGAATGGGAGAAAATAGTTTCAAATGATGCAGCTGACAAGGGCTCAATATCTAAAATATACAAACAACTTATACAACTCAACAGCAAAAAAGCCAAGAACCCAATTGAAAAAACTGGACAAAAGACCTGAATAGACATTTCTCCAAAGAAGATATACAGATGGCCAACAGGTACATGAAAAAATGCTCAACATCACTGACTATTAGAGAAATGTAAATCAAAACTACCATGAGGTACCACCTCACACCAGTCAGAATAGCCATCATTAATAAGTTCACAAATAACAAATGCTGGAGAGGGGGTGAAGAAAAGGGAACCCTCCTGCACTGTTGGTGGGAACGTAAATTGGTACAACCATTATGGAAAACAGTATGAGGTACCTTAGAAAACTATACATAGAACTACCATATGACCCAACAATTTCACTCTTGGCCATATATCCAGACAAAACTTTCCTGGAAAAGATACATACACCCACAAGTTCATTGCACCACTATTCACAATAGCCAAGACATGGAAACAACCTAGATGTCCATTAATACATGAATAGATTAAGAAGATATGGTATATATACACAATGGAATACTGCTCAGCCCTAAAAAGAACAAACAAATGCCATTTGCAGCAACATGGATGGAACTAGAGACTCTCATACTGAGTGAAGTAAGTCAGAAAGAGAAAGACAAATACCATATGATATCACATATATCTGGAATCTCATATACTGCACAAATGAACATTTCCACAGAAAAGAATATCATGGACTTGGAGAAGAGACCTGTGGTTACCAAGTGGGAGGGGGAGGGAATGGGATGGACTGGGAATTTGGGGTTAATAGATGCAAACTATTGCCTTTGGAATGGACAAGCAATAAGAACCTGCTGTATAGCACTGGGAACTATAACTAATCACTTATGATGGAACATGATGGAGGAGCATGTGAGAAAAAGAGTAAAAAAAAAAATATATATATATATTATATATATATACACACACACACACACACACACACGTGTGTGTGTGTGTGTGTGAGAGAGAGAGAGAGAGACTGGGTCACATTGCTGTACAGTAGAAAACTGACAGAACACTGTAAACCAGCTATGATGGAAAATATAAAAATCATTAAAAAACAAAGATTGGTAGTTTTTAATCACCTATTTCTGATATATATATATATATATATATATATATATATATATATATATAAAATGTTAGCTTAGACATGCTTTATGAAGACAAAATAAGGTGTTATTAAATTTATTATGCCATAAGATAAGTAATTCTTAATATAGAAAACCAGTCTCCAACTTTTATGGATTTCATAGAATGCCAGAGCTTAATTTAATCAACCTGAAAGAATAAGTGCTTTTTCAAGAATAATAAAGTTCCAAAATTCTCCCTTGAGAAAAACAAGTCTCTACTTAAAACCTAAGGTCTTGATGGCATACTAATTCAATACTGAGAAATTATAAGAAGCTTACCAGCTTCTGGGCAAACTCTATCCACTCACGTGTTGTTTAAATTTCTCTCCAAAGCTATTACCTATATAGCACCCACATTCATTGTAAATAAAGGATACATTCAAAAAGACATCTAGCAAAGGTTAAGAAATTGACATTTCTTTATACAAAGACCATTAGCATAATAGATAGCAAGAAAAAAATAGCTAATAGATAATAGCATAATAGATAGCAAGAAGAAAACAGCTATGACAGGTGAGTGTCTTGCAGATGACAAACCCTTCATGGAAATTCCCATTACAAAACTATGACAGGAGATTGGATTAGGATGGCAGAATAGAAGGACAAGAGTTCAACTTCTCTCCCAAAAACAACAAAACTACAATGAAATGCCGAGCAACCTTCAACCAAATGGACTGTAAACTTTCAAAAAGATATTCTACTCCAGAAGACAAAGAGGAGACCACAGCAAGAGGTAGGAGGGGCAATTACGTGATAGAAGCAACCCTGTACCTCCCGGGTGGGAAGCCCCACAGACTGGAAAGTAACTGTATCAGAGACTCAGATACAGGACTGAGAGTTCTGAGCCCCACGTCAAAACCCCACACCTGGGGATCTGGCACAGGAAGAAAGAGCCTCCGGAGCATCTGGCATTGAAGGCCAGTGGGGCTTGTGTGCAGGAGCTCCACAGGACTGGGGCAAAGAGGAGACCCCATTCTTGAAAGATGCACGCAGACTTTCATGTGCACTGGGTCCCAGAGCAAAGCAAAGTCTCCATAGGAATCCAGGTGGAACCTGACTGCAATTCTTGGAGGATCTCCTGTGAAAACTGGGATGACTGTGGCTTGTTGTGGGGGAAGGACATTGGAGGTGAAGCTCTTCGGAACATTCGTCAGCCTGCACTTCTCCGGAGGGGGCCATTTCTGGGAAAATCTGGTCCCTCCCATCAGAGCTGAGAAACCCCAGGCCAAACAATAATCCAGGTGGGATCACAGCCCCACCCATCAGTAAACAGGCTGCCTAAAGACCCCTCAGGCACACAGCCAGCCTCTAATCTCACCCCACCCATCAGAGAGATAGGAATCAACCCCACCTACCAGGCGGCAGGCACCAGTCCCCCCCATCGGGAAGCCTACAGCAAGCCCCCCCATACCAACTTTAGCCACGGGGGAGGCAAACACTGGAACTAAGAGAGGCTACAACTGTACTGTCTACAAAAAGGTCACCACACAAAAACATATAAAAATGAAAAGACAGAAAACTATAACTCAGATAAGGGAGAAAGAGAAAAGCCCAGAAAAACAGCTCAGTGATGAGGAGATTATCAGCCTCCCAGAAAGAGACTTTAGACTTTGATGCTGAAGATGATGCAAGACATTGGAAATAAACTGGGGGCAAAGATTGATAATTTACAGGAAACACTGAGAAAAGAAATACAAGATGTAAAAATTAAGCAAGAAGAGATGCAAAATACAATAACTGAAATAAAAAAAATTCATTAGAAAGAGCCAACAGTAGAATACAGGAGACAGAAGAACGAATCAGCAAGGTGGAGGACAGATTAGTGGAAATCACTAATGCGGAAGAGAAAAGAGATAAAAGATTGAAAGGAAATGATCAGAGTCTCAGAGAACTCTGGGACAATGTTAAACACACCAACATCCGTATTATAGGGGTGCCAGAGGGAGGAGAGAGAAGGGGACAGAAAAACTATTTGAAGAGATAATAGCCGAAAACTTGCCTAATATGTGAAAGGAACCACTCACTCAAATCCAGGAAGCACAATGAGTACAATACAAAATAAACCCAAGGAGGAACACCCTGAGGCACATATTAATCAAAATGACCAAAATTAAAGAAAAAGAGAAAATACTGAAAGCAGTTAGGGAAAAGAAACAAATGACATACAAGAGAACCCCGATAAGGTTATCAGCAGGTTTTTCAGCTGAAACTCTGCAGGCCAGAAGGGAGTGGCATGATCTACTTAATGTGATGAAAGGAAAAAACTTCCAACCAAGATTACTTTACCCAGCAAGGCTTTCATTCAGATTTTAAGGAGAGATCAAAACCTTTACAGATAAGCAAAAGCTAAGAGATTTCTGCAACACTAAACCAGCTTTACAAAAATATTAAAAGAACTTCTCTAGGCAGAAAAGAAAAGGCCACAACCAGAAACAAAAACACCACAAATGACAAGGCTTACTAGTAAAGTCATACATACCGTAAAGATATGAAATAATCCATGCACAATTGTGCTACCAAAATCAGAAAAAGTGAAAAGAGAGCACAAATGCAGGACACTGGAGATGCACTTGTAATTAAGAAGCCAACAACTTAAAACAATCTCATTTATATATAGACTCCTATATCAAAACTTGAGGGTAACTACAAACCAAAAATCTACAGTTGATACACAAACAAATAAGAAAAACCAACTCAAATACAACATTAAAGCTAGTCATCCTGTGAGAGGAGACAACAAGAGAATAAAGGAAGAAAAAAGAGCAACAAAACCCAAAAACAGTTAATAAAATGGCAATAAGAACATACATATCAATAATTACCTTAAATGTTAATGGACTGAATGCCCCAACCAAAAGACATAGACTAACTGAATGGATACAAAAACAAGACCCCTATATACGCTGTCTTCAAGAGACCCACTTCACTTCTAGGGACACATACAAATTGAAAGTGAGAGGATGGAAGAAATATTCCATGCAAACGGGAATCAATAGAAAGCCGGAGTAGCAATACTCCGATCAGACAAAATAGACTTTATTTTTTTTTTCTCTTAATGGATTTTATTTCAATTATAGGTGTGTATAAATCATCACAAGTCAATTTTACAGATTTTGTATCCCAAACCCCCAGTGCATCCCCCCACCCCCCCAGATTGTCTTATTTGAAAAACCAAGGTTTTCCAAAGTCTGTGAGTCACTGTCTGCTCTGTAAGAAGGTTCATTGTGTCTTTTAGTTTCCACATGTAAGCGGTATCATTGGGTGTTGCTGTCTAA
>PVHT020000173.1:8292065-8311569 GCA_004024745.2 Catagonus wagneri
TGTGATGATTTTTGTACACCTATAATTGTAATAAAATTCATTAAGTAATGGAAAAAATAGTCTATAAGTGTCATGATTAGTCTAAAAATTTAAATGAACATGCACATTCAACAGTGTTTAAAGTTAATTTATGTATTTGCTTTTTTTCTAGTTGAAATATAATTGATTTGCAAAGTTGTGTTAGTTTCTGTGTATAACAAAGTGATTCAGTTCTATATATGTATATACGTGTGTGTGTGTGTGTGTGTGTGTATGTATGTGTGTGTGTATATATATATATATATATATATATATTCTTTTCCCTTATAGGTTATTATAAAATACCAAGTATATTTCTCTGTGCTAGACTGTAAGTCCATGTTATCTATTTTATATACAGTAGTGTGTATATGTTAATCTCCAACCATAAGTTTGTTCTCTATGTCTGAGTCTCTTTCTGCTTTGTAAATAAGTTCATTTGTATCTTTTTTTTTGTAGATTCCACAGATAAGCAATATCGTGATATTTGTCTTTGTCTGGCTTATTTCATTTAGTATGATCATCTCTAGGTTCATTCATGTTGTTGCAAATGGCATTATTCAATTCTTTTTTATGGCTGAGTAATAAATATCCCATTAGACATATATGCCACATCTTTGATGGACATTTGGGTTGTTTCCATGTCTTGGCTATTGTGAATAGTACTATATGAACATTGGGGTGTATGTATCTTTTTGATTTAGAGTTTTGTCCGGGTATATGCCCAGGAGTGGGATTGTAGTATCACATGTTAAATCTGTATTTAGTTTTTTAAGGAGCATCCATACTGTTCTCCTATCTTCAGAATATAAGGACCCTAGAGACTTAGCTCCCATAGCACATATTATTGTCTGATATTTTCTTTCCATCTTTTTATTTTGCTAAATTCTACCAATTAGATATTGTTATAATTATTGTTTTATGTGGTCAGTGCTTATCTGGCTTTACCCAAGTATTTATTACTATCAGTGATGCCTTCAAACGGACATGAAAAGATAAACGTTTCTTTTGCCGTTAATGAAGTCTGTAAACTCCCTTGACTGTTTTGTTCTCTGAAAATCTTAGGAATTCACCCTTCTTGAAAGATTGTTCCTGGGTAAATAATTATTTTCTCTCAACACTTTGGAAATGTAATTTCGTAGTCTCCTGGCTTCCACTGCCTTTTTTCATTTTTGCTGTTAAGTTTCTCATCAAATAACTGTTGTTCCTTTGTCAGCAATCTTTTAAAAAATATCAGGCTGTTTTGCGAATTTGCTTTTGTTTCTTATTACCTGCAGTTTCAATATGATGTTTACAGGTGTGGATTTATTTTCATTTATCCTGTTTGGAACGTATTAGGCTTTTGAATCCGAGCATTTGTACCATCTCTGAGTTTTGGAAACCCTTAGCCTATTATTGTTTTGAAATTAAAAAGTTCCCCATTTTCTCTGTTATTTCCTTTTGGAAGTATAATTAAAGATTTATGAACCTTGTCCTTTTATCCTCAATGTCTCTTAGCCTCTCTTTCATATTTTCTTTTTTTTTTTGTCTTTTTTCATTCTACATACTTCCTTCATTTTCTAGTACACCAGTCTTTGCTTCACTTGTGTTTCATATGCCATTTAACCTGCCAATTGGATTTTTAATTTCAGTTATTCTAATGTTCACTTCAAGAAGTTCTGTTTGACGCTTTGAATCTGCTCGGTCCTTTAAAAAATATATACTTATATTGTGATAATTCCAAAAAAAAAGAAAACTATCACAAAAAGTAATGGTTCTAGCACATTTTGTTTGTAATAATGATGCCATTAACACTTGGCACTACAGTTCCCAAAAGGAAGTGAGTTTGCATAATAGTTTACTCTTTATAAAGATAAACACACTAAGTCACTGTGCAGAGAGGCTGGCATGCTTCAAGAATAAATACCACTTTGAAATAGAGAAAGTCTCACTGTCCTGACACAAGCCTACATTTTAAGTCAGATTTTTTTTTTAAAAAAGATCTGGGTTTTGACAGTATTTCTTCATTTTGTAAAGTAAAGATTCATTTTATTTGCTTAGATGGATAAAGAAAGGCACTACTAAAAATGTGGCAGTAAATAAATTATGCCAATATCAAACAAGGTGACAATTTTGATGTTAATGTTGAAATACTGGTGTAGTAGTATACTAAATAAAAATAACTTGAAAAAAGACTCTGGTTATTTTCAAAATATCAACAGAAAGATTTTTAACTCATTTCCCCAAGTAGATTAAGTTTCTAAAAGATGCTCCTACCAAGAAGCTGACAATGTGGTATCCTTACACAGGTCCCACTGTACAATATATATATATTTTCTCCACTATCTGATGCTTGCCTAAACCCTATCTATCTTACCTAAAGTGCTCACTCTAGTATGTTGATGTCCAGGTCCTTTACACTGTGTACGAAGATGATCAGCCATTTACTTTTTTATTTTTCTTTCCCAATACTTATAAGTAAATAAAAAGTACTAATTTATAGTTTCTATGCATCACTGCTACTTGGGGGAAAACAAAAGAGAACAAAACAACAAAATCCCTGCTGGCCAGAGGTGGAGTTCCTTTCCCCAACAATATTCTGTTCCCAGACTTTCGTTTTAGTCACCCCAAGCACACTGATCTGCAACCTCACTCGGAATTGTTTTCTCTTCTACTGAAAGTAAAGCTCAGAATGACTAGTCTCTCACAAATTCCTTACTTGAGCGTCTTCACCCATCCCCACCAATCGTGACTTCTGTGTCTACCTGCTTGGTTAACCACATCTACCCCTCACGGCAGCCACTGGTTTTTCCTTCTGTTGTCCTAGTCTCTTGAATCACTAAACCCCCTTTGGTCACTCTTCTTTTCCTAGTCATGCTAGATCCCAAAACTTATTGTGACAACGATTCTTTCACCTGAAAATTCTGTAGCCAGTTACAAGCATATGAAGCAATTGAGGAGACTGTAACAATTACAGTTTCCAGAACCCTCTTTCATGAAGTCACTGAGGGATATTCAAGATTCTAGATGAGCTATGAAAACACTACAGGTGGGAAGACTCAATCCAGGCACTTCTAACCAGCCACTGATTTAAAATTTGGTTCCCAAATCCATAGTACCAGAATCAAAATTTCTTCTAAGCTCTAATCTTTATCTTTTGTTTTTATTGTCTGCTTCCTCGACTATTATAATATTTCCCCAGGTCCTTTTTCCATCCTCCCTTTTTTTTAATTCTTCATTTACACACAAACCACATCAGACTCTTGAAGGCTTTGATAAAATTCATTTGGCAGGCAATTGGGGAGGCTTTGGTTACTGTACAAACAACTTTGTAAGATTTCAAGGTCTTCTTAATCTGGCCCAAACTTTATTTGGGATTTCTCTCTCATTACTGCTGTAATTTGTGAATAAAATGTTGCCTTATTCTCACTTAAATCATCACATTTTTGAACCCCACTCTTGTTATGGATGAGGACACAAGTGACAATGTAAGTTATCTGATGTGGCTGCAGAGTTTAACACTTTTAGAGCAGGGTCTAGAATCACGGGTGCTACATTCTCTCCCTCACATTATTCTGCAGATAGTAGGATTTCAGTAACCATTATGGGACTGGAGGAAGAAAGCAGGAAAGACAGGGAAGAAGGGAGTGAAGGAAGAAAGGACTGATAAGTATTTAAGAAACACAAACCATGATTTTACACTTTAACTGTTTCAGAGACATCATACCCCTTGCATCTTTCCCCAAAATATATACTGATAAAAACTGAACTAAATGTTATTTTATCAAGTTGCAAAGAGTAGCATTAATAATAATATTTAGCTCGATTCTGAAGAAATACGATAAAACTAAATTTCCAAGCCTAACAGAATAATGCTAAACTACTTTTTGATTTGATTGAAAAAATGAAAAGGTGATATTAGATAACTGTAAGGGAATAAGGGTATCTTTTCACACAGAAGCATGGCAGAAGTTGATATGGTTAAGAGATGGATGCGTATGCAATCACTGTGACAGAGACTGTTATCTGCCCAAAGTGTAAAACTGCAGGACATGGAAGATGCTGAGTTAGATGAGGAAAAAGAGAGAGAAAGAGAGAAATAAACATATGAATTAGATCATGAGTCAGGCAGGATGCATAAAATAAAAACAGTAAAGAACAAGAGGAACATAGTTACAGTGAGTGCTAAAGAACAAAGACATGAGAGAGAGAGAGAGAGGGAGGGAGAAATTGGGATTTTTCATTCTGGAAAAAGAATTAGGCAGAAGGGAGTTGCAGGAGGAGAGGGGGGAAGATAAGGTTGTGCCTGCCTCTGCCCGTAGAGACGGGCGTCGTCTCTCAGACGAGCACCTCAGGGAACAAAGAAAGCATCACAGCGGCCTGGAGGCAGTGGGACCCTCACAGACAGGATTGATGGGACCGCACACCAGGTGTTCAGATCCAGGCACCTCGTTATCCAAAAGGTGCAGAGAAGCTGGAAGGAGTTCAGAGACATGACGGAAGAATGATTAAGATGCAGAGAAAAAAGGAGTTATGATAAAAGATTAAGGCATTAAACAAGCACATCTTGGCAGAGCAACAAGTTGATGGGCAAAGTAGCTATCTATGAACAGGCAAAGGACATAAATAATCTGAAAGAGAAACATTATTATTTAACCTGGTACCAGGGGTAGAGATTTATGGAGAATAATTGCAACAAAGCAAAAAAGAAGGTAACCCTAAAATCAGGAAGGGAGGTATAAACATACAAGTGAAAAATCTGTTTACCTGTTATGGAGAGAGTTGTTGTCCTGAGAAGCAACAGATATCAGTCTGTATGTATAAGATACAAGAACCTGACCACTCAGATGGTTACCACAATTCTAGAAGACAAAGCAATAAAGAGAATAACAAAATAGGAATCATGTTAACAATTCAAACTTACTTTTCAAAAGAACTGAAAATTTTAACTTTATCTTCCATATTCTGTTCATGCAAAGGCTTTCAATAATAAATGGCTTGAAATGATATAGTAATTCAGCAGTTTCCAGAAGGGAATAAAATGGGATAAGTTTCCAGTGGTTCTCTGTGTTGGTTTGCAATATGGTATTTTTAAAGATTAAACTGTAAATGAATCATGTATATAATTAGGCACATTGGTAGATATAAATCCTTGAAATCACCATCCCTATGGGAGTGAGATGACTCCTCACAGAAGGAAGCAAAGGATTCCCAGGTGGAACTTCATCCATACAAGCTGCTGCATGTCCTTGCAGGCCATCTGTGTTTTCCCTGTGAATCAAGCTGGAATAGCCACCCTATCAAATGAAGAAATTGCGAACTACCCACACAGGTATTATTTCTGGATTACAATATTTGGGTTAGCAAAACATGTTACCCACCAACCTCACACACTCAAGTATTTTCAGGGCTATATAAAAGTTTTCTTTTATAAAATAAAACCCAAAGTGCAGATCTCAATATTTTAAGAAAACTACTGATGCTCCATAGAATACTAAATAAATAGAAGTCTTATACCATTCTAATTATGTTTTCTTTTCCTTTCCATTTAAAATTTTATGTGCTTGACACACTGTCATCTCTTCTTTGAGAGTGAAATATAATAATAATCTGCACCTGTTGTGTAGGTATTTCCAATGTGTAAAACACATGTGTGCTGTTTGTCTCATTTGAGCCTCACCTTTGGAGTTAGGTATTATTATTCCTTCATTTTATAAATAGCAAAGCTGAGAATAAGAGGAGATACTGCAGAAGCTAAAGTTAAATTGACAAGAACTGCCAACAGCAAAGACTGGCATCTTTGACTGCATGCCCTGTGATCCTTCCACGGCACTGGATTTCTTACGTGATCCACTTCCTCAATCACATCACCAATAAGTCCTTAGAGTCTAGGTAAGAGTGACTCTTGTGTAAAGCCACATCCTCATCATGAGTTTCTTGGTAATCACTAAAGCGCAGTTCTCATAAGAGGAATAAAATAAGCAGCTGGAGTAGATCAGGTAAAAAATAATACCTGAACTTAGTAACTGAAATTTCCAGAATGCACAGTCATTTGTTTTCACATAATGACATATCACAGTTAATTAAAATACAACTCTTGCCACAATTAAAAAGACAGGAAGATTCAGGTAGACTCAAGCATTTGAAACAAGAGGATATGCTAAAGTGAACGGGGATAGAGAGAAAACAATATGGCAAAGGTACACTAGCAAGGCAAAACTTGAAGAAGAAAAATGCAGAAAAAGAGTGGAAACTGTCAAGTTTCCAGGAACTGAAAAGGGAGCACATGAGCAAAAAGAAACTTGGCAACATCATTTCAAATGCACCAAGGAGCAATCTGCAGAACAGAAGATTCCAGTAGCTTAGAGGAAATATACCTAGCAGAGGCAAATATCATCTTGGAACTAACTGAAAGGAAAATAATATTTAAAATGCTCAGACTCCTTGGAAGACAGAAGTAAAGGAACTGAGTCAGCGATTGAATGTCACAGGGCAAAAGTTCAGAGGGTGAGGCCATCCCCAGCAGTGAGCTAGTGAACTGGAAGGACAGAGATGAGGTAAGAAAAGCAAGAACAGGAGAGGGAAAGCAGTATACTGTAAAATGTTCATCTACATTTTGAACGGAAGGGGGGAATTCCTAAAAGAAATGAGTGGGAATGTAAAATACACAGAGAATAAAGGAAAGGGAAAAAATGGCAGTCATTGAAAATGCCTCTACAAGAAAATGAGCTAATATTTGTGCAGCAGTGGAGAGCCTGATCTTTCGAATCCAACAAAGCCCTGGGTCTACGTCCCATTCTCCACACTTGGTAGGCAGGAACTTGGGGAAGTTATGTAATCTCTCTGTGCCTCAGTTTCCTCTTCTGTGTAAATTAGAAAATATCACTCACCGCACATAACAGAGTCTTGATTTAGCAAGAAAATTCTTGTAAAGAGCATAGTACTTGTGAGAAAACAAACAGTAAATTAAAGCTGAATTTCTAAAAATTCACGACAGTATATTTACCACAATAAGAAATGGCATCTGAAAAAAAAAAAGGCTGTAAAAATGGTACACGTGACAGGAAAATAAATAAGGAAAGAATCAAGTGTCCAAAGGAAAGGATATAAAAGAGAGTCAGAAAGATTGATTATTTAAGGCTTCATTTTTTAAAGTAATGAAAAAGTGAGAGATGTTACTTAAAATGTATCTGATCCAAGGCAATTTTCTATGAAAAATGCAAATTCATGGAAAATGGGCAAAGAACCCCATTATTTTTGAAAGACCCAATTCAGAAACCAGTTTCAATCATTCAGAGAGGGGCCCTTCCTCTCATTCCCAGAATTGCCTTCAACTAGCCAAGTTTTTCAGTCCTGATTCAAGTAAATAATCAAGCATTTCATCTTTGAATACCCTTTCAAAAACAGTAGGAAAAAAAAGTACTGCCTATCTTCCAAAGATAAATCGAAACTAGGGACAAATGCCTCTTCTAACAAAGAAGACTTGAACTTGCACTATAAGTTATAAATGTTTATTTTTTTAAATGGAACTATTAATAAGCACAATAATGATAAACGTTTTCTGAATGGTTATAATGTACTAAACTCAATGCATTTCACTTCACACTTCTGCAGGTAGATGATTTTTAATCCCAATTAGCTTGCGATGAAACTGATGCTCAGAGAAGTTAAGCTAGTGCTTCAGGTCAGTAGCAGAGCATGGATTCGAATGAAGGTCTACAGGAGTAAACATTTGCTCTTTTAACAATATTTCTACCGCAAATCCTTTCTTGAAAGATAATTTAACTGAGCCACTACATCATTTAGTGCCAATCATCCTAAATTTAAACTAATAGTCTTACATCATTTCTGATTTTGGTAAAAAGCATGTAACATGAAATTTATCATCTTAAACCATTTTCAAGCATACAACTCAGCACTGTTATAGAAATTCACACTGCTGTGCAACAGATCTCCAGAACTTTTACAAAACTGAAACTCTATATCCATTGAATAACTCTCATTTCTCCCTCCCCCCAGCCCCTGAAACCACAATTCCACTTTCTTGTTTCAAACCACTTAGATACCTCACAGAAGTGGAATCATATACTATTTGTGGTTTTGTGACTGGATTATATCACTTAGCAAAATATCCTCAAGGTTCATCCATGTTGAGGCATGTGACAGTACTTCCTTCTTTTTTAAAGCTGAGTAACTATCCATTACATATACACACTATATTTTGTTTGTTCATTTATTCACCGATGGACATTTGGATCATTTCCAGCTCTTGACCATTATGAATAATGCCACAATAAACCTGGGTTTGCAAATATTTCTTTGAGATCTTGTTTTCAAGTCTTTGATATATATGCAGAAGTAGAACTGCTGGATCATGTGGTAATTATATTTTCAATTTTTTAGTGAAAACTCTATACTGTTTTCCTAAGCAGCTGGATCCTTTTACACTCTCACCAACCAGGTACAAGGATTCCAGTTTCTCTATATCCTCATCAGTTCTTGATATTTTCTGCTGTTTAGATAGTATCCATCTTAATGGATGTTAAGTGATAACTCATGGTGGTTTTGATTCACATTTCTCTAATGATTACTGATGTTAAACATCTTTTCGTATGCTTATTGGCTATTTCCAAATCTTCTTTAAATAAATATCTATTGGAGCCCTTTGCTCATTTTTTCAACTGGTTTTATTTGATTGTTGTTATTGAGTTGTGGGAGTCCTTTATATATTCTGGATATTAACTATCTATTATCTATTCAGGTAGATGATTTGCAAATATTTCTCCCATTTAGTAGGTTACCTTTTCACTCTGGTGTTGGCTTTGGTGCACAGTTTTAAAGTTTGAAATAATCCCCCAAACTAGTATCTTTTTACCCAAATTCCTATCTACCTATCCAAATACTTGTGAAAGTAGGCAACAAAATTTTATGAAAATGAAGAAGACAGAATTTTTAGACTAGTCAGCTTTTTAAAATAATTTTAGGAAAAAGAAATCCCCTTAGTCATTCCAAGTTCTCATAGTCTAAGCATTTCATCAAGCTGTCTTTGATTTTCATACTTAAAGAGGCATGGATTTTTTCATAAAACACAGCCTCTAAATATAATTACTTTCTCTGTGTGAAAAAAGTGATCCAATGTAGAAGGAAATCTTTTAGTGTAATATATTATTGAGAGACTGAATGTCAGCTCCTAATGTGATATACAAATTCTGTATAATACATTTTGTGTATTATTTTTGTGACTTTTCAGATTTATTGTGACAAGATGCAATTTTAACTTTAAATATCTGACTTTAGAACTTAGAAACCATATAAGATTCAACGCATATTTTGGCTGTAGCTGATAGGTATAATGCGGTCCTTTCCTCAAGGGCATAACAACACATTGAAAAGAAACATGTATACAAATAGCTGGAGTTTAGTCAGAATGTAAGAGCTATAAAATATATGAAATATGAACTAAATAATTAAAAAATAACTTACTGAACAGAGTGGAATCTATGAAAATTTCCTAGCAGGGATATCACTTAAGCTGGAATTTGAGACATAATATTTCAAGAGATACATACTATAAAGCATGAGAAAAGAGGTAATATATTCTAATTTCATGTGGCTAAAATAACTGTGATTCAAGGTGCAAAGTTCAATTACAGTTAAATCATACCAATTTAAGGCACTTAATTTGGAACCGGCCATCACTCTGGGCAGCGAATGGATGACAATGGCATTAGAATACAGGTGATGAAGAAAGGATCACAGTATCAGGAGAAAATCGTATCTTTCCCAAAATGGTATCATTACTTGTGATTTTTCAATAACTTGATGCATATGTATAGCAATTTCTTTTTTTTTTTTTTTTTTGCTTTTTAGGGCCATACTCACAGTATATAGAGGTTCCTAGGCTAGATGTCTAATCAGAGCTACAGCTGCCAGCCACAGCCACAGCCACAGCTAGATCTTTAACCCACTGAGCGACGCCAGGGATCAAACCCTCAACCCCATGGTTCCCGGTCGGATTCGTTTCCACTGCACCACAATGGGAACTCCAGTATAGCAATTTTTTTAATTTTCACATTTAAGTCCACTTCAGGTCATTCCCTTTAAATATCAGTGCATCAAAAGTGACAGGAAAATAAATAAGCATATCTTCTCTCCATAAATTAGTATGCCTTATAACACACGCTTACTTTTACCTTATATGAGAACAGGATCAGGAATAGTTGATGCACTATCCAGTTCTAAGCTGGATACATGGACCAGTAAAACTAAGAGATTCTGGAAAGGTGGAGGACAGTCAAGAGTGGGATGTTCTGATGGAGACAAAAGTCATTTCAGAAGGAGTGAAGAAAAGAAATGAAAGAGCTGGAATGACAGAAGGCTGTTACTATAGATTTTCAACTTTAGATATCATAATTTTCCATGAAGATGATACTATTGTTGGAAGTCGATTTGTTTTTATTTTAATGGGAATGGTTATTTTCTCTGAAAATTCCCTGGATTTGTGTGTGTGTGTGTGTGAGAGTTGTAAGCCCTCAAGCTCTATTTGTACAAAGATACAATCAAAAGACCAATACATTTAAGAAAGGAGAACCTATTTTCACATCAACTCATCAATTTAAAAAAATGCTCATAAAACTTGGGGAATTATTATTCCAGGAAGGATGGAATTTCCCTCTACAGGAAAATATTCACAACTGAAAGATATAATGCATAAATAAATACATGATTAAGAGGGGAAAAAAACTGCACATCTGCTTCCTGGTAGAATTATGATGAATATATTGGGAAATGTTTCTTTTGGTTTCTATTATTAAAGGTGATCACATCCAGAAAGCATGATATTGTGTAAAAATGTTATCTCTTTTTCTTTGTTCACAGCCAGATGATGAATGGAAAGTGACAACATTTTACATAAGGCTACCTCCTACAGACAAATAATTATAAACAACAAAACAGTAACTGCAAAGTATAATATCTGAATGCTTTTGACAAGGACATTTACTTTGGATTAAGGTCTACACTATAGCTGAATGGTTTGACAGCACTTTGTACCAGAGTTTCATATTTTGAAAATGTGGAAAACACCCATCTCTGCCCACATAATCTATCTATTACCTAACATTTTTGCAGGTGGGAGCGCTTGGGGGTGTGGGGGTATGGGGGTGAGCAGTTAAGATACCCGCCCCCAGAGAGCTTCAACCTTTCTATAAGCTACTCAGAACAAACCGTTCAGGGTAATCAACAGCAAATACTATTCAATAACTTTTAACAATGTTTAAGTATAATCTTTTTTAAATTTTTTTATTTTAAAATAGCTGCATTACTAACAAAAGCCTTTCTTTATAAATGAGTTACAGAATGTGCATGAGAGCAAGTTGCCTTCAAATAAATCTATTTCTAGTTTAGGATTCTTGAATGATGAGGTTATTTCAAAATTGATAGATAACAGTAATTTAAGTCACAGGATAAACTTGAGTAAGAAAAAGAAAGCAAAAACCAAACACTTCATACTTCCCAGTTTGTCTGGAAGGATCCTCCTGAATGTCCTAAAACAGTGAGAGGGCCACAAAGGACACTTCACAGACATTCATCCTAAACGAGAATCATTCCTTAATACTTATTTACCAGGGCCACGGTGATAAGATGGTGATCAAAGCAGACATATTCCTACCTTCACAGAGGATACAGACTGAAAACAACCAATTCTAAGGAATGAGAGTTACCACTAGAAGAGGGGAGTCTGAGTTAGCATGTGCTCTTATGGCATTTACTGTTACAAAAACTACTTCAGGGAGTTCCTTGTGGCGCCATGGGTTAAGGATCTGGCATCGTAACTTCAGTGTCTCAGATTGCTGTCGTGGCATGGGTTCGATCACTGGGCTGGGAGCTTCCACATGCTGCAGGAGCATGGCCAAAAAAAAAAAAAAAACTTTATATAAGAAAGTAAGATATCTATCTTTGCCTCAGTGCTCTGATTCTTTCTTAATAAGTTTAAAAAATGTATTTAAGGAGCTCCTGTTATGGCTCATTGGATTAAGAATGCAGCTGTAGTGGCCTGGATCACTGTGGAATCGAGAGTTCAATCCCTGGCCCAGGAAGTGGGTTAAGGATCTGGGTTGCTGCAGCTGTGGCGTAGGTTGCAACTGTAGTATATATTTGATCCCTGGCCTAGGAACTTCCATATACCATGGGTGCGGCCAAAAAAATTTTTAAATATAATAATGCTCCCAAACTTATTATCACTGTATGTCATCATCTAACATGTTACTCTTATAATATATATACACACATATAAAATAAAATTATATCCTATACATACTATATACATGTAATAATACATATAGTACATATAAGATGTATATCCTAAAGAATTAACAGGTTTCATGATAGACATATATATATGTGTACACACATATAATAGAGGAGGAACAATGGTATCCCTTTATCCTTCTGAGATTTCCCCACTTCCGCCAAAATAAAAAGACTAACAGGAGAAAAACAAAAGTGGTTTAACAACATATAGACTTCCTGTATACATGAAAGATGCCTAGGAAAACTGAGTAACTCCACAAAATGGCCCAAGCTGCCACCTTAAATATCTTCTTCAGTTATAGATCAAAGCAAGGTGTGAGTTAGAGGGGAGCCAGTTAAGGATGGTTACCAGGCAAAGACCAGGAAAAAGGGAATGGTTGTTATAAGATGTAAATCAGTGTTTTGTTTTTCTCCAGTGATAAAAGTGTTTGAGATTTAGTCATCCTTTTCTTCCCGGTACAGAACGGAAGATACACTTACAAATGGAGAATTCCCATATATATCTATATACATATCTACAGATATATATCTATATACTTTTGGCCATGTCCACAGCATGTAGAAGTTCCCAGGCTAGGGATCAAACCCCTGCCATAGCAGCAACCCAAGCCACTGCAGTGACAATGCTGGATCCTGTGCCACAGGAACTTCTCTTACAAAAGGGTAACTTCCACTAGAATTTTAGAGCTTCTCCTACCTCTGTGACTTCTTAAAAATACCAAATAAGATAATCTTTATGCCAAAAGGCAGTTTTGAGGGCAACATATTTGCTCCCTTTCAGATATATGCATATATATATATATATATATATATATATATATATGTGTGTGTGTGTGTATGCATATACAGATTAAAAATTCTAGACGGTTAAAAAGGTATACATTTGTAAATGTACTCGATATATATATAGTTAGAATGTAGATAGAGATCAGATCAAGAGTAGCTCTATAGTGTTGGTGATCATAACCAGAACAGTGTCTTTGGTTATCAGACAAGAAAATGAGTATGTGCTTTCAGAAACAGCCATCACTATATAACCAGCAGCCATTACCTTGCGTGGGTCTAAGTGTCAATAATCCTAGCAGAACGCATTAGACGTATTTTCTAAATCATCTGTCGACATCAGCACAGAGCAGCATGTCTGTCCTTCTAGGAATGAAGAGACTTCAGCTATAATCTCGGCTTTGTGATGACTCAGTTGTGTGCCTCCAAACACACTACAACTAGTGTCTCGTAGAAACGGATCCTGAATGACTCAAGCCTGGGGCCATTCCTCTCCAAACATTCAGCACCAGTCTTTGAACATAGACTCTGTTCTTTCATGTTTATGGAAGGAAGGAAGGGAGAGAGGGAAGGAAGGAAGAACTCACATTACCTCATCCACAGCCCGTTCTGTAAAAAGAAGAAGTTGGACTAGACATTCAGGTTTTTGTTTTATTCTAAAATATGAGTCTCTTTGACAAAAATTACTATTTATAATTTTTAATTATAGAAATTTTAAAATAGCTATCCTGAGAATAACAGTGTATCAGGCTTACACTCTATTTCCTAGACTGGAATTCAAACAAACAAACAAGAACCCTCAGGTACTAGATCTGTTAAACAAGTTTTAACAAAACACAGGAGAAATCCCAAAATTCCATATTAGATATGCACAAATTCTATACACTTAGAATGTAAAACTTAACTTTAGGAGTACTATATTTCCTAAATTAACAGGTTGTCTGCTACTTTCACACAGTAATTTTTGTTTTAATGTTCTTCTGAATGCAGGTAATCTAAAGCCAAAATACACTGACAATAAGGAAGCAAAATGGAGTACCTGGACCATTTCCATAGTTTATTAACTTTGTTTTTGCCTTTTTAAGGCCGCACCCACGGCATACGGAATTTCCCAGGCTAGGGGTCAAATCAGAATTGTAGCTACTGGCCTACACCACAGTCACAGCAACTCCGGATCCAAGCTTCGTATGTGACCTACACCACAGCTTACGGCAATGCAGATCTTTAACCCACTGAGTTACGCCAGGGATAGAATCCATGTCCTCATTGACACTAGTTGGGCTTGTCACCACTGAGCCTCAATGGGAACTCCCACAGCTTATTAACTTAATGGTGCAGAATGTTCATCTACTATCTAATATATTTTTATTAAATAACTATTGCTGTTTATGAAACTTATTCAGATGTCTTGATTGAGAGAATAATCATTCTATGATTTCCAGATTCTTTCTAACTAAAACTGAGAAAGAATAGCTCAAGTATCTATTTTATTAATTTAAACAAAATAGTTTAAATTTTATTTCCAACTCTCACAGCTCTAATTTGATTTTATTTTTTTCATTTGTAATTACAAACCAGGAAAGACAGATTGCTACACTAAGTGTCAAGGAGGAAAAATCAGATGTGGACCTACATCTCTGCCCTAGAAGCTGATGGTTTGTTAGAGGTATGAAATGCATTTTTTTTTTTTTAGGGCCATACCCATGGCATTTGGAAGTTCCCAGGCTAGGGGTCCAATCAGAGCTGCAGCTGCCAGCCCATGCCACAACCACAGCAATGCCAGATCAAAGCCATGTCTGCAACCTACACCACAGCTCATGGCCACGCTGGTTACTTTAACCCACTAAACGAGGCCAAGGATCAAACCTGCATCCTCATGGATACTAGTTGGGTTCATTACCACTGAGCCAGGATGGTAACTCCTGAAATGTATTTTAAATTAAAATAATTTATTATTACAAAAGGTGAATTGTGTTACAAGGGAAATAAGTTACTGAACTGATTTATGTTTTATGAATTGTCATCCTAATAAAAAATGTGAGATTTTCAATAACAAAAGATTTTCAATAACAAAAGGATAACAAAAGATTTTTTTAAAGAAAAAGGATGAATAGTGTGAGAAATACTGGATGCTAAATATTAAACATACGTGACAACAAAATAAGGATTCACTATTTTATTTCACAAACTAAATATTTACTTAAGATTATCACTGGCATATATTTCAGATTCTGCTATATCTGCCTGAAACTTTCTGTCGGCACAAACTCTCCATCTTCTGCATCTAATGGTTATTTTAGTAAATCTGAAATATTTAAAACTTCCTTTAGCAGGAAAAAATTCATGAGGTATTCTATATCCTGCTGAGATCAAGTCTGACCTCAGATCTCATATGTGGGAAGATATTACTTGTTCCATTGTAAATTCTGTAAACAACATATATTGGTTTCAAAGAGCCTAACATCAACAAGAAAGTTTGAATGCTAACACATCTAGGGTCTGTAAGGAATATAAAATAGTTTTAAGTCAGGCTAAGAGCAAAGTTCCCATAATTAATAATAATAATAATAATAATAATAATACTTTGATCATATAACAGGACAAAACCATGAAACACACAAATAACAGTAAAAGTCTGACGTGATAGCCTTGTTTTCTCTAGTACCGTTTTTTCTATTCTCATTACCATCATGTTAGTCCAGCCCCTATTTTATCTATAGTCTTTTAGTTGGTCTCCTTAAGAACTATTCCTAGGTTCATCTTCCTAACACAGTAACTCTTAGGTTATTTTATGGTTCAAAAACTTTTGATGGCTCCCAATTGCTACAGAGTAAAATTTAGAGTCTGTATCTTGGCATTTCAAGGTTTTTGTATGTATGTGTTTTTTGTATATTGATGAGAAAAAATAAAATTACTAGTATAGATTTATTACATAATGATGACGTCAGGCACTGGTCAAGAGTCTTTATTTATATTTTCTCATTTAATACTCACATGTGTTTTGTATGCAGAACTGTCGCTTACCCCACTTCAATATATAAGTATATTAAAGCTAACAAAGTCAAATAACTTAGTGAATTTTCCCAAATAATAAATTGTGACTCCAAAGTGTGCTCCATTTTCACCATAATATAAACACCTGCATGTACAGAATCACAACCACAATGGAAGAAAGCACATGATGATATTGTAATAAGAATTTAAACTGCTTATTCAGTGGAAGATCAATTGCCTTAGACTAGGGCCTACTGGAAAAAGCACTGGTAGACTGATCAAGATCAGGAGGGAGGTCAGGGTTAATGATTTATTTATGTGTCTTTCTCATCTAAATAATAACAGAAATGAGAGTGAATGGGGATCAGTGAGCAAAGTCTGTAGAGAGAAAAGAAAAGAACTGTGGGCAGAGTGCAATTGGTGGGAGGAAGAGAAAGGGGAACCAGTGATGGAGCTAGAGAAGGAAGGGTCAGATACAACCAGGAACTACAGGGACCCCTCCCCCCAGGAAGAATGTGCAGGAGAAGCCCATGACCGTTTCACCTTCCCTGTCTTCAATCCTGGACTAAGAACTTGGAATAAGAGGTGTTACCTTGGCCCAGGTCACACTTTTAATGACCCTGGAACTACCCAGAAAACCACTATTAGTCTGACTGGTCCCCAAAAATGACATCCAAAAGCAATCACTTAAAAAAGGAACTCCTCTGCCCCAGAAAAATACTTAGAAAAGTAATATAAATTGTCTCCCTTACTTAAAATTCCATCAAGAGACTAGCCAGGAGACTTATAAATATTTATTCACTAAAGTAATAAAAAATCAACAGGAGTTAAGAGTGAATTTATAAAAACAAAACAAACAAACTAAATTGACTCTGGATTCTAGTCTTTAAAATAATTTCCTTCTCTTGATTTGCTCTCATAAAATTACTCTTATGGACTCATGGAACAGAAAATGTCACATTCTAGACACAGACATCGATACGGGCAAGAAACACTTTACAGAGATTTACATCTACCTATTTGCAACCATAGGAAAATATTTATATTCCTGGGCTGATCACTATAAATGAGAGCCTTTATAATTATTTAGAAAATATTTAGAAATTATTTCAGGTAAATCTTATTTACCCTATCTCTGAAAATTTTCACTTTCTGTGAAATGGAAATAGGGTCTGACATACTGTTATTAATATGATATATAAGATGCATAATTAAGGCATATAAAAAATTTATAAATTATTATTCATATAAGATATATCGATGAACACTCACAAGCAAAAGTGGCAATTACGGGAATAGACTAAAACAAAACCAAGAACGGCATTAGGAAAGTATTTTCCCATTAAATAACTAGAATATTCTTCAGTTTCACTTCCAGTTACTCAGAAGCTGAAGTGACCTTTAAGTTCAATTTCTGGAAAATGTCATTGTTAACATACTTGCTGCCTCTATGCATTATATTCTAGGGAACTGCTAAGCAGGTGACGCAGCATAGGACAAAGGTGTTCTTTTTGTATTAGACTGCTTATCTAAATACAGGAGTTACTATTTATCTGTGGGCTCTTCCTAAATTTCCTCCTGAGAGATGCTTCTCTTAAGCAATTTGATTCCTTAAGTGCCACACTGCAGGTTCCTGCAAGGTCCCCTGAAAGCCAGCATTTAGGTGGCAAGGAGCCAGGGATCTCTTAGTAGCCGGATGGCTCAAGCAGGGCAAGTCCAGCAGTGGTATACAGTCTAGAAAATGTCTAGTCCCCAGGCATGAGTCTGCACTACAAGAGATTATCCCTGGGCCAACTTCCAGATCCTCTAGTGGATGGATAATGAATTAGGTCACTGTTTCCCTTTACTCTTTATAAATGAGACTAAAATAGAATATTCTGAAACCGCACAATACTGAGAGAATATAATAAGAGGTTTTAAGAGCAATAACTGTTTAGGAGAGGTACAGGGACAAGACAGTGATCAAACAGCAGAGATAAGCTGTGGGCAAAGGGATCAAGATGACAGCAGGTCCACACTAGAGGGCTGTCTTGGGTTGAAAAAAAAAAAAAGTCAGGGTAGGGATGTGGAAGCTGTTGAACAAATCTGTATTTTTTATTTGGGGGTGGAGCACTTCATCAAGGAATCAGGCTCTGTTAAAAATCCAGTGTTAGACACCTGAAGGAGAATGGTGGGATGCTATGAAATCAACCTGGGCATTTAGATGCGGCACCTAAGGATTTTATTACTTGCTGTTTAGCTTCTCTAACTAGCTGCTGCTTGCTTCTGTGATGGCTACTACTGAGGGATTCTCCCTCACATCCCTCCACCACGGTCTGCTGAAGTATGCCCCCAAATTATGTCTCTAAACACACTTCCGTGCAAAAGAAGGAGGTGGTGATAGTCAAACCTAAAATGTCATGAGTATAGCTGAAGGAGGTCCCCAAAGACTTTTCTTTGAATGAAATGAATATAACTCAGCAGATAAAAAACAAGAAGGCAGTAAAACAGTGTGTAGATGGTGTGAGGATCTGACCTGTATGTAATTTGTGAGGATAATAGAAAGACAACAAACACAGATATTGTAATACACCATAGAGCATCTGATTGTCCCACGTTATCCCATGTATTCCTCTCAATCACCCTAGGAGGTTAGTGTTTTCATGAACCTGCAGTTAGTTAAAAGATGGGAAATAGATATAGAAAGGTCAAGTGACTTGTCTAAATCACATGGCTAAGAGGCGACAGAGCTAGAATCTGAACCCAAGCTGTCTGCTTTCATACAGCACAGTCTTAACCACATTTCCCCCAAAACCTGAAAGCCTCAGTTTAAAGTTATACTAGTCAAAGACTCTCAGTTGCCAGAGTGATCTCCTTTATAAATAGAGTGTTGAGCCATGAAGACTAACCCACAGGTGGTACAGTGGTGTGGTGAAATACCTGCCACTCGAGAAAGAAGTCAGGGATGAAGGTTATACTCTGGGCATAATCTCCACATAGAAAAAGTAGAGATTAGGTAAGAAGATGACATGATTAAACAAAAGGTTACAGAGATAAAAGACCAAAACTATGAATAGGATCTTTTGTTGTTAGGATTTAATATCAAAGAGATTTGATTTGACCCATGTTGATAATATATTCTTTCCCAATCATCTACTTCAGGGTTGCAGCCATGTTTTTTCTACCTGAATTTCATCAGTGACTCTTAAAGTGCCCAGCATATAGAAAGCACTCAATAAATACTTTTTTTTTTTTTTTTTTTGCCTTTTGTCATTTTATGGCCGCGGGTTTATGGCCGCACCCGCGGCATGTGGAGGTTCCCAGGCTAGGGGTCTAATCGGAGCTGTGGCCACTGGCCTGCGCCGCAGCCACAGCAACGCAGGATCCGAGCCGCGTCTGCAACCTACACCACAGCTCACGGCAACGCCGGATCGTTAAC
>PVHT020000173.1:8311669-8461166 GCA_004024745.2 Catagonus wagneri
AAAAGGAAAAAAATAGGTAAAGGATTCTGAATAGATTAATTTATAGCCAAGCATTTAGAGACTGTGTACATTATGTATAAGGTTTCATGATATGAAGGGATTATGGAGAAAGTTGTTGAGGTAACAACCATTTGGTCCTTATTCTTGAGAAACTTAGTCCAAGTAAAAGAGAGTGTAACACTTATTGGAACTAAAAAAGATCTTACAGAGACGAGGACAGAATCTGAGTGAAAAGCACTTTTCCAGGCAAGATTTAGTGAATATACGTGAGGGTGGCTAGGGGAGTGGGCACTGGCTGGGGACCAGGAGAGGTGATGACAGTACATGTCAAAATTATTCCAAGGGAAAGGAGAAACCCCTTGAAGAAAGGGATACAGAAATTTTAGGCCCATGTGGTTCACGCTAGTTTGCCCTATTTATTAATTTGGGAAATTTGTGAGACTTTTCGTTTTTGCTCATCCTAATATATTATCTATTAAAAGCACACTTGTTAACACTACTTGCACACAGAAATCTTCATTTCTGATGAAGGGTTACAAATATATAAAAAGATGATTGGTGACTATCATGAAGATGATGGTTATGTGGCTGATAAATATTAGGGGAAAGTAGATATGACTGCAATTGCTATTTTTAAAAAGTCTCGAGTAGAAGTCCACAGGATACGAATGACTATTCACTGTACTCTAGTAAGTTTTGAAATACAGATTAAAAGTACCATTTTCTGGAATATGAAAAGGCCTATGTGATAATGACACAACAAAACAAGGGCTGTAAACAACCAACATCCAGAGACCAGGGGGTAGGGTGGAGTGAGGACTTGTAATACCTCTGAGGGGTTTATTGAGTGCACATGTGTAAGCATAGCACTCCTCTTCTATGCAAGTTACTCCTGCCAAAAACTTGCCCTTTTTAAAACCTGAACAACGAACACTCTCTGTCAAACCTCATCACAGCGTAGTCTAAGACAACAATCCCCATGACTCTGTGAAACGTGAATCAAACCAAAGCAAGCCAAATGTTATTCTCTCATCTGTATATCCAGGGCAAACACTTTTGAACAGGTGATAAAATCTTCACAAGCTGACATAATAATTTCTTGATTTATTAACTTTTCATTTTAAAATTATACAGAACTCATACTGTTTCATCATGCAAATATTTCTGCATGACTATTCTGCAGAATAGTCTGCCTACTTTAACCTTCTACCAACTTGCATGGAAAGCAACTTATAACACACTAATTCAATTATGAAAAGGAAATATTTGAAGTTATAAGACAGAAGCTGGTGTGGCCAAAAAGAGTGAACTTTGAATCAACTATGTCAGGGATAAAGTGAGTACACAATTGCACTACTATTTAAAGAACTTGTCTTCTTTAAAGACAAGGAGAGTCAAACCTCAAAATCAATGAAGTTTGAGTTGATTATTTTCATTAGCAAAGATACTGTTAAAAACAGAACTCTAGATACAATTATATATTCGGAGTTCCCACTGTGGCATTGTGCACTAATGATCGATCCAGCTCATGTCTTAGGAGACGCTGATTCCAACCAGGTTCAGTGCAGTGGGTTAAGGATCCAGCATTGCTGCGGCTGTAGCATGGGATGCAGCTCCACCTGGGATTTGATCCCTGGCCGTGAGCTTCCATATGCCATGGGTGCAACCAAAAAAGAAAAAAAAAAGTATTCATAAGTCATGAGTTAATTGAAAATATGTTCATAGGAAGTAAAAAAGGAGACGATTCCATGCAAAAATGTGAATTGCATATATCTGTATTATGCAAATTATATGCGTGCATTACGAAAGGCTTTGGTCAGAATTCCTCTTTTTGAATGAGTTTAATTATCATAAGATCACTCTTTTTAAAAATGTTTATTCAATTCTTTGGTATAACAAAAATGTAAACCCTGTATCTAAGATTCCAGTGGAAGCCCAGAGTGTATTAGTCATATTGTTCTAGGTCCTTTTCAGATGCTTTCATTATTTCAGGAAGTTCAGTGGAGTATCACCAAAAAGAGGCCCTTTAGTCACATATTCTGGGACTAAATTCCATAGCTTTTCCCGAACAAGTTCTTGAAATGTGTTTTTGTGTGCTATGACTCATGAAACTAAAAACAAGTGGAGAAAAAACTTTAACTTTTCAACAACTGCCAGAGTAGAGCACAAATTCAACAGACTAAACTGTGAAGCACAGAGCCAGATAATTGTTAAATAATTATAAATACGAGGTAACAACAAAAAAATAAGACATCAGCATGTATAGAAGCTTAGATAAGAAAAGTAAAATGATAGGACTTTTGGTCCAACTGTAAGCAAGAGAGCTTACCAGAAGAGAATAAAACTGAAATTTAAAAAAAATATACAACAATTTACAACATCAGGAATGTGTGATTTTTGTGTATATGAAGAAAGTATATACATACAGTGAGGAAAAGCATTCAAATACACAACACACATAGACAGGGAAGTGGCAGCCCGTATCTATATTTCCAGAACACAATTAAGTATCAGCTTCTAGGACTCTGCGTGGACATAGAGGTATATTTTAAATTTTCAAAATAGCAATGATATGTGTATTACAATATAACATTTGAAAGGGAATAATCTTTAACATACTTAATGTAGTAGATGTCCTTGAGATTCAAAGAGGAGAAAGACGAATACGCAGTCATTGAGCCATTTTGGCAAGAATTTTGAAAGCACAATCATCATGTAGAACAGAGGACATCTGGCCCAGATGATGGGTCTTGTCAATATCAATAAAATAGCAAAGACTGAAGAAGAAAAATGTTTGCCTTCTCTTTAAATTATTAAGATTGATTTACAGGACATGACTGATAACATAGCTTTCTTTGTGTGAGAATCTATAACAAGAGTGATCTGAAGTTTTTAATAATCCAAATAATACATTCTATTTTGAAAAATGATTAAGAGAACTAATTCAAAATATGTACTTATTATGATCAGATCTATTATACTGAGCATCAATAGAGAGAAAGAAAAGGTAGAATAGTAGTACTTTGAACTAGGGAAATACAGTAAGCACTTACTGGAAAGACATTAAGCTTTCTGACCAGAGAATGGTTCGCTTTTTATGTAGTTTCTCACTATGGTTAATCTACATGCTTTCAAGTATAATTTTTAAAAACAGATTTTATTTTTCATAACAGTTTTAGACTTAGAAAAACATTAAGAAAATAGTACAGGAGTTTCCTTATAAGCACAGTAGATTACGATCTGGTATTGTCACTACAGTGGCTTGGGCTGCTGCTACGGCATGGGTCTGAATCCTGGCCCAGAACTTCCACATGCCACAGGCATGGCTAAAAAAAAAGGGAAGAAGAAAAAGGTAGTACAGACAGTTTCCCTATAACCCCCACTCACTTTCACCTATTATTTTTACATCTTACCTTAGCATGGACATTTGTTACCATTAATAAGAAATACTGATACTTTATTATTAGCTAAAGTCCACGGTTTATTCTGATTTCTTTAGTGTTTATCCTATGTTCTTTTTCTTTTCATGGATTCTATCCAGGACACCACATTACATTTAGTTCATGTCTCTTTGGTTTCCTCTTGCTTAGGACAGTTTCTCCAGCTTACTTTGTTTTTTATGATTTTGACATGTTTGAGAAGTATCGGTCAAGCATATTGTAAACTGCCCCTCGACTGGAATCTATCTAATGTTTTTCTCATGGTTTTTCTGGGATTATGCATTTGGGGGAGAGAGAATGAGAGGGAGAGTGTTCTGTTCATCTCTCATATCAAGGGCACATACTATCGATACACTTTTGACTGTTAGGTTGACCCTGATCACCTGATCAAGATAGTGTTTGCTAGACATTCACTGTAAAAAATCTCTTTCCCTCCTTTCCATTCTGAGTAGTCACTGGAGGAAGTGACATGCTCAGCTGACACTTCACAAGTAGGGAGTTACATATTCCCCTTCCTTAAGGATAGAGTATCTACATAAATTATTTGAAATTCTTCTGCTAGAAGGTAGATTGGTCCCTTCTTCTTCATTTATTAATTTATTCATCACTTATTTATATTAGCATGGCTCATGGATATTTATTTTATGCTTTGGTTTATAATCAATCATATCTTTTTTTTTCTTTTTTTGCTCAAATTGTCCCAGCTGTGGCCAGTGAGGACTTTTTCAATTGGCTCCTGTGTCTCTTTGACATAGGTAGCATGTGCGTCTGTGTGTGTGTGTGCGTGTGTGTGTTAAGCATGTGTTTATTTTTTTACACAAGATGATCTTGGTTCACATATATTTCCTGCACTGGTCCTAGGGTCAGCCATTTCTCTGAGGATCCTTGGTTCCTTTCATTGGAGAATGACACTAGCTGCCATACATATAATTTATTTTTAAAATAAATGCCATGTTTCAGATAATAATTTTTTTTTGTCTTTTTGTCTTTTCTAGGGCTGCACTCGCGGCATATGGAGGTTCCCAGGCTAGTGGTCTAATTGGAGCTGTAGCTGCCAGCCAACACCACAGCCACAGCAACGCGGGATCTGAGCCGCATCTGCGACCTACACCACAGCTCACCGCAACGCCGGATCCTTAACCCACTGAGCAAGGCCAGGGATCGAACCCACAACCTCATGGTTCCCAGTTGGATTCATTAACCACTAAGCCACGATGGGAACTCCATAAGCTAATAATTAACATATATTTGTGTGTAGTAGATTTATGGGTAAATTTTTAACTCCCTATTTTATGCTTTGATGTATTTTCTGTTTTTTCAGTAACGATCATGAGTTATGTCTGCAACGAACATCATTACTATAAAAATAAAAGACCTAAGAGAATATACACCCCATTTCAACAAGAAAACTTAAATTAGTATCAACTTCTACTGATCCCATATTTAGTATTACAAGTAAACTGAGAACTCTGAGAGCTCCAAATGGTTATCTTTGAAATGAAGTGTTAAATTTCAAAATCGAAAGTTTTGAAATTTATATTTCAAAATTCCTCCAAACAAGATTACCTAAGAAAACATTTCTTTTTTCCCACTGAACAATCATTTCAGTTATGAAGAGCCAAGATTTGTCTGAAAGCAAAAACAGCAAATCCTAAAATGCAAGGAATCCTGAATTTCATATGTATGGACTGATCTTTATGAGAAGGATAAAAAAAAAAAATAGGAATAAAAACCTGACACAGAATTTATATTCATCAAAGAAAACCAAATTATTTAGATATAACTTGAGATCGTGACATAATTAGGCAAGGGTACAGACATCAGTATGCTTTTTTCTTTTTCTTTTTTTTTTTTGTCTTTTTTGCCTTATCTAGGGCACCCGCAGCATATGGAGGTTCCCCAGCCAGGGGTCTAACAGGAGCTGTAGCAACCGGCCTACGCCACAGCCACAGCAACGCGGGATCCGAGCCGCGTCTGCAAACTACACCACAGCTCACGGCAACGCCGGATCCTTAACCCACTGAGCAAGGCCAGGGATCGAACCTGCAACCTCATGGTTCCTAGTCGATCCGTTAACCGCTGAGCCACAACGGGACTCCAATATGCTTTTCTTAAAATGGCTTCTTTGGGACTATTTAAGCAAATTAATAGGGTGCTTTTTTCCCTGGACATTGTTTTTAAGCATCATTGTTTATACATGATGATAATAAATGCATAATTATATTATTTCTCTGTCTCTTCACTGATGAAACTCTAGATGATATCTCTACTGAGCAATTTATTAGTCTAATTTCTGCTAATGTAGTATGCTTGAAACTAAGTATATTTAACTCAGTTATTAGGTATTAGTTGTATAGGCTCATTTCTGGATCAAACAGCATAATCCTTAAAAGCTATTCTAGATATTCAAAAGACTGACTAAAAAAAAATGACCAATTAAAATGCATAATTAAATACAGGAAAAATATGTCACTTCTAACACCCCTCCAATTTTATTTATTTTCCATGAAAGTAATAATACTATATTTCTTTTAAGATGCTCAAAAATTTAGACTTTTTTATTCTTTGACTTAGTTCTTAGAAATTATAGTTTCATTTAATAATGCTTAATTCTATTCGAGTATAAAAATATAACAAATGTTTCCATTTTTCTTATGATTTACTAGTAGGACATACTTAAAAACATAAAATGCTGAAGTTATCTTAAATGCCCTATAAAAGAAACAAGAGACATAAAGTGCATCATTTCTAATTTCTGAAGCACGAGACGTTATATATTTAAAAGAATAACAGATTCAGATTCAGAGAGATGTAAACTCTTCTATGAACACTTGGTCACTTAATTCTGTTTATTTTATACATTTTTATGGGATGGTAATATTTTTGGATTATTAAACTTGCCAAAGAATAAGCAAAGTGTCTAAATTTACCAGCAAAAGGGAGTTACCGTCGTGGCTCAGTGGTTAACGAATCTGACTAGGAACCATGAGGTTGTGGGTTCGATCCCTGGCCTTGCTCAGTGGGTTAAGGATCCGGCGTTGCCGTGAGCTGTGGTGTAGTTTGCAGACGCGGCTCGGATCCCGTGTTGCTGTGGCTCTGGCGTAGGCCGGTGGCTACAGCTCCTGTTAGACCCCTAGCCTGGGAACCTCCATATACCGCGGGTGCGGCCCTAGATAAGGAAAATGACAAAAGACAATAAATAAATAAATACATTTACCAGCAAAAGATTAGCAAGCTGGTTACAGATATCCTGGTCCATGACTATTACAAGTTATTAAATATTATTATTAACATGAGATAAATGATCAAATATTAATGAAGATAGGTTAAAAGTCACCAAAATCATTTAAAATCTAAATATGAACCGTATATTTTATCATGTATTCCAGCTTCTTGAAGCACTTAACTGTTTTTAATAATTTATATATGTCAATGTCTAATAGTTTGGGGATACCTCGCTACTATTTCTCGAATTTTAAAATGATTTCAAAATGTTACAGTTTCTTAGTGTATTTCTTGTTTGCAGTGAAGCTGTTTCAGCTATATTCTCATTTCTTACTATTATTTAGGTACTTAAAGTTAAGGTGAAGTAATGAGGACATAGATGATATAGATTCTCATTTCTTAATTGGATCTTCCCCAAAATATAAGAAATTCAAAAATAAAACGTAACTTCCAAGAAGTTACATTTAAATGCCACTTTTTACTTAGTGGCACTTACAATGCCACTTTTTACTAAATATTCTTATAATCCTCTCTCACATGATCATTACATTGCTCATGTATATTACACATTATGATAAAATACTCAGCATCTCACCACTTCTTTCCGTGAAAGCGTAAAACTCATGCAAAAGAGGAAACTCTTTCTAAAATCTCAGAGAAAGTAGAGTATAAAACCAAATTTCTTCAGGCTGATCTTTTATATAGGTAACAAAGATTTCTAAATCCAAATGAAGATATAAAAAGAGAAGACAATTTCTTTCCTTCTAGGCCCTTCTGATCCAGTCAGAAATCATAAACAACGCAAGAAAACGAATGACTGAAAACCTAGAATATGAGCTTCAAAGGCAGGGTGAAGGTATCAAAAATAAAAAGGAATTTTAACCAAGGTTGCCCAGAGTAGAGAAGTATCTTTTAACTGTTTTGAGGTAGCAAGGTATGTGATTTACCCATCTACAGGATGAATCTACTTATTTCACAAATTTGTATATTTCTTTTCCCTTCAAGGAGTATGTTATTGAATACTGAAATACTACTTTCCTTAGGTGATCTGTATAGTTTCAGGTATTTACAGGAAGAATAACCTTTGAAACAGAGCTATGGTTAATCATGTCTATTAAATCAATCATGTATTTTGACAAGAATGCTCCCCAAAGAACATATGTCATTAAAGCATTATATCTCCCAGACAGAACAGTAAATTTCAGTCATGTTTGTTTTTTCCAAAATAATGAAGTTAGAACAGTCTGAAGACATACTAATATTCACTAGACCAGTACCAATCAGAATGTTTTGCCCTTAAGACTGAGAAATTGATATTCCAAAAACCTAATAAAAAATGGGGATGACTTAACCCAGTAACTCCATCCAAACAGAAAACACAGAGATCTCTCGGGCACAGAGGATATCTTCTTCAGAGGCACTAAGGTCTGCGATAAACCTTTTGAGAGTTAACGAATACCCTATGAAATGAGAACATAGTATAAAGAATAAGAACTTAGCAGTACAAAACTTCCTGTCTTAATATAACTCCAATCCCAAACAGCATGGTTTTGGAAAAGACATGAGCGTAATTTAGCTTGGTAACTCAAGTTCAAACCTATAGTTGGTCTGTAAGCTGTCACTGGAAACAGTAAATGAGCTTCCTCTGCCTTTGTAATTGTTTATATTCCTGACCTTCCCTGACACCAAAAATAATTCCCACTCCCATCCTTCACAGCCCTTCCCACACACACAGAGCACGCACACACACACACACACACACACACACACACAAGATTAAAAATCTTTTATCTTTGTGCATTTTCCCATGAAAAATTATAAAGCAAATTCATTAACTAAGACATACCTTTAAAGGCAAATTTTGCAAAAAGGCAAAAGAAAAGATACATAATTATCCCTTTACCTTTTACCCTTAGTTTCTGCTGGTGTTGGTTATAGTTTCCTGATAATTCCAAAACATTTTGCATTGCCATTTTTCCTTGACCTTCCTTCTCAGAGAAGAAGGGTAAAAGAAGTCAAATTATTACTCCTCCCAAGTGAATGGGCCACAGACTTTTACAAAGTTGAACCAGTGGTGCCAAAACATGAACTAAGTTTAAGTCATGAAGGCAATACATAGACTAAGGAAAAACTTCATTAACCTCAGGAAATTTTCTCCACCCAGCCATGGCATTACTATTTGACAAATATGTTCTTTTTGTTTTCATTTTCCTTTATAAACATTATTAAAGTCACTAATAATTCCTATAAGGTACAATAAGACCTATATAAATACAGATTATTAATATCATGCATATAGGATTCTTGGCCTGTGAACTTGATGTAACCCATATCCATCTTCTACCCTGTATCCCATTTAAATTCTTGGGGTTCTTCCCCTACAAATTATACAGACACTGCAAACTGATCTTAGAAAGGTCCTCCCTTTAGGTGGGGCCATGGAAAGCTGCATGAAGTCCCTAAAAGGTGACCTATATCCAAGTAAAACAGTTCCAGTCTCAACTCTACCCCTAACTTATACTTGAACACATCAACTAATATCTTTACATCTCATTATTCTCATTTCTAAAATGAGAATAACTGCCTTGTCTACTCCCCTAACCATCAATACCATATTTAAAAATGATGATTTTTCTTAAGACTGCAAAAGCTATAATGGGAAATCACACATTTCTAACTCTCTGTGTCTCTGCTTTCTTTCACCTTAAAAGAAAAAAAATGGTGAAACTTCATATTCTTCATATTCATTGTTGAGAATATTAATCATTATAATGTATACAGCATCCAGGGTGCATAAGTGTTTGATAAATGTCTCTTCCCTTCTCCACCAATTTTCCATTTCACAAATGGGCAAATTCCATTTGAAATGTTTGCGGTCTGTATCAGTACCATCCTATTGTCTCTCAGCTACCTCTTGACCCTATTCTTATCTCTTCCCACATCACCTCCTGTATTTCCTGACCTTTCTTTCCCAAGGGCCAAGGCCTTTTCCCACCTCCCTGACCTGTACCATCACTTTGCTGCCTACCTGCCATGGCTCCTCTGGCCAACTTCAGCTGCTGGGACAAGCCTCAGTGAATCCAAGGATGGACAGAGTTAAAGGAACTCTTGGCTAGGGCTGCTGACAACCAGCCCTTCCTGCTCATCCTCCCTTGTCTGGCCTCAGAACAGCAGGAGAAGCGAAGGCATTACTGAAGTGATGACATGCGACTCTCTCTCTTCCCCACCCTTCACATTTTTCTTTCCACGTGCAGTACCGGGAAGGCTCTGACCGCTCTTGCCCCGGCGGTTGCCATGGTTACACAATAGCAGCACCAGACCCAGGAGGAGTCTCATCCCGTCCCTTCTCCTCTTATCTCCCCTACAACCCTATCCATCCGTTAGGGAACCCCGCAATCCCAACCCCTCCACCCCCCCCCCAACACACACACACAAGGAAGAAGCTTTCTGGCAAAATTTGAGACTTGTAGTCCCCTCCGCCCCCCTCCCCCAACTTATTCTCTTGCACTGACGGGCAAACGGAAGAGAGGAGGGAGTGACTTTGGAGACGAAACAAGAGTCCTCTTAGGCACGTTTGCCTTTTATTACGGCTTCATCTGGGGCTAGAGGGCGAAAAGTTCGCCTATTTAACTCCAATCTCAATAACACGGAACGCGGGACCACGGCGGCCGGGCCGCTGCTCCCGTCCTGCCCTCTCGAGTCCAGCCTAGTGGCGGGAGCACGGCGTCGCCTCCTCCTGTCAGGTCCCCTCCGCGCGCAGGGACGTGCTGGGACGGAAGCAAAGCAACTCAGCCCACGAGGCTGAACTCAAGTCGTGAGGGAAGGAGAATCCACCGGTACGGAAAACCGCGCCGGCGCTGCCAGGGCAGCCCATTAACGCGTACTCCCGGGCGCGTCGCGAGGGGGCGGGGAGGGAGCACCCGGGAGGTTAAATGCACGGGGCTAAATTCCCAGCAGGAGCCAAATCCGGGTTTTTTTTCGTAGCGAGACAAGCCGAGGGATAACCCGCTCCCCCAACAGTGCGTTTTGCGGGAACGGCCTTTCCCAGTCGGCCAGCTTTGAGGTTGGTGTCTGCCTCCAACTTGGCCCTCAGAGCCCTAGCACGCTCCCGTTAGACGGAGCATCGCGGTTTCCTCCCAGGGAAAAGAAAAAAAAAAAAGGCGTCGCCCGTCCCTCTCCAAAAGCACCACAACACAAACAACCGCCACGGTCTCCCCGTCCCCTCCCCCAGCCAGTCGGGGAGACGAGGGAGGGAGGGCGCACACGCCCTGGGTCAAGTCCCCGGCGGACGGTCCCCGCCGACGCTTCCGCGAGTGAACCTGCAGTCGGCGGAGCCGCGGGGCCACGTTCCGACGCTCACCGCCGCCCCTGCCGGGAGGGAGCGGAGGCGAGAGCGAAGTTCCCGGGCGCGTCACGCAAGGAAAACTTTGCGCGGTGCGGCCGAGGAGGCTCCGGCTGAGGCGGCGGCGGCGGCGGCGGCGGCGGCGAGTGGGGACGCTGCCCGCCGCCACGCTGTCCCTCGCGCCGCGCGCCCGGACCGTCCGCGGCTCAACGCCCAGATTCCCCGACTGCCCCCCCCCGTCAGCTCCGGAGCGCTCTTTCCGTCCTAGAACGTTTCCTAATCTCCCTGCCGCTCGGCATCCCCACTGCGGACCCACAGCCGCCCCCAAGTTCAGTTACCCCTTCTGAACACCGCGGTCCCAGGCGCACCCTCCCACTGGAGCAGCAGGTGACCTGAAAGCCGCATTACCTACCGCGAACTCTTCTGTGCCTCTCTCTGCGCCGGTTCTCTTTTCGGGGAGAGAGGAAGGGGATGCAGCGCGGTGGGCGTGCGAGGTGGCGACCCGGGGCACCGGCGCGACCTCCTCTAAGCGGCAGCCCTAGTTGAGCCCCGGAGCCGCCGGCGGCCCTGGCGCAGAGCGGAGGATGCGGCCGCAGAGGCCAGGCCGGGAGGCAGGGGGCGCTGCTCCCCCCCACACACTCGAGCGCCCTGCCGGGAGCGGCGCGGAGCCAGGCACCAGCTGGAGCGGTGCGGAGGCCAGGGTGGCGAGGAAAGGCACGCTTGGAGCGGGAGGGCGGCTTTTAAGTTTGTGGTGTGACCGCAGCAGCTGTCCTGGGAGAGACTCAGTCTTTCTAAAAAGGGGATGCTCAAAACGCCAGGGATTACCTCTCCCCTTCCGATCTCCTCCCCCAGCCCTCGCCCCCGCCTCCCCTTCCTCGTGCGCACGCTAGTCCTCCCCGGCGTGCAAAAGTCCGTCCCTGTCGGTGCGCGGGCTGTCAGCAGCGTGGATTAAATGTAGCTCCGGCCGCACTGGGGGATGTTTTTCCGGACAGAGCACTCAGTATGTAAAGCAACTTTTACGTCGGAGCCCTTGCCCCGGTGGCTTTAGGAGCTGTTTATTCTATACCATAAAATCTCCAAGGACTCCCTGCGGAAGAAACAGGAAAAACGTTGTCTCAAAAACTCTAAGCCTCAAAGAGTACCTGTGTTCTAGTGTAAAAAACCCAGATCCACTGTGACTGGCTTTGAAAGAACTGGCATGGCGGGGGCGGGGTGGGGGGGGGGTCAGCTGCAAACATCAGCCCTCCACTAAGGAGCTGGCACCGAGGAAGGACCAAGCAGAAGGAAAACAAAAAACAAAACCACACAAGATGTAAGTCTTCTTTGCCCTTTACCTCATACCAGGCCAAAGGGGTTATGTCACTTATTTCTGTCGTAAGAAGTTTCCTTTGTAGATTGATACACACTTTGGTCACTCAATAGAAAACTTGAAAGTGTATGGGGACCAGAGTAGATCCACATTTTATGGAATCTGGAACCCACACGATTTGGAAGTGGGATCCTCTTTAAGAAAACTTGTACAAAAATAGCTTAATTCTACAGATTTTACAAAAACGTATGACATATGAATTCATCGTCAGGCTACCCTCAGGAACATGGGCAGGGCCTGTGCAAGTGATGAGTCCAGAATGTGGGCCTTCCAGGCTACGTGATAAATCCTTCTGTGATTGGAACTCTAGTTTGTGGTCACACACCTTGCACTTACGGGGCCCAAACATAAAATTCACTCGGAGTGGAGCCATAGAGAAAAAGCTGTAACGGGGTCCTGCATTTGTCAGCTTGATTTAGGAGCACAGCTTGTAAGGTCCCAGAGCTCCCTTGGCAAATAACAAGGGGTGTTTTGGTTTGGGGGCAGTGAGCAGACAATGGCAACAATGGAAGAACTGGTCGAGGGAGGAGACTCCTCATTCAGCCTTCCCTCTGCAGCTGAGGGCTGAGGCCACCAGAGCTAAATGAGTCATTTTAAGTTACAGTCAGGCTCAGGAGGGCCTCAAGTTTCCTAATTCTGACCAAGGTTCTTTCCTGTGTCTCATGCCATCCCATCTCTATAACCTTGGTTTTGACTCTCAACCAACCAACCCCATAATTTTCCTCTTTGGATACAGGAAAATTTAAGGCCCTACAGACTATTCCAACCTATAGTCACACTTTTTTTCTAAATGCCTTATATTCACTGTTACGCCACTCATTTTATAATTTACCAAACACTTGGCGTGTTTATTGCAATTTAAAATATTTGTATATTGTTTTCATTTGATTATGCTGTTGCCCTCAGTCCAAATTGCAAGCTGATTGTGAGGACAAAATACCTCTTTTCTGTCCCATAGCATAGATTAGGGTTTTACATATAGTGGGTTCCTGATAAGTAGTTTCTGATTTATAATAATTCTCTGTTTATTGATTTTCTAATAATTTTGTTAGTTTATTGGCCAGAATATTATAATTAACTAGGATTGTGGTTAACTCTGAATTTCCCTGTTTTCCCACCTGTCTAAAATCCTATCTTAAAATGCTCAAGCCAAATAACATCTCCCTTTTTTGCTACGGTCTCATCCTTTTCCACAAAGCCCCTGTAGTATTAATCACTCCCTCCTGTTTTTCCAGAGCACTTTGATTTCATTACTACTATGAGCCCCTTTCTTGTTGTATCATAGTAAGTTACGCCTTTGTCTGTGTCCCATACAAATGGTATTGCCTGATTTGTGTCCTTGTTTCCACAACTCCTAAAACAATGCCTATGAATTTGTACTGAACTGCTTTGAAGTACACTGACTTCACATTTAGACTGCATTTACTAGGGCATCCTGAACATACCATGAGAATACAACATCTGGAAACTGGGTTCTGTGCTTTCTCTCCTTTTAATTACTCTGAGCATGCAGCAGGCAGAATCAACTGTAAAGCCCAAAGCTGTGATGAATGGCCTCAGCTGTGTCCAAGGCTTTGTAATTCTCAGGGTACTTGTCTGAGTGTCTTGCATATGGTGGGTGCCTCACAAATATTTGGGGGTTAAATGAGTTAATGAAAACTGGATGTGATGACAATAATTAGTCAATGAATTTATGTCTGAAATTTCTACTAATTATACAGGACCCCACAAGTATGGCTTTATAATCTTTTAAAGGGTTTGAAATTTGCTGTCATCAAAAGCAATTTGGTAATCGGTCCCGTAGTATTGGTTAATATGCTAGTTGAATCCTTGAACTATCACCCAGTGGGAGAAGTCTATTTTATATTAAGTTTTGTTAAAATGTAAAGTATATTGTAAAGTTTAGCTAATCTCCAGGGGTGACTATTCAAGATTCAGCAAGTGATCCTTAATTTCACTGAAAGAAATGAGTGTATTATCAGCAAGAACTCCCAGTTGTTGCTTCTATACCTGTTTCAGTCTGATGGGGACAAATGGAAAAAGAAAATACTTTCCAGGTGCTTGTAGGATCCAGGCTTTTCCTCTGTGACATAGCTCTCTGTATCCATCTTCATTAAGGCTCATAAATAGAATCTAAGTCATTCTTATGCTATCATGGTAAATATATGTTAGATAATATGAAATACACTATTTCTCAAAGGATTACATTTTAATGCTGAATGAAGGCAAAGAATAAATTTCTAATTGTAGAATTTCTGGAATCATCACTCTATGTTGGGAGCCATAAAGGAAAGTAGCAGGGATGGGAAAGAGTAGAATAGGTATATTCTAGGCTTTTCCAACTCCACATATAGTTACCTCTGCCTAGAAAACAGAAGAAAGATAATTACCAGGTCCAGAATTAAATCTAGCAGGATCTCAGAGGATTTGACTACACTTAAAGCAAAAGGTACTTTTCTTTGCAGTTTTGTATTCACAAAGCATATGGAAATTTGGTGAATTTAAACGGGGAGATAAAAAGGAGATAGAGAAAAGAGACTGCAAAATTATGTGTTCAGAGCAAGAACAATGGAGATGAAACCCAAGCCACTTTGTCTTCGTCTCTATAGAACTAATCATAACTTGGTCAGACATAAAGTTTCTCTGCCTTATAATACTACTTTATGAATGTTTTCCCACACATATTACCATATCAGTACTGACAGATCAAAAATGTTAGATGAGAAAGCTGGTATTTGTTAGTATATGTCTAATTGAAACAAGTGATGGCATGAGTTGAAAGTAGCTCACCTACCTATCTTCTATCCGCTGTTTTCCCCTTGTAAACTGCAGATATCTTTTTCCCATCGGTTTCATTTGATCCTGGCAATTCACTCATCACTGGATCATTAGGTAGTTACATATTAAGATTATTAGGTCATGTTTAGTGGTGGAAAAAAACACACCTGACTTTTATCTTTAATGCAGTATTAATTACACCTGCATAGAACTCTCAGAAGTAAATGGGCCCTGTTTCTCATCATCGAATAAAGATAGAAGATAGTTTATGGTTAGTTAATCAGAATATAAAGCTGTCAGAACTTTGCTTAATGTCTTTGAGTTTTAAACTCTTATAACATCATAAATATTCACAAACATTCAGAGTTAGGAGAGGGCTCAGAGCCCTTCTGTCACTCCTGTTATCCATAAGGAAACCAAGGCCAAGAAGAGGGGTTTTCACCTAGCTCCTTTTGACTCTTGCCTTGATGCCCTCTGGAAAACAGCACCCTGCTATACAGCCTTCTTGGAAAAAAAAAAAAAAAATCAGCTATTTTTTAAAGCCCTTCCAAGCCAGAATCTTAAGGTTATATTTACTTAGCTGGGTTGGGGTGTGGTGAATAATTAAATTCAGCAGGAATGCACTTCAAAATAAAAATAAAAACACAGCCCAACCCCTTTGGCCCAAGGCCTGAGACCTCAGAAAAGAAAACCTCCTTGACTCTGAACATTCACTAGAGGCTGGAAAGGCTTTCTGTGTCCGATATAGGATTCCATACAGCTACTGCAGAATAGGCGAGTTTAAAATCAAATAAATGACTCTCTGTTTTTTATTTTTAACAATGTTCTTCTATCAACAAACCATCCCCAAGGAAGGATTTTAAGGGAAATAAATAAGTAACTTTCCTATACATCTTATAAGAAAAAAAAAAAAAACTTTAAGTTCGCTTTTCTTAATACCTTATACCACCACCACTCCACCCTTAGAACATGCTTTAGACATGGTGTATTCTTCTAAGGATATGGGGCCGGCTAGGGATTCCTATGATACCTAATGAAGGCAAACTTTATTTATTTAAGGGTGATGAAACCAAGAAAAATATGCCCTCTTGTGGCTTATTTGTTCTAGTTCACAACAAATCAACAGTGCTCTATTATTTCCTGCAACTCAAACATACCTATATTCCAAGTGGAATTAAACTATTCCTTTGTGTAGTAACTGGAAAGAACAGGTCCCTGCAGACAGCAGGAAGGCATTCCAAGATTTCTGCATTATTCAAGGTCATAAGCAGCAGCTAAGCCACAACGAAATCAGTATCCCTAAAAACGGGGAGATTTTCCAAAATAACCCACAGATTCTTACAGATATTATAAAAATACCTTCCAAATAAATGCATTAGATAGAATTTCTTTCCCAAATAGTGAGGTTTGTTTTGGACAAACTTAAACCATCAGTTTCCACAAATAGGAGAAAATTCATGATTTCCTTTCCTACTGTATTTATGCCTCTAATATTTCTGTAGCTGTGGGATGATGCTTATTTTTCCATTAAAAAAGTAAAATGTATAAAGCAGTTAAGAGAATCCTGATTTCATTCTCTGCATAATTTTTTCTCTCAATTCCTCTAGTTTCCTCAGAAATGAAAATATAACAATTGTGTGATAGCCTGTGAATTACAGAGATAATTAATTTCATTACAGTCCCACTCCCCCCAAAACAAATATGCCCACTATGTTTTTCTAAAACAGCAAAGTAAGATGACTCCTGCTGATCAAGAGAATGACTTTCATGGAACTATCATTTAAATAACTTAGTAATTAAGTGAACGTCAAAAGTCTAAAATAGGCCAGGATACAAAATCCTTAGTCCAACTCTATAATAATTATTATAATTAATATTATTACTATTTTACGTAAAAAGACTTGAATCATACATTTTCCATTTGACAGCATCTGATTGCCTATTAAGTGGACAGATTGGCCGTTTTGTAATCTGCACCCTTACTTTAGCAAGTTGCTGCTGACATAGACTGAATTGCATCTTGTTTATCAGAAAGAATAAATTCAAGTTTCCAACACGCCCAGTTTCATACATGGAGCTATTGTTTTTCTAAATTTCAGGCTTAAAAAGTTACCAAGTAGCTTTAAGTTTATCTAGGTCAATGATCATGCTGATCCTTGAAGCACAGATATACTCTTTTGGAGATATCATTTGCAAAGAACATTCACTTAATAATTCAAGATATTAAATTTAATTTACCTTAATTTAGTAAATAATGATGTACCACTATACTATAATACTTACAAATTTCATTCTCTTCCTACTTGCCATTTCAGTAAAATTATCTTTCCCTGTCAAGCAGAGTTTTACCTTTCAAAGCTTATTCATGTGTTTGCCAAAAGAATTCACTTTAAAAATCTATGGTAACGTATGTACTTTAAAAATTATCCCTTGGAGTTCCCATCGTGGCTCAGTGGTTAACGAATCCGACTAAGAACCATGAGGTTGCGGGTTCGATCCCTGGCCTTGCTCAGTGGGTTAAGGATCCGGCATTGCCGTGAGCTGTGGTGTAGGTTGCAGATGCGGCTCGGATCCCGCATTGCTGTGGCTGTGATGAAGGCCAGCGGCTACAGCTCCTGTTAGACCCCTAGCCTGGGAACCTCCATGTGCCGTGGGTGCGGCCCTAGATAAGGCAAAAAGACAAAAAAAAAATTATCCCTATTTTTTACTATATTTAAATTTTCCACTTCTAAGAATGGAACCAATTTTAAAAGGCAATGACCACTTAAAACTGTATTATTAAATTAGTATTTCACTAATTAAGACTGAAAGACAAGTGGTCTGTTATAATGAAAGTCCAAATTGTAAGTATAATATAATTGATAGCATGTCCAATATTAAAAAAGTTTATCTTCCAGAGTTCCCTTTGTGGCTCAGTGGTTAACGAATCCGACTAGGAACCATGAGGTTGTGGGTTCAATCCCTGGCCTCGCTCAGTGGGTTAAAGATCTGGCATTGCCGTGAGCTGTGGTGTAGGTTGCAGACTTGGCTTGGATCCCACGTTACTGTGGCTGTGGCATAGGCTGGTGGCTACAGCTCTGATTAGACCGCTAGCCTGTGAACCTCCATATGCCGTGAGTGCAACCTTAAAAATAACAAAAGGCCAAAAAATAAAAATACAAAGACAAAAGCATTTAATATAGATAATTGCAATACAGGGAAATCGGATGAAAAATGTTGGAAGGGGCAACAAAAGAGAGAAAGAAAGGATCTGGAAGAATAAAAGGAGAAGAAGAATGATACTCAAAAATTGGATACGATACCCCAAGACTACAAGTCTCTGTTGTGTAGAATGTTTGAGTACCTATTGTAGATACTAAGAGGCTCTGCCTTGACCAGGACTGGGCTGCTAAAAGGTGTTATCTCCACAAAGCTGGAATTAGAAACATTTCAACTCCAGTGTTTCTTCACCTGCAACTACCAGAAACCACCAGAATCTGCTTCATTTTAGGGCTCAGAAGCATAAAGCATTTCCAGTGCTCATGTCAACTGATCTTCTGCAATATGTTTCTCTTGACTAAATCTAACCAAGGGCCAGATGGGAAAGTAGTATAAAATCTTCTAAAGACTTGAGCAGACTTTTCATACAAAAAGGGTATTTAAAGGGCCAATAACTCCTGCAGCTACCATGGAAATGCAAATTAAAACTACAATGTGATTCCACTAGGTAACTACCCAAATGAACAAAATGAAAGGACAAAACATGTCAATAGTTGCTGAGGATGGAAGAATCGGAACTCATACACTGCAGATGGAGGTGTAAAAGTTTCACACCCATTTTGGAAAACTCTTTAGCATTATCTACCAAACACTAACTATATGCCTACTCTGTGCACACATAACTCTGTGTGTCCTGGGACAAGCTGCTTCCTGACTCAGAGTCTCAGTTTTGTTTGTTTGTTTGTTTTCTGTTTTTTGTTTTGGCCATGCCCATGGCACGCGGAAGTTCCTGGGCCAGGGATCAAACTCACACCACAGCTGTAACCAGAGTCACAGCAGTGACAATGCTGGATCCTTAACCCCCTGAGCCATCAGAGAACTCCTCTAACCAGCAATTCTATGCCCATCTTGAACCCAAGAAAAATGTATAGACGTGTTATTGCAAAATTATTTGAAGTAATCCTGCATTGGAAACCATGCAAACTATCCTCAAAAAATAGGTATATTGTGGTAGGTTGTGGACAGCTTATACAATGGAAGGTTATATAGCAATAAAAATAATCTACAACTATACAAGCAATGTATATTAATTTCAGAAAACCAGTAGTGAAAGAAGATGGCCACACATAGTATGATTCAAATTAATTAACCTTTTCTTCCCATGGAGGTAAACAAGTTGATTTTAAAATTCATATGGAAAATAATCAACCATGCAAGATTAAATCTGAGTCTTAATGATCTTGACTCTTCCAAACCAATAACAAAGGACATAATGTTATTGCTTCAACTTTACTTCTGTGTCTTTCTATAATATTTTAAAGCTTTTTTCATAATGTTTTGTACATTTCTTAATATTACTCCTAAATATGTTACACTATTGCTGATATTGTAAATGAGATTTTTCTTTCATTATGTATTTTACCTGCGTATTGCTTAACTGGGTATTTTAACTGCTATTACTTTCTGTATACTAATTTTATATCTTGCTAATTTTCTGAATTATTTTATTGTTTCCTTAATTTTATCATGGATTCTTTTGGATTATTCATGAATACTATCATATAATTACAAATATCTGATCTATGAAGGTTTGGTGGAAATTTTTAATAGCTATTTTCTTCCATAGAAATCTAATCTTCCTATCTCTATTGGTTTAAATATAGGTAAACTGTATTTTCCTAGAATGTTAGCTATTTTGTTTAAAATTTATTTTCATAAAATTGGGCAAATGGTCACTTAATTTTTAATGTTTCTGTTTCAATGATTTTTGTCAATTGTAATTTCTTATGTTTATATTTTCTTGCTTTTGTGTTTTGATTAGGTATGCTAGTAATTATTTTGACTTTGGTCAAAAACGTTTTCATTTATGAATTGGTTTTACTGTTTTCTATTTTAAAATTCATTAATTTTTACCACACATTAATCATTTACTTCCTGCTCTTTTTTAGGATTTCCCTTTTTTTTAACTTTTGAGAATTAAATTATTTCCACTCTTTGACTTTTATTAATATAAAACATAAAGCTATTCATTTTCTTCTGATTGTCACTTTATTTAGAACCAGTAGTGTCCTGTATGTAGTGTTGAATTATTATTATTATTATTATTATTATTATTATTATTATTTTTCAGATGTTCTGCAATTTAATTTCCTATTTCCTCTTTTTCCAATGAATTAATAAGGAGAGATATTGTTATTTTTATTATTATTTAGTTTAAATTCTGTTATTTTCTGAATCTATTGTGTCCATGTAGGAAAATGTTGTTTGTAATATTTATACTTTATGGAAATTTGGGGTATTTGAGAGACCAAATATATCATCAGTTTTCATGACTACTTTTTTGTGCACTTGAGATGAAGGCATCTTTTTGTGTTATTCTATACATTTCTGTAAGGTCTATCCTCTAGATGATATTGCTTAATTGTTCTTTAACCTTATTTTTTTTCTGTGGTAATTTCTGTTACACTGAGAGTGATAATCGCTTACTTTTAATGATTTCCTGTCTATTTATTCTGCCTTACCTATAGTTTCTACTTCATAAAGTTGATTTTGTTCTAATATTTGGTCCATAGGTAACAATAACATCTCCATTGTGTGCTATGGGTTTTAGTATTATAAACAGTCCCCATTAATGCTTTTTTTTAATCTATTCTACCTTATTTATCAGGATTACAACCCATCCTTCCTTATTATTTATATTTTCTGATACATCTTTGCCCATTCTTTCATTTTTATCTTTCAGAATAACATCATTTTAGGTTTGTTTCACTAATTCAGCATATAATTGACTTCTACCTTGTGAGCGAGTTTGAAAATGTTTATCTTTTAGTAGATGGATTAAGCCCATTACATTTAATATGACTAATTTATTTTAACAAAACGCAGTCATATAGTTTTGTGCTTTATGCACTATATGTATAATGTTATATCTTTGTGATTTTTTTTCTTTATGTTGTCTAGCTTTCCTTTGTTTTGCCCTTTTCTTTTCGATATTGTTTATTTTGAATGTGAGTGATTATCATCAGCTGAGATATTTGATTCTCATTTTCTGCTTGCTTTCACTAAGCCATGTATAGATGTTTTTTGGTAATGTCTCTTCCTTTTGAAAGAACAGATTTTCCTACACCATGATTCCTAGGTAATTATGAGGAGTTGGGTGTTTGGGTGTTGATTTTTTTTTTTTTTTTTTTTTGGCCTCACCTGCAGCATATGGAAGTTCCCATCAGGGATGGAATCCAAGCTGCAGTTACAACCCATACCACAGCTGTGGCAAAGCCAGATCTTTAACCCACTGCACTGGGCCGGAGATTATACCTGGCCACCATAGAAACAACGCAGGATCCTTAATCCGCTTGAGCCACAGCAGGAATTCCTTGGGTTTGGAGTCTTTAAGTTTCTTAGTTTCTAAGTTCTTTTGGTGCAGTTAAAGGCAGTTTTATTAATAGACGGAGCTCCTTTCATTTTAGGGCAGGAGAAGGATTGGTAAGTCTTCTGATTTTCTCTCCATAGAAGCTTAGTTTCCCCGATTTGTTTTTTCTTTCCCACCAGCACCAATCCCCCAAGGAAATGCCTCTCTTTCTGCCAGAAGCTATGCCTTGCATTTCCAAAACTGCTAGTTGTGATCCTGCATTTTTAAGTCTTTTTTTTTTTTTAATAATTCCCCAGCAATCCATGGTATGACCTCTTCTCACTATCTCATGGATCGTTTTATGTTTTCTGCCATTGCTTGGCCCCACTATCCTCTCCTTGTTTTTGTTCAGTCTCCTCCTCACTCTTAGCTTCTAGATCTGACCCTACTCATTTTGGGGTGTTTGTTTCCTTACTTCTATGTAAATTAAGGATTGGGGTATTTTCTGTCTCCTAGTTAAGATCTTGGAATGTGTTAGGGGTGGTTTTATGTGCGTTCCTTCTTGTTCTGTATGGCTGTTTTTTGGAGCCCGGGATGAAAGATTTTGACATAAATGTTTTTTTTCATAAAAGTAGTTACATTATGGTTTTATTCCAAGGGACATTGTATAGTATGGATAGAAAGATATATGATTCTGCAGAACTGGGAGAGAACTTCTTGAATAATATCCTTGCATAGAGGCAAAAAAAGAATGACATTTACCACCCAAACGAAAAATTTACTGTTCTATTTAGTTTTCTGAGGTACCTCTATACTGTTTTCCATAGTGGTTGTACCAATTTACATTCCAGCAATCCCTCTCCTAGGCATATATCTGGACAAAACTTTCATTGAAAAAGGTACACACACCCCTATATTCATTGCAGCAGTATTCACAATAATCAAGACATGAAAACAACCCAAATGTTCATTGACAAACGAATGGATTAAGATGTGATACATATATATGGTGGAATACTATTCAGCCATTAAAAAGGACAAAATAATGCCTTTTGTAGCAACATAGATGGAACTAGAGATTCTCATACTAAGTGAAGCAAGTCAGAAAGAGGAAGACAAACATCATATGATATCACTTATATACGGGATATAAAATATGGCACAAATTATCTGTCTACAAAGCAGAAACAGGTCATGGACATGGAGGGAAGCCTTGTTTTTGCTGGGGGGAGAGGGAGGAATGATGGGGAGATTAGGGTCGGTATATGCAGACTGTTACATTTAGAATGGATGGGTGATGGGATCCTGCTGTACAGCACAGGGAACTGTGTCCAGTCTCTTGGGTGGCTGGGTCACTTTGCTGTACAGCAGAAATTGAAGGAAGATTGTAAATCAACTATAATTTAAAAATTTGAATGTTACTGTTAACAAGAGCAAGAAGGGTTTGTGGTAAAATGAGAGAAGGCAGAGTTATATGTACTGAGAATCAGGTTAATGGATAATATATGTGTTATGAGTTTGTGGAAGTCCTCTTCTAATTGCTTTCTTCTTAGTAATGTAGGATTAAGACCAGTAGCTGAGGTGAAGACTGGAGTGGGTGTAATGAGGAGACAGAGGAATTATGCACTAAATACCTAGAAGAGTGGGGTTGTGCTAGTAAGAAAATCAGCATGGTGGATATTTTTATCCTAATTTATTTTGGAGATATGAATATATTCATGTAAAATATGTTTTCATGGATTTGATTAAATGAAGCATTGGATGTCACCACAACTGTAGTTTTGCCAAACACTTTGAAGACAGACAGAAATATTTCAGAAAAGACTAAAAAAGTTTTATTGGGATTCAGAAGAAAAGACATAAACTAAAATTATGCGGAAGAAATGCTAAGTTAAGCGTATGTATAGACTGTTAAGGTAGCTCTAAGCAGAGTCCTTGCAGGTAGAGCAGAACATAAGCACCAGGGGATCATGGGGGTGTGAGTGGGGAGTCTGCAAGCTGAGGCTGTTTTGTGAGGAAACCATGTGCACACATGTCCTAAAGTGGGAATGTGGGCAGTGTGTTAAGGAGAATAGGAAAATGTCCATTTTTTCTGGAATACATATCTGTAAATAGAAGTTAAGAAATGAGAATGAAAATGTGGAAGCACAAGATATCAAGACAGGTTTTAGAGGCCTGACTAGGAAAGTTAGGACTTCACAAATTGAACAGGGGAGATATTGAAAAAAAATAAAGCAAACAATTAAAAAAAATTTTGAACACAGTAGTGATGTCAGTGCTCCTTGCCTTAAGAAGAGTAGTCTGCCAATAGCATGTGTTAGGAGTGGGGAAAATTAGAAGCTACAAGTTTTTCTAAAAGGTAATTACAATATTCTAGGATAATAAAGGTCTGGACTCTAGGAATGATCCTTAGAATCAGAGGAAGAAGGTTTCAAGTGTGAGAAAGATTTAAAAATGATATGTCATACAATCTAGATTAAACATAAAAACAGCTTTAAAAATAAAGATTTTTGTATAACTATTTCATAATGAAGGACACTTAAACCCTTTGAGCGTTTGAAAAATAAATTTATATTTTGACACTGGCAAGAAGCTTGGTAGGCTAGAACAGACTATTACTTCATTGACCTTTGCCTGTTAGTCATCTGAGGCCAGTGACTTTTCCAGTTTGCAAAAGGCATTTGAAACTATTACTACAAAGCACTTGAATGAATAGACCTTTCAAATGACAGCTATTGATCTAATATGGTGAAAACAGATTGTTGGACACTGAAAAATAGCCTCCTAAAATAATTTCTTGATTTGGTTAGACTTAGAAATTATTTTTTCCTAGAAGTAGCCCCCAGACCTAAGCCAGTGCAATGAAACCAAAACTTACTATGTAATACATAACATTTCTATGGAGAAGGCATATTTAGTTCTTTCAGTATGGAATGAGGAGGGATCCTAGCAGTGAATGGGTACAAGGGCTTTTTTCCTTCCATATGTTTGACTATTAATATGATCAGGAAGAAGAGGCTTTGTGCACAAGGGTGAGACTAAAAGGAGGCTGAGTGTCCTGAACAGAGGTTTTATAAGTAAGCACATCATTGGAACCAGGTTTAGTTCCTCACTCTCACTCATTATTCTCTTCCATTAACCTTAGGAATTAGCCTTTATTGATCCTTCTTCCCTATTAATACTCTTGGTTTCTTGCTTTCCAACCCAGGAAGAATTCTACTTCACTAGTACAGTTTTTCTTTGTACTCTTTAGACCCTGAAATAAACTCAAAGATATTTAGGAATTTTCTAATAAATGGTAACATCACTAATCAGAGGGAAATTAAAAGTTTCCTTTTATTTTTCCTCTTTTCCTTATTTCTTTCATCTTTCCCTTTATCGCTCTTTTTATTTTTTTTTTGCACTTTTTAGGACCACACCCGCGGCATATGGAGGTTCCCAGGCTAGGGGTCTAAGAGGAGCTGTAGCCGTCGGCCTTCGCCACAGCTACAGCAACATGGGATCCGAGCTGTGTCTGCAACCTACACCACAGCTCATGGCAACCCCGGATCCTTAACCCATTGAGCAAGGTCAGGGATTGAACCCGCAACCTCATGGTTCCTAGTCGGATTTGTTAACCACTGTGCCACGACGGAAACTCTTCCCTTTATCTTTTTCTCATTCCCCTTTTTTTTTTTAATCTTTACCACTTCTTTTTTTATCTCTATCACTTCTCCTTTTCTTTTATTTATATTAGTTAAAATTGATAATTTAAACTTTATTTTTAAGTTGTTTTCAATCATTTTGGGACAAAAATGTGACCAAAGTCTGGGATAATGTGTCCCTGCCTTCACTTCTTTCCCTAAAAGCATAGCCTGGCGCCTATGTAGCCTCAAAGCAGCAAGGAAGTACCAAAGTCCTGGAACATAACATCTTTTTTTTGTTTTTATTTTTCCTGTCATCCAGAGCACACCCCTCATCCATGTAAGTGATACTTGCCCTCTTGTCTTCTTCAATAAAGTCCACGACTGGGGTAACTAGTGATCATTTGATTTCAACAGGCCCAGGAGCGTTTTACGAGGGTTCCAGGCTTACTTCGGCTCTCACTGGCCCTATGGGGCACTGAGATCTGCCTCCTCTGCCTTGTGTAGCCACAACTTGGGCAATTTCCTCGGCAGCAATCAATGCAGAGTTTCGTGCTATGACAACTTGACCTTGGCAGTCCTCTCCAAGCTCTTAGCTCTGTCTCTTGAGCTGTGTCCCCTGAGAAAATGTTTCTGAGAAAACTGACATCTCAGGGCCTCTTTAGGACAGACCATCAAGTTGGTGTGAGTTTCCCAGACTGGTACATGGTTGAGGGAGTAGCCTCCCTCTATACCAACATTTCTAATTAACTTTCCCCTCTCCAGCCTGACACTGGGATACACTTGACTAATTCATGCCTCTGCTTGCTTCCTTGTTCTCCTTTCTAATCCTCATTGGCTAGAAATCACCAAGGTTTTCTTTCTTCTTATTTCCAAATATGATTGTCTTGCTCTATGTGTAAAATTCTTTGGTTCAGCAAGCCAGACATGGCTGTGAATATGTTAAAGAGTAGGGGAAAAATAGACAACTAACTCTCTTTCAGGAAAATCCTACATCACAAAACTACTGCTCCTTGCAAAATCTCATTGTTGAACATTCTAGGCAGAATGTTGCTCTTTTTCTGCAGTATTTCTGGAACAAATTCCAAGGCTCCAGGAAACAGACACAGTGGGCAGACCAGGAAAAGACCAAGGACTCGGAAAAGTAGAAGGGAGGCACATGCAGAGCTTTTACACGTTTACCCTTGATACATATACATAAATTCTAAGATTTCTTTTAGGATCTAAAGATTAAAGGAAGATACTCAAATGTTTAAAACAGTATCACCAATTTGGGAAAACATATCCAGAAGATCATCTAGATGGCATTTCCTCACCAGAATGTGGTGAGCCTGGACCCTGGCCCAGAGTGGGGGAGGGAAAGAATCTATACATTATGTAGTCATTAAAGTTTAGCAAGAGACTTAGTGTTTGACTCAGATCTGCTATTTGCCAAATATCTAGTTCCACATTATTTTTGTTGTAGCTGAACTTTTGCATGATCACTGATTTTGTGATTCATAGGCTACATCATATTAATTAGATTCTGTTTCTGCTTTACCAACAGATTTCTTGATCTCACAAAAGTAATATTTATAGCTTGGAAATGTAGTAATTGTTAGACAATTGTCAGAGACAACAGAACAGATGTAATGAAGGTTACTACTAATTGAGAAATCATAATCTTAATTTTTTCACATTCTTTATGTATTTCGAAAGTGGTTAAAGTAACATGTGACATAATAACTGATCATAAACAGAAAGATAAATGGGGTGTTCTTACCATTCTCCTTCAGCCAAACTCCATAAAAAAAGATAGATTTTATAATTTCCTTAGCATTAATTTATGCAGCTTGTTCCAACAAGGTAGAATAGCAGCTCTCACATTGAAAAGTATGCTTCAACAAATGTTTTAATGCAGTTCTTTTCAGATAATATATACTTAATAACATCCAATGATTGCTTGAAGAGAAAAGAGTTAGCTGAGACCAGATGAAGAAGAAATAAACGTGGTATTTTGGGGGGATGCAAATGTTTCTTAAGATAACTGCTGTAAAGACTCCACTAATCATTCTATTCAAAGAAAGATGTTAAACAAAGCGTATATTCAGTGAAAGTAGAGATCCAAGTGGAAATTCAGAAATGCAATTTATTTTTGTTTTGCATACCAATTATATTGATCTTTTGCCCAATATCTAGATCCGAGGATTAAAGATATTTTTTGAAGTGATTTTGTGAAGGAACAGGTACATGCATTTATAAATAAAAATATAAACTAGGGCTTATACTAACTTTGTGTAAATAACTATTAAATAATCTTTCAATTCTTCTTGTTTTCTGGTTTATTCTATGATGGTGAGATTAGGATTTGGCCTCAGGTTCGGTATAGTTTTGATTTTGCCATGTACTTATTTGGTATTTTCCAAAATATAAATTCAGGATATCCTTTGTACAGGATCAAAAAAGAAAAAAGAAAACCTGGAAATCTGGGCCTGGAGAAAAAACTGTGGTGACTTTGAGAAGATGATAAGCTCCCCATATTTTCACCTATTTCATCATGTCTTATCCTACACTGCCTCTGGGAAATGTAAGAAGGGTGGCAAAGAAAGTAAGTAAGCCAAAGCACTTATAAACTATATCTTTCTTTCTCTCTCTCACTCTCTCATACGCACATGCACACACACAGCTTCAATCAGCAAACAAAATCCACACGTCCACACATCCTTATAAATACCTAGATTTGTTACTTGGAAGAGGGACATTTTGTTTCTAACTTTGAGAGGTCAGTACCTCTGAAGTAAGACAAGTATAAGTTAACTTCCTAATTAAATATAACCCAGGGCATTTGGCTTTTTTACACCCCTGCTAGTCTTATTTATCACCATCAGACTTATTTATACCCCATTAGTTTTATTTAATCCTAGATCAACACTGCATATGGTCCACTTTTCAATTTAATAAGTAGCAATAACAAAATCTATCAAGCAAAATGAGGATATGGAGTAATCTGAACACTAACTCCTTTAGGAGAACAAATTTAAAATATGGCTGCCGATAGGATTGATGGCAAGTGAGTCTGTGAAAATACCACTTACATTTTGTGGTGTATAGAAAAAGTAGATTTTAGATAAAACATACAACAGGTGTGATAGTACTAAATCTTTGCGCAAATTACAAGCATGCAGTCTCCATACACATTCTGGTCCCCTAGGTAGATATTAGTTAGATATTTGTCAGTCGGGAGGAGGCCCCTGAAAGGAGGAGGGAGAGGAAGCTGGAAGAAGCTAATACATCACAATGTGTCACCACTGAGTACATGCTCTCTTTTTCACCAACCAATTAACTAAAAGCTTTTATGAGCAAAAAAATTACTATACTTTATTGATTGTCTCTTCACCCCACCTTTTCTTTGACATTTTCTAATGATTTATTCCTTGTTTTCCCCAAATACATTTTTATATCATACTACCAACCAGTACAAATTCTAAAAATCAAGCTGTTTAATTCAATATACTAATATTTTTCCGTATTAAATAATTAACTAGTTTTTGAGCTTGTAGTCTCTAAACATTTTACACACAGTGTCTAAGTGTTTACCTCAAATCAAGGTCAACTAAAATGTTTTGTTCTTTAAAACAACAAAAATTCCTCTTTGCTGCAATTCACATCTTTGTCTTGGTTATTAATCTTGGCAAAGTATTTACAAAATTTAAAGAATATCAGAACTAGAATGATAATTCCCAAGGTTACCCTAGAAAACTGTGGAAATTTAGGTTTGGAATTTATTGATCCAACCTACTTATTTACAGACAATAAACTGAGGGTCAGAATGGTTTGCCCAAGGTTGTACCATTAGCTAATTAGATGATTCTGATCTAGGATTCATTTTGTGCTGATTTTATCATATACCACGGCCTCTCTTAGCAAATGCTAACGCTTTCATAAACTTTTCTTTTGATAATAAATGTGCATTTCTACACCTTGGGAAATAATCTATTGATTATTTTAGCCTTTCTTTATCCAGCCGAAACATTGGTTAATAATTATGTAATCCTAACAGAAATTATTTTTAAAATGAAAAGCTGACTTTAAACTATCTTAACTGTATAAGATAGGCTCACTCCTTTTTTAATTTGGTTTACATTTTTAGTGTATTTCTCCAATCACAATCATTTCACACTCCAAAGTTAGTTGGAAATCATCAATAAACATATTAGTGTTATTAGGAGTTCACATAGGAAAATATAATGATGAAAGATTCCAAGTAACTGGATGCAAAGGATAAGTCCGAAACAAATAAAATTATATCATGGACTATAACTTCTTTTACATTAGTAACCAGTTTAAGAGTTAATTAGCATTCTACAATAGATAGAAACATTCAATGGGATGTTTCTTTCAAATAAAAGAAATATTTAGAGATGGAAGCTTTTCTAATGCAACAGAGGATAAAAAAATTTAAAAAGCTGCTGGGCTAATATGCCAAGGGTTAATCCACCTAATTTGTTTGATCTGCAAACACTGTGAGATATGAGTCAACATATGATGTGCAGGGCTATGAGGCTTATTGCTTCCTAGGGTTTTCAGTAGGAATAGTTTAAAGGATTTGTTAAGAGTCACCTCTACCTTTATTTATTTGTTCATTCATAAAATATTATATTGAATGTCTATTATGATTCAGTGCTGCAAATGCTAGGGATAAATAATGAGGTAAAACAATTCCTCAACTTTTGATTTAGTCAAGAGACAGGTACTATCAAATTAACGTTCAAATAAATGTAAAATTAGAACTGTGCTATGTGTTGGGAAGAAAGGTTTATGGTGCTATGAAAAATTAAGTAGGGGATTCCCTGATTCTCTACTGTCTCAGTATCTCACACGCAGTGATCATCAATGCTGTTTAACCAAAGAGGATGAATAGGCTTAAAAGCAAGTTTATGGAGGAGTTCCTGTCATGGCGCAGTGGAAACAAATCTGACTAGGACCATGACATTGTGGGTTCGATCCCTGGCCTCAGTGGGTTAAGGACTTGGCATTGGCGTGAGTTGTGGTGTAGGTCACAGATGTGGCTTGGATCTGGTGTTGCTGTGGCCAGCATCTGTAGCCTGGGAACCTCCATATGCCGGGATGCAGCCCTAAAAGGCAAAAGCAAAAAAGAAAAAAAAAAAAGCAAATTTAAGGAATTTCTGAAAAATTGAGCCACTGAGTTCCTAAATGTATGAATGTATGAAAATATAAAGAGATATGGAACCCAGTTGTAAACATTTGATGAAATGTCAGTTGGTTTTTGTTAGTTATCTCTTTTATATACAGTAGTGTGTCAGCATTAGCCTCATCCCCCCAATTTATCCCTCCCCCCCTGCAATTTCCCCTTTGGTAACTTTAAGTTCTATTTAAAAAATCTGTGAGTTTCTTTTTCATAAATAATTCATTTTTATCATTTTTATTAGAGTCCACATATAGGTGATATCATATGATATTTGTCTTTGTCTGACTTACTTCACTAAATATGATAGTCTCTAGGTCTACCAATGTTGCTGCAAATGCTATTATTTCATTAGTTTTTATAGCTGAGTAATATTCCACTGTATATATGTACCACATCTTCTTTATCCATTTCTTTGTCAGTGAACATTTAGGTTGTTTCCACGTCTTGGCTATTGGAAACAGAGCTGCAATGAACATTGTGGTGCATGTATCTTTTTGAATTATGGTTTTCTCTGGATATATGCCCAGGAATGGGATTGCTGGGTTCTAGTGTAGTTCTATATTTAGTTTTTAAAGGAATCTCCATATTGTTTTCCATAGTGCCTCTGCCAATTTATATTCCCGCCGAAGGTGCAGAAGGGTTCCCTTTTCTCCACACCTTCTCGAGCATCTGTTTGTAGACATTTTCATGATCACCATTCTGACTTGTGTGAAGTGATACCTCATTGTAGTTTTGATTTGCATTTCTCTAATAATTAGTGATGTTGAGCATATTTTCATGTGAGTTTTGACCATCAGTCTGTCTTCTCTGGAGAATGTCTATCTAGATCTTCTGATAATTCTTTGATTGGGTTGTTTTTTCGATTTTCTCGCATTCTGTGGGTGGTCTTTTCAGGGGTTTTTTTATGATTTTTTTTTTTTTGGCTACGCAGAAGATTTTAAGTTTAATTAGGTCCCACTATTTATTTTTGTTTTATTTTCATTACTGTAGGAGGTAGATCAAAAAGATATTGCTCTGATTTACGTCAGAGAGTATTCTGTCTACGTTTTCCTCTAGTTTTATAGTATCTAGCCTTACGTTTAGGTCTTTAATCCATTTTACGTTTATTTTTCTGTATGCAGTTAGAGAGTGTTCTAATTTCATTCTTTGACATGTAGCTGTCCAGTTGTCCTAATCATTGTTGTTTGCTAATCTCTATTGAAGGCCTTTTCCAAATTGATTTCATATTTTTCCCTCTGTCTTTTTCTTGCTAATAACTTTTTAAAAGAAGATTTATGTAGCCAACACCTTTAGGTGAAGACAGAAAGCCAGAGCATTTACCTTTATGTGGTACTTGGATTCTTAACATCAAAACACTTCAAAAAAGCAAAAAATGTGTTTTCTGGAAAACCCCCAGCCATGGAACAGCCATGTTTACTATTAAACTAGTATTTTCCCTAAAGCAGATTTCAGAGTTAATCATTACTTCTTCTGAGAAATATGGTACCTATGTGGTCTCTTCTACTTTTCTGCTTTGTTATGGGCTAAGGCTTAAAAAAAGTTTTATTTGTGAATTATATGTGTGTGCATGTGTGTGTTTTTGTAATTAGACATTTGAAATACACTCCTTATTGTGATATCAAAAATGTATAAAGTAGGAGTTCCCATCCTGGCTCAGTGGTTAAGGAACCCCCTAGTATCCATGAGGATGCAGGTTTGACCCCTGGCCTTGCTCAGTGGGTTAAGGATCCTGCGTTGCCATGTGCTGTGGTGTAGGTTGCAGGAATCCCTGATTGCTGTGGTATAGGCCAGCAGCTATAGTTCAGATTCGACCGCTAGCCTGAGAACCTCCATAAGCCATGGGTGCGGTCCTAAGAAAATAAAAGACAAAAAAAATGTATAAAATAAATATCAAAAATGTAAAAGTAGGAACTCCTGCTCTAGTGTGACAGCATTGGCAGTGTATGGAGCACTGGACACAGATTTGATCCTTGGCCTGGCACAGCGGGTTAAGGATCTGGTGTTTCCACAGCTGTGGTGTAGGTCGAAACTGTGGCTCAGATGTGATCCCTGGCCCAGGAGTTCCATATGCTGAAGTGCAAGCAAAAAAAAAAAAAAAGGGCGCATAAGTAAATTAACTTTTGTTCAATGATTTATCAAAGAACACTATTGATTTTAAAACTTTCATCTTTTATATTTTCTTCCAAAATCTAATGTATAAATTTATGTTATTATTTTTCAAACCATGCACTATTTATTATTTGTTTTCTGGTATTTTTTCATTTCCATTCAATTTATAGCAAATTTAAGCATTTCAGGCAAAATATATGTTAAATGGAACTCATAAAGAAATGGTCTATGCAGTGCATTAGACAGAATCATAGACTTGTCTAAATTTTGCCCATAAGAAAACTTACTTTGTCAAACATTCAGAGAACTGGTCTTTATTTGTGCAGATTTAGCCTAGAAGTTATAACTTATTAGTTTATAGCAAAACATATTAGAATGCACTTAGACATTTTAATGCTAGTATTATTACATGATCAGTTTTCCCAGATGTTTAGCAATGTATAGTACCGATTTAAAAAAATTACATTTGTCATATGTTGTACACAAGAGTTAGTGTCATTGTCTTTCTTGCTTTGTATTTTATCAGTAAGCAGCTAATTTAATAAATACAATGTGTTTAGTTTATAAACACACATAATAAAGAATTAAAGTGTTCCTGTTTGCAATAGTAGCATGGGAAAAGACTTTACCATACTTTTGAATAATTTCTACAAATGTTGAAAGCACCCAAAGAGACACCAAGCTCTAACAGTTGGAATTTCTTTGAAAGTATGTCTTCTAAATTCCAGTATGATGTTTTGCACTTCATTTATATGCTATCAGGTGAGCTAAATGTTAACTGCCAGAAAAAAAAAATGCTTTCTGATAAGTTTCAGGTAAGGTTTTTTTGTTTTTATTGTAATTCCAGAGCGCATGTTTGTTTTTTAAACAGTAGCACTTTAAATTCTGTGTCTCTAGGGAATTATTCTCTAATTATTCAGTTTATTGATGGCTCCCCTGCATCTGCCACAGTCTGTATTTCTTCACAGATGAAGAATGTTCTTCTTTTTAGTGCTATAAAATATGTTAAGACAAAAGGGGACAGTATTCTGGGGCATTAAACAGAACCTGTTTTCCCTTTAATCATTTAATATAAGCACATGATGTCTTTTACCTTCGTGACCCACAGTATTTGATTAGGTCTAAAATGGCATCTAATACGTATGTTTTATTTTCATTTTATTTGCACAACATAATGCTCAACTTAATTTAGTTTACATCAGCAATATTTCTAGATGTGGCTCTCTTTGGCTGCCTTTCAGTCTCATGGGCTGTATAAAAAAATACATAAATTATTAAGTTTAGCATCATTGAAAACATGTGCATCCATGTAAAAATGTCATACAGTCAGTGGCTATCATCTGTGGCTGTGGTAATACAACCCATAAACGTGCACAATCCTGTGTATTGATTCAAATAAACAAAACTCAGTTGGATATATAACCTGATATTGTGGTTTGGGTAGGTACCATTTTATTTTGTCAAACATCAAATGGTAAGAGTAATAGAATACACATATTGTTTTGGTTAGCTGGCACTTCCTTCCTTTAACAAACATGATCTGCTCTTTAGAGTGAAATCACTGAGTCAGCATCGTAGATTGATAGCAACAGGACATTTTTCACATTCCAGCACTGGTTGTCATTGCAAAGTATGCTTTAGTTGTGTACTTTACATTTTATAGTGAAATGTTTGCACTGTTGTATTAATTGTACCCAGGGTGACCTCTCTAGCATCATTCATTAGGGAAACGAAGAAACAAATGACAAATAGAGAGAAAAATATTATTTAATATTAGTCTGGTGAGAATAAAGTGATTGTTCCTCTATTAAATTCTCTCAATTTAACATCTATTTTTTATAATCATGATTTAAATAGTTATTTCTACATGTAACCCCCAAATCCAGCATTCTAAGAACTGGTCACACTGTGATGATATACACGTTTGCCTATGATTTTTTTGCCTGCTCGTATGACAATAATTCTGTAATTTGCTTCCACAGAAAGAATAAGAAAAACAATCATTCTTTTCTCTATTAAGGTTATTAAAATTTATATTTTATCTTTGATTATTTAGGAAAGATCCTTTTAGCTTTCTAACTTTCTATGGCCAAGGTTATATAAACATCTAGGATTATTGATAAGTCTGTAGAAAATTCTGCTAAATATTTTTCATATAAAAGCTGTCAAGTTTTAGGACATTTCAGATTTTCTCTAACAGTGAATAGTAACTCTCAGTTGTTCTACACCCATTAACTTGGGCTTAAAAGGGGCCTGGGCAAATCATAGGCCTTGAAGCATAAGCTTCATTAACTTAATATTACATCTATCTCTGTGAAGACCCTATGGGATAGTTGTTATTGCTGTTCACATACTAGAAATAAAAACATTGAGGCTTAGAAGCATCAAGAAATTGCTTGCTAATATCACAGATCGAGTAATCTGGCATCTTGGATCCAGGGCCAATTTGTTTGATCTGATATGTACCTTTTTATTCTCCCCCAGTTATCTACATTTCTTTAGCTTTAGTGCTGTGACTTCCAGTTACTTAGAGGCCTTCAAAACCTAGGCTGAACGAGTTTTTATTCTTTGCTCTTTCTAGATACCACTAGGTGATGCCTGTTATCAAACCAGACTAATATATTCAGACATGATTCATCAAATATTTATTCAGTGCCTACTACATGTTTACATACTCCTAGAATGTGGAAAGATAAAAATGAGTGAGAGAGATCCGGTCCTTATTCTCACAGATCTTATAGTCTGTGAAAATAATGTTTGCAGGTTAGAGACAAATAAGTAAATGAGAAATTAAGATAAGTGTTCTGGGATACTGAATTCAAAATAGACAAGGAAGACTGATAAATGAAGAAAAGTCAGTACCATAAAGAAATGTAAGACCTAGCCAGTAAAATAGAGGATGGATGAATGAGAGTATTCTAACTCCCAAGGACCAATATGCGAGGACGCTTTTGTTGTGGCATTACTTTGCCCAGGAATGTCCTTTGCCAAGAGGTGCCTATGCAAATACCCATCTATTTGCTAAGGACCAGTAAAAATGTTATCTCTTATGAAGTCTTTTATGACTCTGCCAAGCAATTAGTTTCCTTGATATAGGTGTTTCCTCACTTATACATGGAGGCAAGACCTGCCTTTGACAAACTTCTGGCACAGTGCTTTCCGTAAAGCTGTTATTAAATTATTATCATTTACTACTCGTACTCTGTGATCTCACCGTTTTCAGCCATCATTCATAGCGTTGTGTGCTGTAATAATAACCATTAGTTAGATAATTTTTTTGCCATTTACAGATTTCCCTCCCAAAGAGGAAGTCATTCCTGGGCATGGCTGAGTGCTCAAAGGGTGCCGTCTGGGTAGGACTCCCAAAGAAACACAAATTGTTCTTTTGAGATAAAATGGCACTCAATAATTCTTCTTTGATTGAGTTTCCTTCATGAAAAGTGGAGAGTTTGTGAAAAAATACATCCTTTGGTGTTACCCTCATGGCTCAGCGGAAACGAATCCTACTAGGAGCCATGAGGTTGTGGGTTTGATCCCTGGCCTCGCGCAGTGGGTTAAGGATGCAGCGTTGCTGTGAGGTGTGGTGTAGTTCACAGACCTGGCTCGGATCTGGTGTTGCTGTGGCTGTGGCGTACGCTGGCAGCTGTAGCTCCAATTAGACCTGTAGCCTGGGAACCTGCATATGCTGTGGGTGTGGCCCTAAAAAGATTTAAAAAAAATGAAAAAATACTTCCTTTACTTGGATGAAAGAAGAGTTCTCTAGACTTTATCTCTAAACCTTTCTGATTAGATACTTCCGAGTAAAAATAATCTGAACATATTCCAACATATATATATTTATAAATGATGTACATTTACTGCTAATAATATTAAGTACCTTATAAAACATTCATAAAACAGGAATTATGAATAAAATAATTATTAAATAAACAATATTTTAATGAACTTTTAAGTTTTTCATTGGAAATATACCAATATCATTGATGTGCTTCCATATTTCACATAGTCTTGAAAATTTGGTTGCTTTTACATGATTCCTTGGCATGTCTGATGAGATCATCATGAATTTTACTTCATAATGTACAGTTCAAAGAGTTTACACTTGAGGAATATATGTCAGCTCCACTATTTTTTTTTCTTTTGTATTTCATTTGTGTTTGTATTAGTAGTAGAATCTTCAGTAGGCATTTTAAGGAAGTAATTTAGTCGTCCATTTTATTTAGATGTAGATAAAAGTTGGGATTCTCTATTCTTGTCATGAGAAAGCTCAGGTTGTTTACCTGCTTTAAAGACCAGTGTCCTAGAATTTTATTTACCATCTGCAATTAGGGACTGCATTATGACATTTCAATGCAATTTTTAACCCTCAAAAGACTTGTTTAAAATATGGGAATTTTCAGATCCAAGCTACCATGATATGCATTTTTAAAATACTCACCAAGTGATTCTGAAATACACTTGAACATAAGTTGTAGGATATGTGGTTTCTAGAATTGTCTATACAGTTAGTTTGGAAATGCTCCTCTCTGCTTCTTGATCATGATTAACTGAAGAACTGTAAGTAGAATATGCCCCACGTTCACATCTCAAAGGGGTAGTGGGCAAGGGGTAAACAGCTTAGAAAGCCACATCCTCTGTAGATCCAGGGTTGCATGGTAAAAGGAAAAGAGGTTTTAGCGGTAGCTGCCAGAGAAAAAGAAGGTAGCGTGTTCTCTAGAGCTCAGAGAGAAAAAAGAAAAGGAGCTCTTTGGGGACATGAAGACATTTCTACTACTGAACAGCAGAATGGGTTTTTGTTGGTTTCTTGACCTGCCCTCAATGGATTAGAGCTCAGAGTGGACACTGATTATATTTTATTCATGTTTGTATTTCAAGTACTTTATCAATACCTGGTATACATTGTTATGTAAATACAGGATGAAGGATATTTTTATTTGCTTGGCAATTCATTGTCAACTCTGCAGTTACTCTGTATCATGTAATAATTGTATGTATATTGTTTATTTCATAGACCCAATATATCTAGTAAAAGTATTAAAGTATCTATTTTAAAATAAGCTTCCTAATAGATATATACAGATTCATAATACATGCATCCATAAACAAGTATGCACTCACAGGAAAGCTATTCCAGATTGTAGATGTCTTTCAATGACATGAATATGATCAAAATACATTTTTATCGTTGAAGAAATATTAATACTGGTGGGAGATTTGCATAATTTTATAATTATGCATATAAAATATTTCATATCATACCTAGAAATGTAGTTTAGCCATCTCAAAGGAAATTCGTGAAAGAAAAATAAGTAGTTGTTGCAAAATATTTTGAATTATAAATTGTGAATACAGAAATAAAGAGCACACTTAAAATCCCCCACAGTTGGCTTGAGATTTTTTTCATCAACATCATTCCAATTTTGTCAACAGGAGATTTCAGATCAAGTCTTAAATCTATTATCTGACATGTCATTAGCAAATTATCAGTAATTTCCCACTCAAATATATTTTTTGCTTCTGGCTTTAATGATAAAAAATACAGTACTTTTAATTTTTATTTACTCTATGCCATCTTATTCTTTCAAGTGTTATATTCTTTATATTAACAACTAGTAATATATCCTAGATAATCTGAATCAGATCTGGACACCATGTGTTGTAGCCATGTGCCTAAACAATTCACTCTTTCAGTGACACTTTGGTTTCTTGGCTATATCAACAAGTCAGCCTAGAAACATTTCAATAAAAATTACATGTGGGTGGCAGAGTTTCAGGGTCAATTTTTTTTCTCTCCAGTCAAAGTTCTATTCATAAATTTATGTTCAATTTATCATTATGTTATTTCTAGGCACACTTTTCCTCCCAAAGAGAAACTGAAAATGTTTATTGGCACTCAGTCTTTTCTCATTTTGATTCACAATTTTTGAGTGGCTCAAGACAGCCATATGATTATTGGAAGGAAAAAAAAAGTGTTTTCTGATTTGAAAAGCCTGAGGTTTTATCTCAGTTCAGCACATGGGTTGCTATGTAACTTTGAGCAACTTATTGAACCTCTCTGGGTTTTAGCTGGTTTTGTGTTTAAAATTAAGATAACAATAATACCTGCCTTATCTGCAACCTCTTATTCTTAGAAGGAATTAAAGAGATAGTAGATATATATGGGCTTTGTAACATTTAAAGGAGACTGCAAATTTAAAATTAATGTTTCACTTTTTCCTGATACAGGCAGTGCTGTTTGAAAGACAACTATTGAGATGGTGTTGACACAAAATAAAAGGAGTTCTTGCCTTCTTTGATCCAACTAGAGTGATCACTTAAACTTGTGGTACAATCAGTTGGTTCAGGTCAGAAAGGCCAAGATGTGATTACAGAGAATCAAGTTGTACAAACTGCAGGACAAAGAATTCAACATAAAACTGGGTCAGTGTAGTGAATAAGTCAGAGCCACAAACTACACTTCTTTTTAATAAGGGTAAGGGTCAGGTAGAAAAGTGATGGGAGAGTGCAGAAAGTCTTGGCCTCAGATCTTTTCAAGCAGGCTGCACTCCAATATCGTGACCCCAGTAGAGAAAGAGTCAAAACTAGCACGGATCACACGATGAGTCCTTGTCTAAACTGACTATTGATTAACCAGGAAGTTTCGTTTTGGACAGTGGATGTCCAAATTAGGAAGAGAAGAAAATATGAGTAAAAAGCAACTTGGTAAAGAATATGATTAAAATGCAAACTAAAATGCAAAAGGAGGTAAAACAAATGCAGACATCACTCTGTTGCTTGAAGTAGGAACTACTTTATTTTTTATTGTTTAATCTTAGTGTTTAATTTATCCCTTCTTTGTTAAAAATTTTTTTTGAAGTATAGTTGATTTACAATGTTGTATTTAAATTCTGCTGTACAGCAAACTTACTCAGTTATACATGTATTCATTTTCATGTTCTTTTCCATTATGTTTTATCATAGGATATTGCACATAGTTCTCTGTGCTATACAGTAAGACCTTGTTTATCCATCCTATACATATAATAGTTTGCATTTACTAATCCCTAACTCCCAATCCTTCCCTCCTCCACCCACCTCTTCCTTGGCAACCACAAGTCTGTTCTCTGTAAGTATGTTTCTGCTTTGTAGATAAGATTGTTCTGTTCCATAATTTAGATTCCACGTATAAGTGTTATCATATAGTATTTGTCTTTCTCTTTCTGCCTTACTTCACTTAGTATGAGAATCTCTAGGTCCATCCATGGTGCTGCAGTTTTCATTATTTCATCTTTTTAATGGCTGAGTAATATTCCATCACACACACACACACACACACACACACACACACACATATATATATATATGTATATATATGTATATACACACACACACACCACATCTTTATAGAAACTGCTTCATTTTATAGGTTAAGACTCCAACATACCTTCACATTACAACCAAAAAAGGCAAGCCTTGAGAGGATAGATCATATGGTAAAGTTCACATGCTGACCTGGATTTGAAAAGTTTTATCCGGTGTCAAACCTTGTGTTCTTGAACTCTACATCGTTCTATCCAAGATGGTAGTCAAGATGTTCTCATTTGGTGATCACTAATAATAGTTTCTGATGTTTGGTGTTTTCCAAATATAAGTAAATATAAAAAAGATGACTACATGTGTAACAGCTCAATTCCTCATATTATATCACTCACATGAAGTATATACACAATACATACAGACAAACAAGATGTCTCAGGCAAAACGTCAAATAATGATATGGGTATCTTAGGAGAAAGCAGAAGAGAAAAATCTATATTAAAATAAATCTAGTAGTCAATGTTATTAATAACACAGAAATGAATGAATTCTTTTTTTTTTTTTTCCTTTTTAAGGCTGCACCTGAGGCATATAGAGCTTCCCAGGCTAGGTGTCTAATTGGCGCTACAGCTGCCAGCCTATGCCTCAGCAACAGTAACGTGGCTTCCAAGCCGCATCTGTGACCTACACCACAACTCACAGCAATGCCTGATCCTTAACTGACAGAGGAAGGCCAGGGATCGAACCTGCAACCTCATGATTCCTAATGGGATTCGTTTCTGATGCGCCACGACGGGAACTCCTAAAAGAAATAATATTGACTTTAATGTCAAATTCTTTAGTGTCAATTTCCCTTTTTATAAAAACTACATTCTATAATTATAAAGTTTCAACCAGAATTTTTTTTTTTTATGCCACTCAGATTCATCACATGTAAGTTAACAGCCATCAGGCAAGTCTTTCCTGAAGGCAAGTCACAGAGACAAACAAATATAGTCGTCACAGATAACGAAACTGCTAAAGCTGCGGTTAGGTTTAGAAATCCCCAATCAAATTTAGCTGTCCATTCTCAAGATGTGTACATTACAGGTCCAATTATCCTAATATGTGGTCTCATTTATAGCATACACACCCTTAAAACTAAAAAAACATCTGAAAGTCTTTATCTTTCAAATTTATTTTGCTACCACTTTCACCCTTTGGGAACCTAAACATTTTCGTGTGTTTATCCTTTCTACAGTGAGTTGACATTTTATTTAAACAAAGCTTTTTTCTAAGTAGCTAGAGATAAAATTGGAATTTTGTATTTAAATTTCAAATTACTTTAACGGAGAGAAATTACCTAAGGTGGGTATTTGGAGATAGGTAGAAATTAACCATTCTAGTGCAATGCTTATATAAATTTTAAAAAGTCTCTCTCTCTGTTTCTCCCTGTCTCTCCTTCCCTCCCTACACACACACACACACACACACACACACGCTGACTAATAACTAAAAGTTAAATTGACCTGTCATTTACCTGTTTTTTTCTTTTCCACTTTTTTTAAAAAAGATAAATTCCATTGATTCACTCTTGTTTATGGAGAATCTGAACTGTTGTAAAGACATGGACAGAATTAATTGATGCTTTCAAAGCTGAATTTGGGGAAATGTTTATATTCCCACCCCTGACTAGTCATGCCATAAACAGCCCACCTCTCTGCCTCATGGAAAGGAAGGCTTTGCACTGAATTTCAGTATCCAGAGGAGCTTCTGCACTGAAAGACCATCATCAGTGAGGAATGTGACCCCAGCCTAGGGCTGGCAGCTAACTATAAATTTGCACTTCTGTTCTGCCATGCTGTTCAGGGAAAGTGTCCTAATACTGTAATGATAAGTGAGAACAGGACTGGTGAAAGTGTCATGGTCTCTTAAAAATTATTTATGGGTCAACAGATTTTGGCCTAACTTCTTGATAGCAGTTGATAGGGAAAGCTGTGTTCTTTACTCCAGAAGCACACTAATGGCTTTGCTTTCTTGCTTTTCTTCGCCATAAAAATCACACAAATTGGACTATTTATAAATTGCTGAATGTTAGAGCTTAAAGAAAACATAGAGATAATTTTCCCTTTATTTTTTCTTTATAGGTGAAGGAACCAAGGTCCAGAAAATTTAACTTGTCTAAATACCTGCACCCATCTAGAGGTAGGAAAAAAAAAAAAAAAACCCTGAAACCTGGTGTGTAACACCAGGTACTGTGTTCTTTACAGCACAGTTCTCAGAGAAATGCAAGGTCACTTTGTAACTTAGGGAGCAATTACCTCATGTGTTAGTGGAAATAGGGAGTGGGAATGTTATAGCTGAAAGTAATTATACAGTTTGTTCCAGTGGAGTTTCTTATTTTGTGGTTAAGAAAACTGAGACCCAGAAAACTTGCATAAAGTAGCAGCAAAGTTGCCATAAGTGATGGTTGTAAAGTGAGAATGCACACATTTTAAAGAGTCCAGTATTAGCTTTATCATTGTTTAGTAGATTGATTTATTCACACATTAGTAAAAACTCAGTCATGCCTATGCTTATCCTTCCTCCTTTTTTCCCCTGTATTCTACCTTTTCCCTGCCCCAAATAATTATTTGAGTATTACAAAGAACTATATTTGCTAATGTAATGATAATTTCTTAAATAATCCCCAAATTGCCATGTCTCAGCACAATTAATTATGGTTCCTATATCAATCAGCTTGATACAGTTGTTCCTGTTCTGTGTGAATTTTATTCTATGTGAATATTTAGGGAACTAAGCCTTTATCTTGTGGCTCCTTCATCTCCTAAAGCCTGGAGTTCTGTGCATCCAGGTGGTAGAAAAGAAAGGGGATGTGGAGATGACACGCCCTTTTTAAATGCTTTGGCCCTTAATTAGTACACATCCATTCTTTTGTTTTCCATTAGGATAAACCATCATCTATCCCCCTCTAGGTGTAATAGGGCTGAAGTCAAATTTTCAGTGACAGCTCTGCATGGTTAATGGAAGATTAATCACAGATTTCGGTAGATAACTATCCATCTCTCGTGAAAGACTATGTGAGTAAAGTGCTTCCATATTGAGCTTTTAGCTTTTCCTACTAATGAGTCATTCCAAATACCACCTCCTAATGGACATATTGTAGACTTTGGGCTTTTATGCAGACTTTGGACATTATAAATTTTCTAAAACCATTCTGCTTGCTTTGGTTTTTGTTTTAGTATAATATGAACGTGAATGAAATGAAATTCATTTTTTATGTTAAAAATGGTCAAAGTCAACCGATAACTAGCAATTCATATGAAGGGTCTCTCATTATACCACAAACTATTACATTTGACTAGTTTTCATACAAACTCAATCACGTCTTATTAAATACACAAATTCACATTTTCAACTACAGCATTAATAAAAAAGACCCCTCCTAGTAATAAATATAGAACGTGAATTTCTATGTTTCCCTAATCTGAAGAGCACAGGACCTTTATGTCTCCCTTTTAAACATCATAAAAATGATGGAACTGGTCTGATTTTGTTTATTGCCACTTTTGTACCTAATTCTGCACTAAGGTAAGGTTGGTCATATCAGTAGCAGAAGCAGCAGTACCTGCATTTGTGTCTGAATCTGCAGAAATCAAACTGCCGTAGGTAATAGAGGAGGGAAGTTGAAAATGGCTCTTGTATCCTGTGCAGTTGGGGGCGGGGTGGGTTGCAAAAGCTTGTAGAGGTTGAACTGCAGTATCACAGATAGTGGGGCAATCTCAACCCAAGATTATGGTAAGGGCGAGGGCAACATTTCACAAGTAGACCTCGTGGTTCCACGTTAGAGAGATGCATAACGTCCTACCAAAATATTTTGTGATTGTAGTCCACAACATGGAGAAGTGTTCACAAAACTGATCTTACCATGATCCAAGAGTAATAATTCTGGCAAATGGTTATTTCGGTAAAAATGCAAAGAAATACAATATGCATTAGAGAAAATAACTTCTTTAAATCTCAGCAGATGTTTATTGACTGTTTTCCAAATTTAGAGCAAGAGAAGAATGCAAGCAATACCAATATTGCCCTCATCCGTTTAGGCAGCTTAGTGCTTTGGATCAATGGAAAGAGGATAGAGCTGCTTCTCCTAAAGTCACACTCCTTGATTTGTAAGCTACTGCGGCATCTTAACTCCTCTTGATAATGTGTTATTGTTTACAACACAAACACTTAAACCAATTTATAGAAATAAAATGGTACAGTAGGTAATGGTTTTGAAATTCTCCGTGCTTACAAGAAATGTTAAAGTAAATGACTATTTTCCTAGGGTTTGTAATCATCCTCCTACTCAGTAATCATCAGATTAACATTTCAGATTAATCTACTTGTTCACACAAAGCCAATTTAGAAACAGATGTAGTTAGTCTTATTCACTGTGTTTCAAATTGAACTAGCAAGGTAGAATAACGGTTTTCTAGTAATCAGAATTTTTTATGCTAGAAATCATGATACAGAGATTTTATTTTCTTGGTTTTAATATAATGGCTAAGAGAGATATTGATTTTCTAAATCATCAGGGTAATACAATCCACAGTTTCTTGGGCAGGGAATTTTCATATGTGCTCAGTGGTAAAGTTTCTGCCTTTGTTAGCTAAATTTTCTCATTTTTAAAGGTCAAATTTAAAAGATTTGCTTTGCACTGAGTTTAATTTTAATGTTTTCCAAGGCTTAAATCATTCAAGGTATAACTAGAGATGTTCCAGGATGTTTTTTCAGGTGCCTTTTTGGGTTATTATAAATAAGAAAAGATGGGACATATGTACTCAGCTAGAAAGGATTTTAAGATATTGGTATATTATCTCTATTTCAAGGAAAAAAGTGACATTTTCTCTTTGAGCCTGGAAAAAGACAGAATGGAAGGAATAGAGAAAAAAATAGACAAAAGAGTAGTTTGGGAGAAACCAATATAAATAAAAATAAAAATAAAAGGAATTGAAACCCCATTACATAATTGTATTTTAAGGAATTTTAATTATACCCAATCAGACCTTTCTCTATGTGCATATGCACAAATATATGTGCATATTGATTTGTTTTTAATATAAAAATGTTCATGTATACTAATATTTACTGGGTTTTTACTCAAAAACATATAAAACTTATTTTGTAATCAATATCTATTTCATATAGTTTTAAAAATTATCCTATTTTATGACTGTAAATCATGTATTGTTGAAGAGTAGGTGGCTCCTATTTTTAAAGTCATATACAGTATTGTTATTTTTATTAGTATTGTGTATGTCTGACTTCCTTAAAAAATGTTCCTTAAGGTAAATTCTTGAAATTGATGACTCAGAAGTCATTTTGTAGCTCTTAAAGCATTTTTAAAACTATTTCTTGATTGAAGCGGGACATTATGATGTGGTCTTTCTGTAGTAGTTTTTTATATATGGAAATAGCCATGATCAAGTGGTCCCAAAGGAGGAGCGATGTTGATAATATATAGAATTTTCCATTCATCACATTACTCTGTCATGAGAACCACGTTAATAATGCAGAAATTACAGCTTCCCACTTTTTTGGATTCATTTGACTATTTTATATGCATTAAAAAATAAAACAGTAATAAGAAAACGATTCTCTAATTAGTCGATCACAGATTTTCATGCAAGTGTCCTAATACCTTCATTATAAAGGAAGTTTTATGATATTAAACATTCTATATATAAGGGTATTAACCACTATATATACTGATATTAAACATCACATGTGAAAGATCTTAAACATCATATATAATGATATTAAATATCATTCATAATATTATTCAACTTTATATATACATATAATGAACCAAAATTTAAGGGAACTGAGGATTTCCTAATGTTGAATTATTTGAGTGTCTTCTAACTATCTTTTACCCTGCAATACTGACTAGAATAAAGACAATGTAACTGGTATTCCCTAAATGCCAAATGCCTATCCTCTACAGCGATATTTTTAAACCTGTGCTTCATTTTAATAAATACAAAATCTTACTTCCTTTTCCTCTCACCATAGGACCCTATCTTTATCCACGAAGATTTTTTTCTTGCTTATTATGAGTAGCATATATTATGAAAACAATACATTTGTTTCCTATTCCAAATACAGAATAATATGTTGGCTATGCATTTCAAACCACAAAATCTGTGGTGTTTCCATTTTGAGAATCACTGCTTTTGATTTTGCAGTGGGAAAAGAGAAAGCTGTGTTCTTATGATTTGTGACTCTCTCTTCCCTTTTCTTCTTCCCTTTCCCTCCTCCTTTCTCTTCCTGAATAATTCAGTTCTTGGCCCTTTGGGGAAGGTCAGAGGGGAGGGGTAGTGCAGTGAACAAGGTGTGAACTCACCTGGACGTGTGTTGTTGTGGCTTGGTGAAGGATGTTAAGAGGAAGCTGAATGAGGCAGTCAGCCCTGGGAAGGGTTGGGTGTTCTGGTGTGAGACATCCCTGTGGAGAGATTGCTTGCCGCAAGAGCCCAAATAGGCTATGGGGTTAATTAGTATGGTGTATTAAAACCTGAATGGTGTTGATCTTGGTGCAAGAGTTGATAACCGAAGTGTCCACAGAGGGGCTGTGCAGCTATGGTAATGAGAGGTTGGCTAGTATGGAGGATGAATCCAGTGTATTAATAAATTAAGAATATTGGGACCTCAGTTTTTCACTCTCAGAGAAGAAAGTTACATGTATGGAAATGGAGAAAGCTAAAATAAACTCTGTGATGTGATTCAAAGTAGGGTGTGAACTCACGGATCTCAGTTACTATGGATTTAGAAATGAATTCAAGTGTAAATACATATGTGTATACAGATATAGAAGTTAATATAAATGTAAGTATGTCAATATACATGGAGTTAATATGCAAGCACAAGTATTTAGCTATACACTTACATTCTCATGGAGAGGAGGGCTTGGGAGCAGCAAGCTAGCAAACATTTTTTATATTACTGAACACTGAAGTCTTAATGATAAGGACTATTTTAGACTTCTCATTTCCTTGTTTATCTGGGTAACTCTCATGGCTACTTTAATAATAGTCCTAGAATCACCTTCTTTGGGAGTCTTCAGACTCTCAGCTATCTATTACCATGTTCCCAGCACCTACTCCTATCAGAGCATTTATTACCCTGCTTACACGATCCATTTACTTCTCTGATCCCACACCACTGTGTTCTTCCCTCAGTTAACTTCTCACACAGTGTTAACATAGAATGGACATGTGTTAAAGTGGGTTGAACACATATGTGAAGGTGTATGAAAGTATGGTGGCAATACGAAATATATGCAAGGAAAGTATGTAAAAGTGTATCTTTGAAGGAGACTCTAGAATGAAGGAGGGGTTCAATAGGAGACATTTTACATTTTAAGTTTTATTCTCCTTTAATTTTTAAATTATGTTTACCATGAGTACACATTATCTTTCGAATAATTTTTCAAAAGTTCTTCTGTAGCTGGTTAGGATCAATAAGTAAAAGGACGTAGAAAATATGGCTCTCACAAAGCCTACCATACTAAATGGCTTATTTGTATCTAATTCAGAGACCTACCATTGAACAAATAGTAAAACGACGTTTTTTTCAGGATTTTATTTTCACTTTGTCTGAAATATATAGCAGTGTAGTTAATTTAAGTGTTGTAGAATAAAAAATTGTAAAAAATAAGAGTGCTATTAAAGGCAAGGAGAAACATCAGTCACTACATTTATGCTACATCAACATTTATGTTACAGTCATGTTGTGTCTTGAATTTGCCTAGAGCCTGTTGCATGAGCATATTTTAAGTTTTTGATGTTAGTATGCATTTCTTTCTTTCTTTTCTTTCTTTCTTTTTTTTTTTTAAGTGCCACACCTGTGGCATGTGGAAGTTCCCAGGCTGGGGGTCAAATCAGAGCCACAGCTGCAGGCCTGCACCACAGATACAGCAACACAGGGTCTGAACTGCATCTGCAATCTACACCACAGCTCATGGCAATGCCAGATCCTTAACCCACTGAGAGAGGCCAGGGATCGAACCTGCATCCTCATGGATACTAGCTGGGCTTGTTTCCGCGTTACCAGTGAGCCACAATGGGAACTTCCTATATGCATTTCTAAATAAGCAAAAATGGATTTTATGATTTCTTATTGAAAACTTAATTTCTGAAGATATTAACTGTATTGACTGTAAGGTTTCACTTGCTAAATATACTCTATAAATAATACAAATACAAAACTATACAAATAGGACTATAAAACTTCCACATCCTACTAGTTTTGATTTAGAAGCAGGATGAATTTTTCTTAAGTTACATTTATGGTTTCTCTTTTACTAATTTATCATTAAATTTTCAGAATCCTTGTTTAGCCCCTCCTCATCAAATTCCCATAGTTTTTACAAGTGCATTATTAACACATTTCTCTACAGTATTAAGTCTGTTTAAAATTCCATGGCTTTCATATGCTTTCTTCATTCTCTTTGCTGTAAATATTCCTTACTGGTTTGGATTTATATGACAGTCTATTAAACATAAAGTTTTTTTTTTTTTAGAGGTAAGATCAAGAGTTCAGTTTCAAAAGACCCCTAAAATATAGGCATTCCATCCTTTTTTTTTTTTAAGACTCAAGAAATTAAAATGGCAACTTCATGTTGCATGTGAAAATGGTAATTACTTTGGGTTTTTTTTTTTTCAGCTTAAATCCAGAGACAATTCAGTATCCTTATTTTTTATAAAATAGTTCACATTCTTATTAAATGACTCACTCATTATGTATTTGGTGACCTCTTTACTTAAATACAGAATTAAACCATAAGTGATAGCAAATATTCTTTCAATTTTTGTGGTTGTGGTAGGGTCTCAGATAGCATATTTGTAGGTTTTGTGGTAGTTGTGGTATCAAAAAAGATTTTGAACTCACAGTTTGCTTTAATGAAATGGTTACGTGAAGGGTACGGCAGTTTTCCAGTTTCAACATTGAAAGCCTAAGATGCTGATTTTTTTTTCTGTCCATATCCAAGAAAAGTCTTTGTTTCCTAAGCCAAAGATTTGCATCAAATTAATTGTATTGTTCAAAGTGAAGGTCAAATATGATCTCCTTTTTGGTATGGAAATATTATAGATGGCAAAGGCAGATGTTTTTAAAGTACATGCCATGCAGCCTTTTATTGAGTTTATATTGTGGAAATTAATGGTACTGTAAAGATTTATTCAGACATGAGTGGATAACTGATGGCAAATGAAAAAACCTTATGGTTCCTTATAAGGCATGTGCATTAAGCACAATGACCTTTGTGCTCTTTCAAATAAAAATCAAATATAATCGTAAAAACAATAATTGAGATAACATTGTTTAGTTTATTTTTTGGAAAAATGATATTGAGTTAATTGACTCTTTTTATCAGTGTACTTTATTTTTTTACTGTAAACCATTTATCCTCTTGTCAAATATTTAAAAATTGTAAATGTTCTATCTTTAAAATATAAGAATTAGGGTGGAAAATACTGAGATACAATAAAAATATTCGTATAATTATTTTTTGAAACATTGCCAATTTATATGACATTTAATTTGAAATGTATGTAGTATATGTAATGTATGTATATAATGTAAAGTCTACAGATAAAAACTTTATATTCTTTTAGTAGAAAACGGATTTATGATACATTGCATAAATCAGAGTTCTGTTTATCACTTTGTTGTGAAGAAATTTTTCAATTAAAAAACCTCATTATTGGAATTCCTGTTGTGATGCAGCAGAAACGAATCTGACTAAGAACCATGAGGTTGCGGGTTCGATCCCTCGCCTTGCTCAGTGGGTTAAGGATCTGGTGTTGCCTTGAGCTGTGGTGTAGGTTGCAGATGCAGCTCAGATCTGGCATTGCTGTGGCGGTGGTATAGGCCAGCAGCTGTAGAGCCGATTCGACCCCTAGCCTGGGAATCTCCATATGCTGCAAGTACAGCCCTAAAAAGCAAAAACAAAACAAAACAAAACAAAACAAAAAACCCTCATTATTTATAAATGTAGTTTCTCTCAGATTCTGTGTTCAGTAGTACTAAAGTCTTTTATTTGCTTGTGATCAACAATATATTTTTCTAAGGCAAATTGCATCAAAAACAAATATTAGCATTGGCAATAAATATGTGAATCGAATAATTTATAAATTAAGATATTGTTCTTGCTTTCCTTGTTAATTTTCATGCCAGTCAACTTGAAAATAGAGACAGGAAAACATTCATTTTTAATATATGTTATTATAACATGAAATTGGTCATAGACACAGTGTCTATATTTTTCATAAATTTTATATGGGAAAACAGTAAATACTTTTACATAAAACTGTGACTTTTTTCTATATACCTTTGAATTTTGATATGTTTCCTGTACTGACAGATTTTTGGAAGGTTTCTATTTTTGTTTTTCTGGGCAAATATTTGTCATGGAAAGTCCATATATATCCCGTACACTACAAATTTGTGTCTAAATAATTTCAGGTAAAAAGAGGAAAAGAAACCAAATATCCAGATATTTTCCTACACTAAATGTCAATATTCTGAATAGCTTTATTTTCATTTTTAGTTGCATTTGCCATCAGCTAAGCAGTATGTTTATTAAAAATGAAACAAACCAGATATATCTATATCCATATCTATATCTATAAATACAGGTATATACTAGAGACTTACCGAGAAAGAAGAAAGGTGGGAGGGGAGGTAGAAAAAGGGAGAGAAAGAGAAAAAGAGACAGACAGTTTAAGATTTAACAAAAACCTACTGGTACACAAAGGTATTTGCTTCCAGTGTGGGATCTGGTAATCTCATCAGATAACCAGTGTTGATGCCTTCCAGGCCAGAGTTAAATTCTGTTCTTTCTTCATGCAATCTTTGGATTCTGTTCTTTCTTTGACCACCCACATGTTTTGGAAAATTGTTTTTCAAAGGGATCTACTGATCCTTTACTATTCTGACCTTTCATTTTACCTCCTCTGTTGTCCTAATTGTTTCTTGCCATCTTAAAAACTGCCATTTTTGTGATTCCATTGTTTATGAAACTGGAGATGGGAGAATTATGAGAAGGATGAAGAGAGAGGAAGTCACATACTTACTTTGCAACTCATTGCTCTAGGTTAAGAGGCAAACAACAACAAACTAAACCTAGTAAGTGCCTTTCGATCTATTTGTTTACAACGATGTAAATCTTGGAGGACAACTGAGTTGTCTACTTTATACAAAGCTTTACCTGGCACACTATATTGGCCCCAATATACTCTGCAGGGATTTCATAAAGTTAAAAGAAAAAAAGGAACCCCAAGAACCCTTGGACAGTTTCAATGTGTTTTTTCACTCAGTGTACTTTCTAAATAAAATAAAACCTCAGTTCATCAACTTTTCTGTGAAAACTGCATTTCCTATTTCCATTACATTTATTTCTTTTTGAATCCAAATGTTACTCAGTATAATAAAAAGGAAAGGTTCAGTTATAAAATAGAGCCTTTCCATGTTTAGGAAAAAGGAAAAAAATGTATGTCGCCATAGTTTAGAAATCTTGAAATCACATATAATTGTAAGTTCAGAAGATAAACATCTTTAAAAAATATTGGTTTATGAGATAATCATTTTTGTCTTTGAAAGATTTTGGCAACTGCCATTTCACTGTCAGAGTTCATGAGATACTTTTAAAAATATACTTAAAATATTGCAGTATTAAGTGTCTTGATCCACTGCTCACTTTTAAAATGTCCTCCAGTTACTGAATATTTGGTTCAATAAAATCAGATAAAAAATCTTTTCCATATTCAAGAATGTTCATTTAGAGTAGGATTTCTACCCCATTGGATCTTATCGACAAAAGTAGTTATTTTTAATAAAAGCATTACTGCTAAACTCCAAATACTGCATTTACTTTTTGGTAACATGTCTCTAGCTTTAATATGAGTATATCTTTAAGTGCCTTTGATGAAAAATAAAAACAAAGTGAGTAAAATTTTATAGTCCTATTTTATCATACTGACATTCTAAATGGAACACTGAAAAAATAAATATAAAAACTCTTCCAATAACAGAATTTTAAATATTTATCATATTTAGGATTTTCCCTTCTGCCTAACCCGTATTTCTGATCTAACCTAATTCTATATCCTTTGCTTGCCTTTTTCCTGATGATCATCCTTTCCCAACTACCCACTTTGCCAGCCTACTTATTCCATCCTTTGGAACCTGATTTTAAAAGAAAGCAAGCTCCAGTATACATTTGCTTTTTTAAAAAATCTCATCTTAATTTTAAATAAAGTTTAGTTATCTTGAATGGCAAAACTCAGACACCTTATGTTTCTGAGGTTAATTTATTCACATACATTCGGTATAATTTGCTCTTCCCCCAGCTATTTGCAGATCACAGCACACCAGAACAGCTTTGATTATCCATCTGTATCTCTGGCTCTTAATCAATGACCTCCTTTTCCTGCTAACTACCTCCATTTCTGCAATTTGACTTTTGCCTCCATGAGGCTCCTCTGTGTCTCATTCTGCCTTTACTAAGCTTTTTAGAGCCTGTTCAGAATCATGGGCTTCTTTGATAACAGCCATTTCAACAATGGCCTTGCTCGAACCCTAAGAATCTCTTATTTCCTTCACTTACTTTATCAAAATCAGAATCTTGGGCATCTCTACACTGTTTTCTGTGTTGTTAATTGTGGGCTGCTCTTTGGTTTCAGTGCATATGCATAGAGTCAATCCTCCATGAGTCCTCAGTATGGATGATCTGTTGAACTGCCAACTGCCTCAGATCACTTTTATCTGCTCTCATTCTGCCCTGCCCTTGCTAAGGCTGTCAACGTATTTCATTTCCTACTGAGGTCATATTTCATTAGAAATTGAGGTCATCTAATGCGAGATGTTTTAATGTCTCTCTTCTTCTTGGTAGCCACCATCTAGTTTTTCTTAGGAAGACTGAAACTCCTGCTTGTATGCTGAGCCCCTTTGCTCATTTAATTTGAATTTGAATTTGGCAGATCTCTTCCTTGGCTATTTTCATGGCTGCTTAATTCACCTTTATATCAAAATGCCTTTCCTCAAACCTTCTACTTTCTCATGTAGTCATTAAACTACTCTTCTTCCTCTCAATGTCAAAGGGCAGGAAGGAGTAACCTCTACTTGCCTCTTGAATTTTCTTATCCCCACTCAGCTTTCCTTTCATCTTCTGTTGCCCATTGCAACAAACTAAACAAGAACACCAGCTTCCTCCTAATGGTGTGCTTAGGTTCCAGTCCTCAAACACTTTGAGCTCGGTTCCTGTGATATTTTACACCTTTTCCTCTTTGGGGAGTGCTCCTTCTTGATCTATTGGTTGTTGTTCTTGTAAATCTTTTTCTAATTTTCTCACTATGCCTTTTCTTCATTTGTGTCTTCATAGGTCGTTTTTTTGTTGTTGTTGTTTTTTTGCCCTTTCTCTGCCTTAAATGTATACACTCCCAGAATACTACCCTTGGCCTTTTTTCTTACTCTCCAACTCTTTTTTATGTTTTAATATTTACTCCACTGTCTATATCCATTACTTCCGTGTAGATATCTTCCAAATACATTTCCAAGCCAGTATCTCTCCTAAACTCCAGAAAATATTTCAAACTCTACTAGAATTATCCATCCTGATGTGCCGTGAGCACTCAGAACTCAACTCCAGTAATTCCAAATTAATCATTCATTCCCCTGAAGTGGATACTCTAGTTTTGTTTTTAAAAGATACTGTAAGCTTCTTACATCCCCTTGTGCAGTGTCCACCCTCATCGACTTTGTTCAGTTTTGGATATTGATATGGAAAGGGAAGAAGGGAAGGGTACCTGTAATCATCTTGGGTGGGGCATGGTGGGGGACTAGTTTTACCATTGCTGAGGGCTGACATAGAGGAACAAATAAAACAACAACAAGAATAAACATAACAATAAAAGCTTCTACAAAATCGCAGGCCTGGGGAATTTCCGTCATGGCTCAGCGGGTTACAAACCTGACTAGTCTCCGTGAGGATGCACGTTCAGGCCCTGGTCTCATTAAGTGGGTTAAGGTTCTGGTGTTGCCGTGAGCTGTGGTGTAAGTCACACACACAGCTTGGATTTGGTGTTGTGGCTATGGTATAGGCCGGCCACTCTAGCTCCAATTTGACCTCTAGACTGGGAACTTCCATATGCTGCAAGTGTGGCCCTAAAAAGCAAAAGAAACAGACAAACAAAATCAGCAGTCCTGTACTTCAAAAATATCATGGCTATGAAGGACAAAGAGAGTTTGCAGAAGTCTTGAAAACTAAAGGAGACTGAAAAAACATAAAAACTGAAGGCAATGAAAGGATCTGAACTGGATCCAGACCAGCAGAAAATGCTGTAAATGATATTGTTGGGACATCTGTCAAAAAACTGAATGAAAAAAGTATACTAGGTAACAGTATTTCACCGATTTCCTTAATTTGGTAATTGTACATTGGTAAACATTAGAAAATGTTGTTCTTAGCTTTAAAAAGCTGCAGTTTTTAGAGATGAAAAAGAATACTGTCTTCAGAGTTTCTCTTAAATGTTTCAGGGAAAAAGTCCAAGCTTCAGCTGATGCTTTTCAGGCTTCTGGAAGTAGAGAGGATGTGGTTGTTGCGAGAGCCCTGAAGGGCCACCTGCCAAGATTAAGGACTTAGGATCTAACACTTATCTGTTATCTTTGTAACGGTCCTGGACATACTCTGAAGATGGTGATAAAGAAGAAAAAGCCGAAAGCTTTGTATAATGTTGGAAAGAGGCAAAGAGACATAAGCCCAAATCTTCCCCAGGAGGAATCAGAGTTGATTCCTATCCTGCTATCACCGAATTGCTCCTTCAGAATAGGGTGATTTGCTCCTTCCGAGCTGCTGGGGCCCCAGAATAGGCAACTGTGAAGCAGAAGCCATTGGAAGATAAGTAAAAGATTGTGAAGGGATGAGTGCTCCTACTGCAAAGGAACACGGCACTGGAACTGCTCACTGGAAAACATTTGCGCTATCTCTAATGATAGTTGCTTGAAGGCTGCAACGATGTGATTAGGTCTAGAAAAGCTGAAGAAAAACCCAGAAAAATCTCCTGAAAGGCTTAAAAAGTTAAAACTACTTCCTCTTAAGCATGTATAGAGAGAAACAGATATCCAGCATAAAATTTATTTTCAGAGAAATCATGTTAAAATATTATAAAATAGTTGTTTAAAAAAACTAAAGTGATTTTGACAGTTCTAAGAAACAATGAGGTGAATGGCATTTTTTCCTTCAATTTTACCTTTAGATTTTATAGCTTGGAAAAACAAGGTCTGAGAAATAAGGGATGGGAGAGGGTCCCTTTACACTGTCTGATTCTCTCTCAAAGATTTGCTTGAGGAGAGACGCCCTCTGTTCTGTTCCAGCAGCTCAGGGGCTCAGATAAACACTGATGCCAAAGGAATTTCTCAGCTGCTTAGGGAGTGAACTGAGCTTGATAGGCGCTGACACAGGTGTGTATGTCATTAACCTCAGCAAGGTCTTCAGATGGACCGGCTGTAACTGCCCCAAGGCAGCTCAACAGCACCTTTGGGTATAGTGAGGAAGAAGAAAATAACAGAGGTGTTTCAGGGTGTAATTTTCCCTTCTCTAGCAAAATTTCTTGTCTAGGATCATCGAAATTCTGTTATTATTGGGGTAATACATATACAGTTTCTTTTCCAAATTTGCTTTTTGTGGTGAGTTCATTGGGATGTATGAAAATCATTCTAGTCTAGCAGAATTTGAGTGTCCTAGTAAATGTATCGGAATGAGGGTATTTTATAAACCAAAGACTGAGTTATCTGTCTTATTTTTTACTTAAAAATTCAATTTTTCCTGAGAACAAATCTAAGTAAATAATGAATGGATATTTATTTATTTATTTATTTTATTTATTATATTTATTCTACTTTTTAGGGCTGCATCCATGGCGTATGGAAATTCCCAGGCTAGGGTCAAATTGGAGTTACAGCTGCTGGCCTATACCACAGCCACAGCAACTCAGGATCCAAGCCAGGTCTGCAACCTATACCACAGCTCATGGCAACACCTGATCCTTAACCCACTGAGCAAGGCCAGGGATCAAACCCACAGCTTCGTGGTTACCAGTTGGATTCATTTCCACTGAGCTACAATAGGAACTCCTATTTTTTAAGATGATTAAGTCTGCTAACTTTACCATATACCTATGGCATCTCAATTTTTTTAACTCAAAGAACTTTATTATACTGAGAGTTGTACAATCATCATCACAACCCAATTTTACAACATTTCCATCTGAAACCCCCAGCCTCCCCCACCCAAACCTGTATCCTTTGGTAACCATAAATTTTTCAAAGTCTGTTAGTCATTTTTTGTTCTGCAAAGAAATTCATTGTATCTTTTTTAATATTCCACAAATAAGTGATAGCATATAATGTTTGTGTCTGTCTAACTTCACTTAACATGATAATTTCTAGGTCCATCCTTGTTGCTACAAATGCCATTTTTGTCACTCCTTTTTATCACTGAGTAATATTCCATTGTATTTGTACCACATCTTCTTTATCCATTCCTCTGTCAGTGGACAGTTAAGTTGCTTCCATGATTTGGCTATTGTATATAGTGCTGAAATTAACACTGGGGTACTTGTGTCTTTTTGAGTATTGTTTTCTCTGGACAGATGCCCAGGATTGGGATTGCTGGATCAAATGGTAATTCCATTTTTAGATTTTTGAGGAATCACCATACAGTTTCCATAGTGGTAGCACCAATTTACATTTTCACCAACAGTGTAAGAGGGTTCCCTTTTCTTTATACCCTCTCCAGCATTTTATTGTTTGTAGACTTTTTGATGATGGCCATTCTGGCTGGTGTAAGGTGGTGTCTCTTAGCAGTTTTGATTTGAATTTCTCTAATAATTAGTGATGTTGAACATCTTTTCATGTCTTTTTTGGCCTTTTGTATGTCTTCTTTGGAGAATTGTCTGTTTAGATCTTCTGCCCATTTTTTTCATGGAGTTTGTTTTTTGATATTGAATTGCAGGGGGTATTTATATATTTTGGAGATTACTCCCTTGTTGGTCACTTCATTTGCAAATATTTTCTGCCATTCTGTGGGTTGTCTTTTCACTTTGTTTAGGATTACCTTTACTGTGCAAAATATTTAAGTTTAATTAGGTCCTATTTATTTATTTTTGTTTTTATTTTCATTACTCTAGGAGGTGGATCTGAGAAGATACTGCTATGGTTTATGTCAAAGAGCATTCAGCCTATGTTTTCTTCTAAGAGTTCTGTAGTGTCTGGTCATATATTCAGGTCTTTAATCAATTTTGAATTTATTTTTGGGTATGGTGTTAGTGTTCTAATTTCATTTTTTTACATGTAGCTGTCCAGTTTTCCCAGAACCACTTATTGAAAGGAATGTCTTTTCTCCATTGTATTTCCTTACTTCCTTTGTCACAGATTAGTTGACCGTAGGTGTGTGGGTTTAATTCTGGGCTTTCTGTCCTGTTCCACTGATCTATATTTCTGTTTTTGTGCTGGTTCTATACTGTTTTGGTGACTGTAGCTTTATAGTATAGTCTGAAGTCAGAGAGCCTGATTCCTCCAGCTCTATTTTTCTTTTTCAGGATGTCTTTGGCAACTCTGGGACTTTTGTGCTTCCAAAGAAACTTTAAAATATTTTGTTCTAGTTCTGTGAAAAGTACCATTGATAATTTGCAGGGATTTCTTTGAATCTTTAGATTGCCTTGGGTACTATAACATTTGACAGTATTGATTCTTCTAATCCAAAAACATGCTATATCTTTCCATCTGTTTGTGTCATCTTTTATTTCTTTTGTCAGCATCTAATAGTTTTCAGAGTACAGGTCTTTTGTCTCTTTAGGTAGGTTTATTCCTAGGTATTTTACTCTTTTTGATGTGATGGTAAATGGGATTGTCTCCCTAATTTCCCTTTCTGATCTTTCACTGTTAGTATATAGAAATGCAGTTGATTTCTGCAGGTTAATTTTGTATCCTGTAAATTTACTGAATTCATTGATGGGCTCTAACAATTTTCTGGTAGTATCTTTAGGATTTTCTAGGTATAGTATCATGTCAACTGCAAAACAATGATAGTTTTACTTTTTCCTTTCCAATTTGGATTCCTTTGATTTAGTTTTCTTCTTTGATTGCTATGGCTAGGACTTCCAAAACTATGCTGAATAGTAGAGACAAGAGAGGACATCCTTGTCTTGTTCCTGATCTTAGTGGGAATCCTTTCAGCTTTTCACCATTGAGAGTGATATTAGCTGTGTGTTTATCATATATGGCATTTATTATGTTGAGGTAGGTTCCCTCTATGCCCACTTTCTGGAGTGCTTTTATCACAAATAGGTGTTAGATTTTGTCAAAATATTTTTCTGCAGCTATTGAGAGGATCATATGGTTTTTATTCTTCAGTTTGTTAATGTGGTATTTCACACTGATTGATTTGCAGATATTGAAAAATTGTTGCATCCCTGGGATAAATCCCATTTAATTGTGTTGTACAATCCTTTTAATATATTGCTGGATTCAGTTTGCTAGTATTTTGTTGAGGGTTTTTGCATCTATGGCATCTCAATTTTATAGCTAGTTCTCAGAGAAGGAAGGTAATGTTTAGAAGAGGGTATATATATTCAAGGGGATGAGATATATATATATATATATATATATATATATATATATATATATATATATTTTAAACTAGGAATCATTGGAGTAGGTATCAGCTGAGGATGAGGATTCAATTGAGAGGCTTCCATGCATGATATGGGTGAATTAGAAAATAATTAATATTGGAGTTCCCATCATGGCTCAGTGGTTAGTGAATCTGACTAGGAACCATGAGGTTGTGGGTTCGATCCCTGGCCTTGCTCAGTGGGTTAAGGATCTGGCATTGCCATGGGCTGTGGTGTGGGTTGCAGACGTGTCTCGGATCCCGCGTTGCTGTGACTGTGGCAAAGGCCGGCAGCTACAGCTCTTGTTAGACCCCTAGCCTGGGAACCTCCATATGCCGCCGGTGCGGCCCTAGAAAAGGCAAAAAGACAAATAATAATAATAATAATAATAATAATTAATATTGATAGATTTTCAGAAGAGTCTGTGAATGTGAAGCGCAAGTGGAGGAATTAGCCCAGAATAACAAGAGACACTTAATGGTGTTCTGGAAGGTAGAAATTGTGACTATGAAGAAATTGTATTTGAGACGTCTGTTTTCTCTGTGAGCAGCAGGGAGGCTGTGAGCAGTGAAGTCAGTATAAGGAGAGTGAGTAGCAGAGGACAGGTGATGGACTTGGGAGAGGTGGCCAGTCAAAGTTAAATATTTGCATTTTCTTATAAGGAAATTTTCATTTCTTCACTCTCTAAACTTTACAATTTCTCTTTATTGAAAATACTTTATGAGAGTTCTTACTATAACTAGGATTTTGTAAGGTTACCCCCACCACTTTAGACTTCATAACACTCCACAATGCTTACCTCAGATTCTCATACATGGCTTCAAACACCCGTTTTTTTGCAGTCTCATATAGAGACCTCTATTTGAGTTTTACAGGCCAGATTCAAACTGCCATGGCCAGATTCATAACATTTAAAGCTATTTGCTAGTGACACTGTCTGAACTCCAGGAACTCCTGCTGAGAATGAGAATAGAGATTCAGTGACTGTATTGTAACATACAAAAGAAAATCCTATAAATAATAGTTCCCTGAATAAGGACTGGTAGAAATGTAAATATAGCTTTCCAAGCTAGCAATATATTGTCCATTCAGATATCTGTATACCTATTTTCAAGAAATAGCATCAAGAAAGAAAATAGCCTGAAAGCTTTAATAGTTATAATGCTTGGCTTACTCAAAAAAATTTTTTTTTCATCCCTAGTAGAATACCTTCATTGCTTGTGTTTACTTCATATAAAATTGAATTGAAATTACTGTAACCTCTGGTTTCCCTTCTTCACTACACCCATGAAACAAATATTTGTCTTGCTCAGGACACAGTTAAGCTTTAAATGAACTAGAACTTTAAAAGATGGGCGGATTAAATGAGTGATTAATTATCTTTCTTTTATATAATGTGTTTTTCTTTTATAAAAGATAAATAAGTAAAACAAAAATAGTTTTGAAAGCTATAGATTATTTCTTAAGATGTCTTTTTTTGAAAGATTTCTTTACTAAAGTTATAATTAAAATATTTCTCACAGAATAACAAAACATGTATACACTGTCTAGACTTGCTAACTTGCCTTTGGTTATATCATAATTTGAAACAACTAAGTGAGATTAGAAGAATAAAAGATAAACCAGTAAATCTGTGGGAACTAGGATTTGGTAACATAATAGAAATGACAAAAAATCTAAAACATAGAACATGTAGATAAAAAAATAGTAAAAGTAGAATAGCTGTTAATAAATATATTCATTTTTGTCTCCATAACAAGCAAGATTCAGTGTCAACTTTATTTATGTTATAAATATTCATGATTGCTTGGCCATTTTGGTTTTGGTCATCAAAACTTTATGTAGGTACTTCTTAATTTTTTACAGTTTGTGATATCAGCTTGGGAAAAGCTTTGCCAATAGCATATTTTTAAAAACAACAAAGGTAAGATTATTCACGGCAGACTGAATTACAAACACTCCATTCAGATGAGATGTAATGTTCAACAAGTGGGAGCAGGAGTGCAGTTGAAAATATTTCATACAACAGAACTGTAGAAAATTTCCGCATAACTGTTAGAACATTCAAGAGGCCTCAGAACTCTTCATCCTCCTTCACTTTTTCTTACAGGATAATGTGAACCATTTTCCTTAAGTGGTTATGTAAATGTACCTTTGTAATAAATGATCTCAGTAGTGAAAAATAAACGGCACACACATATGTTAAGCCTCATTAGTAGTTAGGGAAATAAAAATTAAAACCACAACGAGATATATCTTAATAGATGCATATGTGCCATGGGTATAAATTTAAGGCTGAAAATACTAAGTGCTGGTGAGGATATGTAATAATGGAAACACTTATAAAATGAAGATGGGCAAGTATATCATTACAAGCACTAGAGAGAACAGTCAGATCATGCCTAAAAAGCTGAAGGTAAGCATGACCTGGAATTCTAATCCATGGTAGACAGCCAAGAGAGACTTGTATCGAGAAATCAGGAAATGTATAAAGGATGCTCATAAGCATTGGTTATATGAGTCCTAATATATAAATACCTCAATTCTCTGTTTACATAAAATGTGAAAATGAAACACAATATAACATTAGAAATAAAAGAGCTATAGGGAGTTCCCGTTGTGACTCAGTGGTTAACGAATCCAACTAGGAACCATGAGGTTGCGGGTTCGATCCCTGGCCTTGCTCAGTGGGTTAAGGCTCTGGCATTGCCGTGAGCTGTGGTGTACGTTGCAGATGCAGCTCGGATCCCGCGTTGCTGTGGCGGTGGCGAAGGCCGGCAGCTACAGCTCCTGGGAACCTCCATATGCCGCCGGTGCGGCCCTAGATAAGGCAAAAAGACAAATAAATAAATAGATAGATAGATAGACAGATAGATAAATAAAGAGCTATAGCTATCTGCCACAAAATACATGAATCTAAAAAACAAACAATATTGAAAGTAAGTAATTGAAGAATATATTTTAAATAATTTCAGTTACTTAAAAGTTAAAATGTAAATCAAGACAGTGATTATCTCTGAAGATAGTTGTAGTTGCATGTAGTAGGGGGTACATGCAAGACTTCAAACACTGAAAAATTTCTATTTCTTAGACTACCTCAAGGGTATATTGTAGTATTGTAGTCTTTAAACTGTAATAAAGATTTTATGCTCTTTTATAGGCATGATATATTTCAATATGATAAAAGATATTTAAATAAAGGCCATATAGATTTTTAAGAATTATAAAATATTAATTGGAATTTAAAACTCAACATACAGTTGAAAAATCTAATTAAATACAGTGAAGAAGTTATTAGTGAACTGAAAGATTTGACCTGAGGAAATTATCCAGGGTAGGCATGAAAAGATAAAAGAGGGAAAGTATGAGAAAAATTAATTGAGAGAAGGGAAATAACCCAACCTATAACCAATCAATGTTCTAGATGGATAAAATACAGTGAATGGAATAAAAGTAATATTCAAGTTGATAAAAGTTGAGAATGTTTCAGAATCAGTGAAAGATATGTATCTTCTCATTCTTCTTACATCTGTCCTCAAAGGTAATCACTATTTTGATTGTGAAAACACTCACAGTAATTAAAAAGATAAATAAAACCGGTTTATGTCTAGACATTTCTCTAGTGAAATGTTGAAAATCAGAGGCATGAGGAAGAATTTAATAACAAGCAAATTATAAGAGCTATCTAAGAAGGAAACACAAATTTGATTGAGATTAAATTTCTTAAAAGAAATGATGGAAGCCAAACAAACACTTTTACTGTTGAGAGGATATTATTGACTAATAATTCCAATAATTATTGGAGTACTATAATAATACTACAACTATGATTCCATTAGAAAAGTATAGTGAAATTAAATTTACAGATAAAAAAAAATACTTGTTTTAGCACCAATAGACCCTCATGGAAAAATTGCTAAAAAATTTAATCTCAGAAGAAAAGAAATAAATATGAACAACTGTGGCGAACTAAGAAACTGACAAAATGCAGACATATCTAAATAGCAATGACTTGGGTCAAACAGTAATAATGACATAATATAATTGAACTAAGAAATAGATGTTAAGAGCAATTAGAGTTAAGGTTTTCTAACAGTCATATATTGTTTTGAAAAAGGAGAGATACTGATTAGTGTAAGTCTTTTTTTTAAAAAATTGTTAGACAAGTATGACAATTAAAAAATAAGGGTAACCTCTATAAGTATAGACATCTTGAGTTCAGTTCCTACAATTGTGACAATGATGTAGCTAGTATCAGATTTAACCCCCACCGCTATCATAATTCTATAATAATAGGTAAGATATATGAAATTAGCATTCTGAGCATTTGACGTCCTGTAGCACAGGGTACAATCACTGACAGATGATGAGCACAAGCTGAACCCCACATTCACCCACACTCTCCCAGAAGGATATCTCTACACATAAACATTTAAAAATAGAGAAAAGTAGAAAAAAAAACAGATTTCTGTCTCTTCATATAGAAAAATAAATTTCAGGGTAAATAAAACATAAACACGAAAGGAAACACTAAATGTTATAAAAGAAAATCAGAGATAATTTTACAGTCTTAAGGTAAGGGAGATCTTAAAAATAAGACACAAAACACACAAACCAAAAAAACTGTGTGTATTAATAAAAAATATATATGCATCTCAAGAAATCATAATAAAAATGAGACTAGCTATAAATTGGGAGAGAATATTTGCTACATGCATAAATAGCAAAGCATATGTAAAAGGCTAAGTAGAAGCTCAAAAAAGTAGGTTCTTTAACAAATGTTTAAAGTAACAATGAAAGAGCAAATAGAATAAAAAAGAATAAAGAATAAGAACGATTAACACAACAGAAAGTTGGTGAAAGGCTTTAAACAGCTGATTAATAAAACAGAACAAGCAGTTAGTCAGTGAGCTTACAAATATATTCACTAATGATCATGGAAATACAGATTAAAGCAAGCGAAGATTTGGTCACATCCGCCATGTGCCAATAATTTTAAAACCTTACAAAACCAAATAATGGCAAGTATGGAAAGCAAGTATATCCTTTGGTACTTTTTTTTTTAATAAAGTGTAAATTTATACAACTACTCTGGAAAGGAAAATTAGCAAAGATAAAAAGGCACATACTCTATTTTTAGATATATTTGCTGAAGAATCTCACACACATATACGAGATCTGGAGGCACTGTTTGCAATCCTGAAATATTGGAGGCAGCCTCACTATCCATCAATGGTAGAATAACTAAATATATTTTGGAATACTGATATAGAAATAAAAGTTAAAATATATGAACTAGAGACCTGCACATTTTCAAGTTGGATAAATCTTTAAAATGATGATGATCATCATCTATTGAATGATGTTATGAGAATAGCACATTACCTCTGTCTTTCTCTCCAAAACACATAATCCCATCCTAATCATGGGAAAAACATCAGGTAAATAACTGGAGGACATTCTATAAAGTTTCTGACGAGTAACTCTTAAATCATTCAAATATATACATATTTAAATAACACAAAGCAAAAAGTATTCATGTCCTAAAATAAATCTTGCTATGAATATTTCAATAACTTGCATAACATTTTTTAGGTAGCATATTAGATTCTGAAGTGGCCAAAAAAATATTTTATTCTTAAGTTAAATTTACTGCTAAAATAAGACATGTCATTAATAACTGATACATTGAAATCCTATATCTAAATGTCTTAAAATTATGTTAATTCAATATAAATAAAATGCCAATTAATGTGAATTTTCTTTCCCACATTCACACAAAACTGTCAAGTTTGTCAAAAACAGGGAAAGTCTGAGAGACTACTACAGACAAGAAGACCTAAGGAGACATGATGACTAAATGTAATAAAGTATCATAAATGGGTCTTGAATTGAAAAGAACATTAGGTCAAAACTGAGGAAGTCTGAATAAAGTTTGACCTTTAGTTAATAATAATGTATCCATGCGGCTCATTAATTGTAACAAATGAACCAAATTGAACATGTCAGATCTTAAAAATAGGCCTTTTCTAAATCCCTGCCCCAAACCACCCTGAACCCTGTCTCTTGAAAAACCACACCTTCTTTAACAGAGAATTTTGAAGACCAATTGTGGATTTGCCCGTTTTCTGCTCAAAATGATCCCATGTATTCATAAGAATGAACATGGATTAGTATGTGGTTTTAAGGAAAACCCAGAAATAACTTCATAACTAAGAGAAACTGAAGTCAAAAATATTATTTTCCTTATTAGGTTCTTAAGAGTCAAGACTTCTGTCTCTTCCCTAGAAAAATTCTCTGAAAAATTCTCTGAAATAATACCAAGAAGAAATTATGGTTTTAGTAAGTTAAGTAAAAATTGAATTCTCCGAGGGATTATATAAAGAAAAAAAGATTAATTCAGGTGAAGGCCTAGTAAACTTGGTTAACTCTCTCTCAGAGTTATGTTAACTTTTTAACATAATTTTTATAATTGAATATAAAGCCAGAGGCAAAAGTAATTTTGAAGGATTATTAGCTTGTGATGTAATGACTTAATGCTGTCACAAGTACCTGTTTCTTAAAGGTGTTGCAGAGGTCCATATGGGCTTTCATATCAGAGAAGTGGTGAGCTCCTACAGCTTACCTTTAAGCATAGAATAGGAAGAGAACTTGTTTTGAATTGAGGCTACTTAGATTTAGGTTGTATTATGTTGTGGCTGAGATTACAGAAGTTTTAACTTGGTCATTAGAGTCAAAATCAATTTGCATTATCTTTTCTCTCCTGCTTTGTGATTTTATCTTTACCTAATATGTACAAAGCTAAGAGGTAGCTATGAAAACGAGATTTCAGATATCTGCTGAGTGTCTCACCAATATATGTCACTTTTTAATAAAAATTCATAGTTTCTAAGAAATAGGTAATCCAATCTAGGAGTTCCTCATGTGGTTTAGCAGTAACGAACCCAACTAGTATCCATGAAGATATGGGTTTGGTCTCTGGCCCTGCTCAGTGGGTAAAGGATCTGGAATTGCCATTGGCTGTGGTGTAGGCAAACAGCTCCAGCTCCAGTTTGACCCCTATCCTGGGTACTTCCATATGCTGCAGGGGCAGCCCTGAAAAGAAAAAAAAGGAAGGAAGGAGAGAAGGAAGGAAGGGGAGAAGAATCCAATTGAAACTTGAGTTGGCATAAGTATTAATTTTTAAAAATTAACAAACTTTTTTTGAGCAGTTTTATATTCATGGCAAAATTAAGCAGAAAGTATAGAGATTTCCAGTACATTCCTTGTCCCTCACAGTCTTTACCATTTGCTATCAATATCCCCATCAGAGTTGTATATTTCTTACAAATCATGAATCTACATTGACATATCATTATCAGCCAAAGTCTATAATTTACGTTAGGGTTCACTAAGAGTTGTACATTCTAGAATGGTGCATACATATACACATTTGACTCTCAGTGCATATGGAACTCACTGGTTCATGAAGACATATGATCCAATACATACGTTAGTGGATATTCTCATTGCTGTATGCAAAATGAGTGGGAGGAGAGAAAACATAGAAATGAGAAATCAGTTTGAAAGTGATTAAAAGTAGTCCAAGTAGGAGATGGGAATAGCTGGAACTAAGCTATTAGCAGCAAAGAGAGAATAAATGTAGGAAATAAAGGGGGACATGTGAAGTGGTAAAAGAAGAAATAAATCAAAATTCACTGTCACTTGGGGTTTGTTGTAAATATGTAGATAAGGAGGAACAGAGGAGAATCAAATTGAAGCCTTGGCAAGAGTTTTGTTTTGGATCATTTAACTTCGAATTTCCCTTAAGGTATCTCACTCAGAGGTATTAAAGGGACAGTAGTTACATGAATTTGGTTCTCTCAAGTGAGGTCCTCATCAAAGAAGTAAAATTGTAGGTTACTAGTGTGTAGCTATTATTTAAAGCTACAGGAATAGAATCATCTCCCAGGTAGAGAACATAAACAGCCATGACCGGAGGTCAAGACTGTACTTTGAGGAACTCCAACATGTATAATTTGAGAGAAAGAGGTTGAGCCAGCAAATGAGCAGCCTGGGAAGTTGGAGGCAAATTCGAACGGCATGGTATAAGAAGAGCAGGTCAAGAAGGAGGAAAAGGTCAAACTGTTATATATATTCCCAAGGGTCAAGTATGATGATCATCAAATAATGTCCTTTGACACCTGGCAATGGGGTATAGAGGTCATTGGAGGCTGCGATCCCAGTAGGGTTGTAGAGACTGATATTAGACTGTGTTAAAGAATGAATGACAAGTTTTTAAAGTTTTTTATTTAATTTTATTGAAGTATAGTTGCTTTACACTGTTAATTTCTGCTGTACCGCAAAGCGAGTTATAAACTATTCTATTCCGTTATGGTTTATCACAGGATATTGCATATAATTCCCTGTGCTAGAGTAGGACCTTGTTATTAAACATGTTAAAAAATGAATGAGAAGTTGTTAAATGGAGTCGTGATGTACAATGTTTTTTTAACTGTAGTCACAATGCTGTACATTACATCCCCATGACATTTATTTTAGACCTTGGGATTTGTACTTTTTGTACTCATTTTTAAGAGTTTTTTTCAGAAAGAGAGCAGAAAAATTGAGCGGTATCTGTAGGATAATAGAGAGGGAAAGGAATACCTATAGTATGTAGTAATGCTGATAGGGTATGCTGATGGAAGTATACCATTAGAAAGGATAAATTGGAGATTCTGGGAAATGTTTGACAATGCTTCCTGAGAAGTTTGCATGGGGTGGAGTCTAGAACTAAAGTGCATGGTCTAAACTTTCCTCTGATAATTGCAGGGCTATTTTCTCTCTGGAAAACCTTGATAGCTATAGGTCAACCTGCAGATTTAGTTTAGAAAAAAATGAAGGGATTCAAGTTTGAAGTCTGAAGTTTGAGGCCATTAGCCACACGTTGAATAAGGAAAGAGAATGTTCAGGGTTGGGGAATATCAGTTTTCACTGTGAACAGAGCCCCTGAAATTGCTTAGGGTGGTGTTCCTGAGGCTGCAAAATGTTTAAGGGGAGAGGAAATGTTACTTATTTGTCATAAAGCATGGGGTTGTACAAGCTTATGAGGAGAATGTAGTAGAATCTCTGCCTAGTATTGTTTGCCTGAATGAAATTTATGGTAATGAATTTAAAGTGAAATCAATCATATGTTTCATAATTTTTCTCTAGAAACAGAGACAGAGAAGGTGATATAGCCCCCTATTTTCTATTCTTCATTCATTCTCTTTGATAGCATAACTCACATGATTCTTCTGAACACATAACTGCCCAGTTAGAAACCTGTTTGTCTACTTCCCTTTTATCTTATTTTGGCCTTGAGAATAAATCTGTGCAAGGGACTATGAGTAGGATTTATGTGTGCAATTTCAGGGTAATATCTTGTAAAAAGTAAATTGCCCTCTACTTTCTACCTCTTGCCTGTGTATTAGCATGGGAACAAGGTGATAGTAAATATGGTTTGACCATGCCGAGTAGGGCAAGACCTAGGGGATGGGAGAACAAAATTTAGCAGAATTGAAATCCACATCTGATATTGTGGAATCGAGCCATTGCGTCAGCTGTAACTGATAATGTAGGGGAAAAAATAGGCTGATGTCTTCTTTGAGCTGCTATGTGGTATGGAAGAATGAAGTAGCTTACTTACTCATTCAGGATTTTTTTTTTTTTTTTGTCTTTCCTAGGGCTGCACCCAGAGCAGATGGAGGTTCCCAGGCTAGCGGTCTAATTGGAGCTGTAGCCGCCAGCGTACACCACAGCCACAGCAATGCCAGATCCTTAACCAACTGAGTGAGGCCAGGGATCGAACCTGCAGCCTCATGGTTCCTGGTCAGATTCGTTAACCACTCAGCCACTACGGGGACTCCACTTCTTCCTTGCTTTTGTAGCTCCTTCAATATTACAGGTATCAGGATGTAATCTGACATATTTTTACAGTGATGCTATGTGCCACATGAGGTCAGGGACTGTGCTTATTTTTCATCTCTGTAACCTCAATGTCTCATAAATGAAAGGGAGGATTTAGTATATCTTGAGTGCCAAAAAGAACATGAAATTGTGTTAATGATTGGAAGAAATATGAATAAGACACTGTTTCTATCCTCAGGGAATTTACAGTACAACCACAAAACCATAAGGAGGAAGACAGCCAGGAAAGTGGTGACAAGGACCAACTCAGAAATCAGGTTTATAATTCTGCATCATGGGAGAAAGAAACACATATTAATACTGAGGAATCCTGAGATCCAGACTCACAGAGCCAATTGCTTAATGTTATCTGTACCTGGAGTTCCCATGACACTTCACATGCAACATGTCCCTTCTAACTCAGTATCCCCTGTTTTAATGATGTTTTCACCATTCAGTTGGCAGTCACCCTGCATGCCTCCAACTCTCTCATCTGTTGCCACCCAGTTGGTTACAGAGTTCTGTGAATTGTATCTTACATACATTTTGTAAATCTGTCCCTTCACTCTTTGTACCCAAAAGTACTTGTTTAGTTCAGGCCCCTAATCTTTCTCTTGTGTATTAAAACTTTAGTTGCCCAGCCTCTCTTCTTTCCCTTCCAAGAACCTCTTCACATCACTCTAGAGTATCATAGCTGAAATGTAAATAAGACCATGTCCTTCCCTTGCTTCAAAACTGTCACTAATAATTGGTCAAGATGGCATAATGGCATATAACACTTGAATTCAACTGCATCTACCTCAAGTATCCCTGTTTAATTTTGACATTTCAGCATTACTGAATGATCTCTAATTACCCATCATTATGTCCATGCGATTGTCTATCTCTGTCTGAATCTCTTTACTCCCATTCTTAGCTCACCTTACTCCTATCTCATCTTCTTGAAAGACTTCTATATGCTTTATAGTATTCTATGCATCTCAGTACTTCCTAAAATGTACCTGAACTTATTTGATTACCTATATGTTTCTCTTTTGGATAAGCTCTTCAAATCATGTACTGAGCATGTTCATTGTTTAAATATACCAAATAAGAATAATCATGAGTGTCCAAATATTTGCCAGATTGCAACATGATAGTACAGAGTCAAGAGTGCAAAGGAGAAGTAAACAAAAATTTCCTTTGAGAAAAAGTCAGTGCAAAGGAGAAGTAAACAAAAATTTCCTTTGAGAAAAAGTCTTAGTGAAACTTGATTAAAAGTGAGGTATTTACTTGCTATATAAAATATTTAATAAGTTTACAATTAAAGTTATGTATATCTTAGGTGTTCTCTTGTGGCTCAGTAGGTTAAAGATCTAGAACTGTCACTGCAGGGGTTTGGGCTGCTACTGTGGTGCCAGTTCGACCCCTGGCCTGGGAACTTCTGTATCCCATGCATGCAGCCAAAAAGAAAAAAAAAAGGTATATTTTAGTGACAGCTGTAAAAACCATTAGGCACAAGGACAACACAATTCCACCTACAAATTCAAATTCAGATTTTTTTCTGTTGACTTACTAGTATCTTCTTTATTTATGAAGACTCGCATGTTGCACATACTTTAAGATACCTCTTCAGACTACCTGCAAGATTGTAGTAAAACTAAAGAGATGAATGACATAAATATGCATAGATAATTTCAGAAAAATGTGAAATAAGTTTTCCTTGGTCCCATTTTATCTTTGTGTCAGCCCCACTCCTCTTCCCCACTGTAATCAATGAGCTTGTACTGCCTTTGGCTCTCCAATTATCCTTAGCTCATGCATGTCATTTAGCTTGATATGGGGTCCCATGATCCCTTCTTCCAATTTAAAGTATTTTCCACAGTCTCCCAGGGTTTGGGGAAATAAGTTGCAGAGCTAGTCCTTGATAAACTACTATCTCAATGCCTTAAAAAGCATAAAGCTTAAAGGTATTGCATTTTAAAGGTAGGCCTTTAATTGTAAAACTATTTCTACAAATAAGGGAAGTTTTATCTTTAATAAATGATGCTAGAGGCATTTAAATTTGGAAGATTCTTCAAATAAATCACTTAGATAATACTTTTCTATTCTTCTAACTCATAAAAGCTTAGAGCTTATAATAGATGATTAAACCAATTATCGGCTTAATTTTTAAAAAAACAGATAAGACAAGAAAAACATGGTCAAAATATTCAACCATGAAATAAAATAGGGAGAAAAAAGAGTACAAGAGTGAGAAAAAGGAAAAGCTGTAATTGTCATGTTTTAAAATGTTTTATATTTTCCAGGAATTGAAGGAAAATATTTTAAAGGTCTTCATATGAAAATAGAAGCTTTTGCAACAGTTAATTGCAACATTAGGTTTGAATCTGTGCAGGCTAATGAAATCTCACTAAGACTTCTTTACAAGGCATTATCTAATTAGACTTTAGAATATCTTATTAGAAATGTTTCTAGACATTTTTTTTGTTAAGTTCAATATTAGGTCAGAATTTGTTTAGATTCTTTAAGTTGCATAGTTCTCTAGTACTAGAGAAAGGATATTAAACTGTGATATCTAACATGAAAGCCTCCAAAGAAATTTTGTAACTATTCTAGGAAGTTTTGTTGAAAATATCTGTGTCTGTGTATCCTGGATGGATAAAGTAGCCAATACACTTACTGAACACATGTAAAATTAAATATCAGTATATTAATTAAAGCAAGACAGTCCATAAATAAGATCGCATAGACAGATCCCCTCCCCCCATACACATCATAGGACTGTAGCTTAGATAAACTAAGACTTTTGGAATCAGCTTAGGGCCACACCTTGCATGCCAGAAATTTTTTACAACTCTTTATTCATGCTTCCTCTTTAGCAATAGAAAAGCCTTCTGCACCTTTTGAGTGTAAATGACATGCTGGCAGAGCCCTTATGACACCACTAAAAACACATTAGTAAAACAAGTTGTTGCTTGCTATTGCTGATAAAATAACAACTTAGAGTGATGACTAAATGTTTCATTCTTCTTTCAGATACTTTGCCTGTAATGCATCCTTTACTGAACTCTGTCAAAACATCACCAGCACTCCCTAGTTACAGCCTCACACTTCTGTGTCTCTTAAAGGGGAATGAAACCCCTCATCCTCAATGGCAGAGAATCAACAGTATTTATCTCTCTTCCTTATTTAAGATCCTAGCATTTATCACTGACAGACTCATGTTTCTTCTTACTAAACTATCTCCTTTTAAATCATATATAACAACATATGCACATTCTGCCTATCTCATATCCTGTTGGGTGAAGTTTTCTTTATCTGAAACAAATTAAAATATGAGACTAAGTGTAAAGAGCTTGTACTCAAATGTGTGACTCATATTTTTGTGCATATTTATTAATTCTCAGTGATTAAAATTGAAATGGATTATCATTTATATCCATTATATGCATGCTGCACATCTAGGACAAAGTAAATCTATATAAATTTTTGTGGATACCGATAATATCATTGGGATAGTTATGTAAAGGTGAGACAATTGTTTTGCTTCATGGATCTTTAAGTCCCTGCAAATCAGCAGAAAGACTCCTTGGATAAATGGGGAGCAGTGATAAAGTGATAATAATTCACAAAAAGAGAAAACAGTTAGAAACAAATAGTGAAAATATGGGGAACAAAAGTCTCTCAGAAATTTCCAAAACACTGCTAATGAAAATAACTCTGAAGTACCAATGTTTTCACTAATGGTAGAGGAAAATGAAGTTCCATATTGTTGGTGAGAGTATAATCAGCCTTTACAGAAAGCACTTTGCTAATGTGAAACAAGAGATATAAAAATATTTGTATTCTTTACCAAGTGAATCCAAAAGTGTTATAAGTATCCTAAAGAAATACGGAAGAAAATATACTGATGTAATTTTCATTACAATATTAATTCTTATACAAAGAAAATGGAAAGTGGCTTTAAAGTCCGAGATTGGTGGTGGTTAAATAAATTTTGGGAGATTTGATACATGGTAGAATATTATGTTGCCACTAAATATTTTGGGTATGCTTTCTATTCTTATAACTTGAAAGTGTTTATTTTTAGTGTTAAGTGAGAGTAATAGCATTCCAAAAATTCACATGCTAAATTATGAGCTCAATATACATACTAAGGAGAAGCCAGAGGAATGTAAACTAATACAGAATTAAAAGATAATATAGTGATGGATTTCAATTTATTTTCCTTCTCTATTTCCCCAAAGTTATGACAGATGGTTATGGTACCTATATAATAATAAAAAATAATTAAATTCAAAAGAATGTAAGTATAGTAAGTACACTCCAAACTTAAGAATGAATTCGCTAATGTGATATTTAATGACAGTGTCTAATTGAACTTATCCAGTAACAAACGAATAATGACTGATGTGTTAAAATATCTCCATGCTGACTTGACAGCATCTAATCATCACTTATTTGGTTTAACACATTCTACTTTCTTTCATCACATACTGTAAATAGCTTATTTTAAAATGAATTCATTTGCTATGGATTGAATGGAGAGACTAGAGTTAAGTAAACTTAGCCACTGACTTTTAAATGATACGCTTTTATTTTTTCCTCACTGTACTCAACCTTTCACTTTCCCTTTTCTCCACCCTTTCCTTCTCTTCAGTCCTTACTATGCTTTTGAAAGTCTGAATGCCAAACTATGCAGCCAGAGAAATTGTAGTAGATCATGACACCAAATATTGCCAACAAAATATTACTAAGGATTTTATTAAAAAGTGTATTTGTACTTATGTGCTTGTTTTAAAACACAGTTTCTTTCTTTCTTTCTTCTTTCCTCCCTCCCTTTCTTCCTCCGTCCCTTTCTCTTTCTTTCTTTCTTTCTTTCTTTCTTTCTTTCTTTCTTTCTTTCTTTCTTTCTTTCTTTCTTTCTTTCTTTCTTTCTTTCTCTCTCTCTCTCTCTCTCCCTCCCTCCCTCTCCCTCCCTCCCTCCCTTTCTTTCTTTCTTTCTTTGTCATTTTAGGGCTGGCACCCACGGCATATGGAGGTTCCCAGGATAGGGGTCTAATCAGAGCTACAGCTGCTGGCCTAGGCCACAGCCACAGCAACACCATATCTGAGCTGTGTCTGCAACCTACACCACAGCTCATGGCAATGCCGGTTCCTTAATCCACTGAGCGAGGCCAGGGATCGAACCTCAGCCTCATGGATTCATTTCTGCTTTGCCACAATGGGAACTCCAAAACACAGTTTCTTTGTCTTGTAGGTTAGCCGCAAATTTTTGGCTTCATTGCAAGGGTTGGAGTAATAGAATCCAAAGGCATCCTCCACAAAAATATGTATTGTAAACCATAATTATCCTGCATTAAATTTTCTATTGTTATTTTTATATATAGAACCTGATGTCATACAAGCATGTATGAGAAAATAGTCCCGTGAAAAATACTTGCTTGTTTAATATCTGCTGGGAAATATAATAAAGGACCATCTTTGTTGTTAATGTCTATATTTTATGTCAATCAGGTTCATATTTTTTGTTCATACTTTAAGTAAGCAATAGCAATCTCTAGCAAGAAGAAAAATAACAGTAGAAATCAGATAATATCAGTTGTACACTTATTTGCTAATTTCAAGATATCTAACTGTACTTACTGCAAAAAGGGCACAATTTTGCTTTTGTGAACTATAGCAGCCTACTCAGTTAATAGGGACCCAAGATGGACATCAGAGATTTATCCTTAATTTCAGGGAAAACAGTTCGTATCATCATAGCCTATTGCCCTAAATGCAGCCACCCTGGATTATAGGCCAAATATCAAAGGGTGAGTTTTAGTTTCTAACCATCTCTGAAAAATATTTTTAATGTTGGAGACTGGCTTGCAGCATGCCATTATCTTCACAGGTTTAAAGAATGTAGGAGTTGGAGATTATCTGGTTTCAATCTCTCATTTCACAGTCAAGAAAATTAAAAGAAATAGTGAGGCATGCTGTTTTTTATTAAAGGCCATAGATTTCTTATTTGGAAGTAGACAACTTTTTATTTTAGAAATGAATGCATTAGTATTGTTATTTGAGTACTTTTCTTCCCAAATATATATGTATCTAAAGAAATAGTAAAATCAGCTTGAGAAATTACAATTTTTCACTTAAAAAATAAAGATGTAGCGCTGGGGTCTATCATCTGTTTTCTGAGTTCTCAGGTTAACACCAATGCCCTTATGGCTGTCCTCAGAATCTTGGGGTGTGTGTGCATGTGTGTGTATTCATTATCTATACCCAAACTCACTCATCCTAGTAAGATTTAGTCTTGGGACTATGAACCAAAACACCTCTCTTTTTCCTGGCTAAAGGCTTGTCACTTATCAAAATCTACCTCAGGAAGAGTCTGGAGTCTGGAATTTGATTCTTGAGCAGTGTGGCTCAAGGAAAGAAAATACTTGAGGAGGAATTATTCAGAAGGTGGTGGCCTGATGACATAGCCTTTTAAATCACAAGAGTTTACCTGGTTTTGATGTTCAGGAAGCTTCCTGTTTTTCAGTCTCTTTACATGCTGGTCAATTCTTATATTGTTTAAATTAGCAAGAATTAGTTTCTGCTACTTGCAACCAAAGAAATTTTTATAATTCATATTCATTTACCCTTCTCAGTTTCTCATGACTAGAAACATGAAACAGGCATGGCTATCTAAACTCTCTTGCTCTAACCTTAGATAAACAGACCAGAAGTATAAATATGGGAAAACATATAGCAAACATAAAGTAAGTGCCGTAGACTGAATGTTTGTGTCCCCTGTCTCCCCCCAATTCAAGTGTGATTTTCTTACACCCACTTAGGGTGTTTACTTTAAGTTAACTTAGAAAATATGAATAATTCAGAAGGTAGAATGATTTTAAATGATTATAAAGTATTGATTCAAATAATCTTAAGCATCTGAATCTCTGTGCCCTTAAAGAAAAAAAAGTCTTGGTCTGTGTAGGGAGTTTTTAATTAAAAAAAAAAGCACACAATAAAGGAATCCCTAATAGTAAAAACGATTATAAAAATTTTTAGTATTTTTTTTGGTTATTGTACTTCAGGTTCTTTGAAAACCATTTACATGTATGTGTTTTTATCTTCTTACCTTCAAAAAAAAAAAAGAGAGATACTACCAAATAAGTCTCTATAAACTCTTATCCATATCATTGAGCTATAAGTATTTGCATGAATGTACTTAATCCTAAAGACTCTTTTTTTGGAAAGAGAAAATGTGGGGAAAGAAAAAGAAATGGTTAACTATGAATAAGAAAAGGAAATCTTGAGCAGATAGAAATTAGCACTGTCCAAAGGAGCATCTTCCAGGTTAGAGGGTGACAGGTCAAGAATATAATAGAAGGATGCATCAAGTTGTTCAAGCCTGGTGCCCTTGAATATGTGAATCATGTAACTGATTCCCATTATTCTTATACTAGATTTGTCAAGATATCTTTTTATTTTCATTTGGCTTTCCATGTAGCATGACCAAAAAAATACAATGGTCAAATAAGGAAAGCATTCTGGACTGCTAACTAGGACTCCTTTTGTTACAAATGACTGAAGTGTCATTGAAATTGGCTAAGAGAAAAAAAGGATGAATGGATTCATGGAATCAAAAACATCTAGACAGGTAGAATAACTGTAAATCTGTATTTATAGTGAATGCAGTCACTCAAAAGAAGTTGTCAAGACTTGATCTCTACCCCCAGACTCTGTTTTTATCTCTGTTGGTTTCATCTCATGCAGCCTTCCCATTGTGCTGGTAGAAACTGTCACTTTAGCTTAATTTAAGCTCTCCTAGCAGGTGTGGGTTTGAACCCAAACAGTCTGAATCTAGAAATCATCCTATTCATATATTTCTCATAGGCCTTGGAATGGATGCTGTAATGTAAATCAAATTTAAGTAGTTGAATTGAAAACTTTCTAAAACGTAGGAAGAGTTTAGCACAAGACCAAAATCAAGAATGCGCTTGGCAAGATTAGAGTTCAGAAGGTTGATTATACAGGTGGAGCCAAAGGCCTGATTAGAGGAGTAACTGAAGTTATGCTGGTGAGATAAGACCGGAGCCAAGACAGGGAGGACACTGGTTGTCAGTCTAAAAATTTTACTTAGGTGTTAATATGAAGCTATTAAAGTTGTTTGTTCAAGCAAAAAAAAAAAATTGTATGTATTATGATATTATTTAATCTACTTGTGCAAGTCAGGATTCAAAAGTGCCTAGGGAAGACCCATTTGGCTCTAACATATATTAGCCCGAAGAAGGTAAGCAGGAAGACAAGGGGGTCAATAAGAAAGTCTAGGAGTGAAGTCTGAAATATTGACCTAGCAATGGAAATAGAACAGTTTTAAGAGGGGAAAGATGGCACTTTCCTACTGAGTGACTTTAAGAGAAAATAGGAAGCCAGAAATTACAGATGAGATGACTCAGGAGTCACATCTTAGAATTAAGTTAAGGGTAATATAATTACAAACTCAGGAATACAGAAGGAAGGTAATAGGGCATTAAAAAGTAAATGTCTTGAACGTTTTCAATTGCCCCTCAGGACAAAATTCAAGACTAGAAATAAAGAACTGTTATTTTTTTGACATAGTGCCTGGCTTTTGTGAGTATAAATGTTATTTGAATGAGTGGACAAATGTTAAATCAAAGCAAGTATGTACTTCTTTGAGGGGAGAATAATTTCCCCCCATAAACTGTAAAGCTATGAAATATAATGTATATCGTTAATTGTTCATCAGAAATAGTTAAGTGTGCGTGACGTGTCCTCTAATTTCAAGTTATCAGGCATCATAGATCTAAATCATTGAAAATGAGAAACTCAGAAAGAAGCTCCATTTTTTTCTAGTACTAATACCACTTAAAAATATAAGAATACTTTGTATTAAAACTGTCTCAATTATATAACTGTCACATTTCTTTTCTGGTTATTTTAACATCAAAACATATTGTCCTTTTCAGATAGTATGTATGGGGAGAGTTCTGTTTATACTTAACTCCTTTTGTAGTTGGAGTTAGTGTTAAAGGGCTGAAAATTATAGTAGTGAAAAGGGTTAGAGTAGCTAAAAATGTCAGTGTCATTGTACTGGAGGTAGGGGAGTGGCATTAAGACAAAAACTCTTATTGGCAACCATCAGCTGAAACTCACCCTATGTTCCTTTGTTTTTCCATTGTTCTACCAGTGGACAGTGACCTTACCTCACATTAATCAAATATATTGCACAAGTCTGGAGACAGCCTTCACAGATCTCTCCAGGCATCTTTTACGTTTGTCCTTAGAGGGGGAAAAAAATTATGCTTTGCTCCTGTACAAACAGGTACCCATTAACTTTTACTGGAAAGCAGCAATTTGCAACCAGATGCAAGTGAAGATCTTAGATAAGCAGCTTTAAACAAAATTTCTGGGATCTTTTGGGGAAGAAAAGTCATTTACTGGCTATTCTATACTCTAAACAGGTGTTCACTTCAGCAGGTTTTTTTAAAAAAGATCAGGTATGAGGAAGTGAAATGGAGTTGCATTTTATAAAAATGGGACAATTACAATGTTGGAAAATTATCCAATTGTATCTGAAAGGATTCCCCCCGCTATGTCTCACTGTCATCTCAGGTAAGCCATTTAAAATCATTTCATCAATCTGGGAGTGAATTTCTTCACTTGAAAATTCAGAGGTTTGTATTCAGTAATGGCACATAGTTCTTCCTAGTTATAGAGCCAAAGATTATTTTAGATTATTGATTTTTGTCAATGTGTAAAACTTGTGATGCATTTTGAGTCCCTGTACAAGGTGCAAGTTCTTAAATAAAGAATATAAAATAGAAAAAAATAGAACTAGCAAATTTTATAGTTATTAAAGGGAAATGTTTTCTTAAATATCTACATAAAAAAAGAATTTCAGTAGCTCTTACTAAACATTTCACATATAAGTAATATTTATCTGCAACAGAGAAATCACAAACAAAATCAGGGAAATTATCTGAACTTCTCTTACACTAATCATAATTAAAGTGACCCATTAATACACAAAACAGTCTTTTGTAGGAAAAAGGAGGGATGTTTGTCAGACCTAATTGGCTGTAGATTTGATTTTTTATTTTTATTTTTTTGCTAAACTAAACCACAGGCAGTAAAAAGAAAGTATGAAAGAAATGAATTCACTACTTAACTCTACCCACCTACTGTTTCCATTTATGTGGGCAAATCTACTGTGAAATATAGGACAGAATACATTTCCAAGTTTAATGCAGAATTTTAGATAGCAATACAAAATTTGATAGCAATGAAAAAGTTAATGTAAACATTTTCAAAAGAGTCTGATTTGCTATGATAGTCATGGTACCATTCACTGAGGTTTATCTTATTAAAATTCTGCATTTGCCACTTGAATTTTGACATGTTCCTAAAAATATCATGATTTTATTATGACTGCAATTCTCATCACTTCTGGGTATTTTAACCTTGTATTTCAGTATTTCTAATGACATGGATGGTTATGTAAAGCAGAAACATATGAGAGCTGTGAGCTCCAAAAGAAACTAAAAATCTTAACACAGAGTTATTTACTTCTATTGGGACTAAGTTGTAAGCAAATTCTAGCTTGGTGGTCTCCAGAATAAGGGTTTTTGGAGCCATGCATTTCTTTTGTGGAGCTCATATAGAATGTCAGCCAAAATTACCAAACTAAAATCTTAAAATCTCTAAGCAGAATTTAGAGTTCCAGAAGGCTAATTTGGAAATTAGGGTCTAATGGGGCTGATTATATAGTGAGGTCTTTTTTCCCTTGCTTACAAAGGCTCATAGAAAAGGTACTCACCAGAGTATCCAAGCACAAAGATGAATCAAGCTACAATAAAATTCTTTCTTGGATGATACATTACAATTTAAATCCTGTAAAATATCTAGGGAAAGAGCTTTATCCAATAAATATAGATAGACTGTAGGTAGGTTTACTACAGGAAGTTTCTTCAGTGGGTCACTATAACAAAAATGATATTTATTAACTAATATTTTATACTTTTGAAAAATTAGAGTGTAATTGATTTACAGTATTGGGTCAATTTCTGCTGTACAGCATAGTGACCCAGTCTCTCTCTCTCTCTCTCTCTCTCTCTCTCTCACACACACACACACACACACACACACACACACACACACACATACACACACATTCTTTTTCTCATACCACCTTCCATCATAAGAAGGAAAAGACTGGTCATAGTTCCCTGTGCCGTACAGTAGGATTGTAGACATTTTAACATTGTAGAACTACTCATAGGATGGAGCTCTGTTATAAAACAGTTATAGTTTAATTTTTTAAAGTAAATTAAGGAGTTCCTGCTGTGGTAAAACAAGATCGGCAGCATCTCTGGAGCCCTGGGACATAGGTTTAATGCCTTGCCCAGCACAGTGAGTTAAAGCTCCAGCATTGATGCAGCTGCGGCCTAGGTAACAACTGTGGCTCAGATCTGATCCCTGGCCCGGGAACTCCATATGCTGTGGGACAGCCAAAGAAGATTTTAAAAAATCAATTAAAAAAATTAAAAAAGTAAATTAATGCTAGAATAGCATCTACATAGCTATGATGAAACTGTATAGGAAAACCATTTTCAAATTACAGAGCAGGAAGTCAAAAGTAACAGTAGGACCACTGAGATGATTTTACCATGATTCTAATTGCCACGGATATCTGAATTTTCTTATTCCAGCCAGATTTTATTAACTTGGCTAAACAATGAATAGAAGTACACCATTTTTTTAGATGGTTATACTACTTTTATAATAACTTCAAATAGGCTTATCATGGTGAAGATTTTTATAGCCAAAGGCAAGTACAATGAAATGAAGCAGGACTACTCTGTGGATTTTTTTTTTTAAATCTTCAGGCACTTATTCATTCAACAAATATTCACTGAATACCTTGTTTGTATCAGGCACTGCCCCAGACTTTGAGGGTACACTAGTGAACAAAATTGAATGGCTTTTATTTGCCCTTTTTGAATTTACAGTTTATACTGATAACTGATTCTTTCAGAAAAACACTAGCATTTACAAGATCCTAATCTTTCTACACATGTGAAAGGGGTGGTCTTATATAAATCTAGCAACATTTCCTATAATTTGTCAAATCATATTCTCAGAACACTAACAGTATTAGGTGGTACTCCCACCCACGAACACTGACGCTTCATAATTTTTAAGTTCCAGTCCTACAGCAAGTTGGAAAGTAATTAATAATGGCCCTGGGTGAACAAATACTACATTAAGCACTGTATTATTGACCCCAGTGATGCACAGCCATTGTCAATCTAAATGTGCTTTTTTTTTTTTTTCTTCTGAATGAAATTGAGAATGAAAAGGAGAGGGGTAGACAGTGAAAGAAAACAGTGGAGGAGTTCCTGTCATGGCTCAGCAGGAACAAATCTGACTAGCATCCATGAGGACACAGGTTTGATCCCTGGCCTCGCTAGGTGAGTTAAGGCTCTGGCGTTGCTGTGAGCTGTGGTGTAGGTTGCAGAAGTGGCTCAGATCCAATGTTGCTGTGTCTGTGGTGTAGGATGGCAGCTGTAGCTGCAATTCAGCCCCTAACCTGGGAACTTCCATATGCCACAGGTGTAGCCTTAAAAAGACAAAACAAAACAAAACAAAAACAGTAGATTATAAGAAAGCTTATCTCTGCTCTACAACAAAAGTGAAATACATTAATTATTTAATTAATTATAAATTAATTATAAATACATTATATGCAGATCATTGATTATATATACACACATATGTGTATATGCTGTGTATATATATATAATACATTTAGATTGACAATAGCTGTGCATGTTTATATTTGTTTTAACTTCTGAAATTTCTATCAATTCTATTTTCAAAACACTTAAAAAGTGCCCTTTCTTTTCCACATAAAGACTACAAACTGATGGTTTATTGAGATGATTTTATTAGATCTATTTTACAAAACAGTAAGTAGGAAGACTTTCCTGCAGGAAGATACAGCTATGTTTTTTTTTCCCCCTGAAAACCTTACAACTCAGAGTATATTTTCTTTAAACCAAAATTCTTTGCTTACTGATACCAACCTCTTTTCAAAAATATTTTTTCCTCGCTATGTCAATTCTAATGCTTTGTTATGGTCGTGGGTCATTCAAGCACGTGCTGGGTCGTGAAATATACTGAATAACACATATTTTTCTTTTAATATTGCAGACTCATGTGTTGTTATAAAGAAAACTGATCCCTTTCAAGGGTCAATTCTACCCCATCTCCTGTCCCCCCAATAGTCTAAAGAAATGAATGGGAATCGTTTTAGAAACACTAGAAGCTTCCTTTCTTTTTTTTTTTTTTTTGGTAGAACTTTGCTCTTTGGTAGGTAGAACAAATATTCACTAAAAGTCAAATATTTTTATAATGGAGGAATAAAAAAGTGATTATTTTACTGGGGTGTTTTACTTGATTGCCAAGTAAATATCAAGTCACCCTTGATATTTACTTTATTCAGGTAGCCAAATTCACTGAAGTTGAGGTTCTAATTTAAAATTTCACTGCTATTACTGAGACCAAATATAAATAATGAGAAATTTCATGTTCTATTCTCACGATACAGTCTTTGTCGCTATTTCTGTATGTAGGCAATGAAATAAATACATAATGTGTAACATTTTATAGCCTAAATTATAGGGACAAAAATCCAGAAGAACTTATAGAGCCCAGATTTCTAAATGATAGTGCATTATTTCTGTTAGTTATGCTGTGCTGATCTATTTAGGATTAGAGACTAATCTGGCTCCCCAAAAGAACACATTATCTAATGCAAGTGACAGGAAATGAATACTAGCAAAATCTACTCTTCCTCCAACTCTCTCAAGACACCACCATAAAGTCTTACTCTTCTGTCTTATAAATTCAGAATGATTTGTTTTGAAAGAGAGTTTTTAAAGATGATGCCACACATTTCACATGGAAAACCTGCAAAAGGTTGGAGTTAAAGTTTAGCCTGTATGTGATATTTATACAGGATTGAAATTCTCAGTCTGAATTTCTAGGAGAACATTCTAGACAAGTTGATTCCTTCCTTATAAAAAGAGTCTTTAAAACTGTTCTTTTCTGCCTCTGGTTAAGGGTATCACAGATATTGGAAAATCTGATATCTTCTCTTTCTCCTTGCTCTGGATTCTAGCAGTAGAATGAAAGCAAAATACATATCTTTTAGTAAGGTGGGGTAAATATATAGCTTCATCAGTAAAGTCCAAATATCCTGATTCACTGCAAACACACAGGAATCACCCTATTTGAGAGTAAGGAAAAAGAAAAGCTAAATTTGGAATACTAGAAGTCTAACTAACTTGACTAAAATATGGTACAAATAGCAATGGTTTAAATTGGTATGACTGAATTCACTGATAAATACATTGGAGTTTAAAGCTTATTTGTGAACTTAAAATATACTAATTGATTTATTATATAGATATATTAGTGTTAGAATGTATTGTCTATTCTGTGTATAATATACATATGCCTTGTGCATAATACATATTTATAATAGGCATTATGTGTATTGGTATTATTAGACTACATATAGTGTTTGTAGATAATCTGTGTAAATAGTTTTCATTAAAATTAAATCTTTACACTAGTAATAACATACAATTTCTAACATACAAACAAAAAAAGATAATCAAAGGATACTTTTTTAATAAACATAGGGAAAATCTCATGATATTTTGATTATCTTTTGCAGAAAATGTGAACATACTTTAATATAACATCTTTATTAAATTTCTATATAATATTGCATAGTGAAACCTAAGCCACATTTTAAATTTTAATTCAGTATTTGTTATATTGATAATCATAGTCAAACATGCATTAGCTATTGTATAATTACAGAACATTCCTGATGAATTATGGCAATAGGCCTAATGTGAATATTGCTTAAAAGTGAAAGCTAAACGCGTAGCATTTATCTCTTTTAAATTTTATTCTAGTCTATAACTATCTTTTCCAGAGAATTCTATCATATAAAATCATTGAGAAAACTGCACTGCTCATCCAAAATGAATAAAGATAAAATTCTTCATGAACAACTTTTAAAGATAAGAAAATTTAATGTAAAATTTTTTGCCATGTAAATTCAATAAAAATAATTTTTGTATACTAATAAAAACTTTGTATATGAATGACTGTCTATAAGATTTATGATAGTTATTAATAAAAATATTATTATTTTTTAATGGCTGCACCTGTGGCATATGGAAGTTCCTGGGACAGTGGCAACCTATGTGGCAGTTGTGGTGACACTGGATCCTTTAACCTATTGTGCCAGCCTGGGGATCAAAACTATGCCCTCTAGCTACTAGAGCCACTGAAGTTGGATTCTTAACCCACTGAGCCACAGTGGGAACCACCATAGATGAAAATCATAATATATAAGTGATATCATCGAAATCCTTTCCTATCTCCACATTAAAAAAACAAACAAATACACAAATTTCATCAGATATAAAACCTGCTGCCACTGATAAATTTCAGGCAGAAGGCAAGCCAAATCTACAGTGTTAACAAATGCTGTTAGTTGCTTTACTGCTCTTATCTTTAGGTCCCTCTTCCTGAGAATATAATGCATGATGTGACTAGTCAATTAGTCTTTCCTCTTTAGAGAACTGGTTTGGCCATGTACACAATAAAAGGACTCTATTAACTTAATTCTATGTGCAATTTGTGTACACGACCCCAAATCACTTCAAAGTAAATTATGATTAGTTGTCTGAAGTCATGAAAGAGCTAGGAGTAGAATCAGACTTAAGGCCCACAGGGGGATGGTAGAACTATGAGGGAATTGTGTGCAGCACCTGCCCACACTGCCCTGCTTAATCAACTGCATCTCCATGGGGCACTGGAAAGAAGGCTGGAAGATCACCAAGCACTGTTTATACAACTGGAACCATTCCATCTCAACTCAAGTGAAGCAAGCAACAATGAAAGGGTTCTCTATTCCAATCATCCAGCAAAAACAGTATGAAGTGGACATCTTGGGAAGTAAATCACCAGGAACATTAAGACATCAGGGACAGAAGAAAAAAAGTTTTTAAGTAGTTTGATTAAATAGTTTTCACTAAGTTTACTTCTGGTGTTTGCCATGGGATCCATTGCTTTCTCTGACAGTGTTAGAGCAATACAAGTGATGGGATGTTAATGTGCTATGCACAGGGAAGTGAGAAAAAAGTCATACATGAGTTATAACAAAATCTTTTTCTTTTCTCATTACACACTTCATTGACCAGATTCTTTTTTAATTATCCTCAAAGCATTTTTCAGCTTTGTGTATCAAAAATTTTCAAACACATAAGCTCCTTAACCCTATTTCCTACAAAGACTTCACATAAAATCTAGCATGAATAGCATGAATATCTTCTTTAATAAAAATTTAGTTAAAATGAAGATATTGAGTTTTTTTCCAACTCTACTCATAATTTAATATCCATGATAGTTTTATCCTTTGAATCATCATTATAATTCTTATTCTAAATAGGCATTTGTTATTAATGTTATTTTTTTCACACCGGGCTCAGAATAATTGAAAGATTTTTATGTTCAAAGTAATCTACTTGGCAGACCTATACACTCACAAACAGAAGACAAAGCTGAACAAATTATGTATTTTAAAACCAAACTTTAAGTCCATTGCTGCTTCAAAAATGGAAATAGTTACGAGTCGCTTTCTCTGTGCCAGGTACTGTACTAAGTTGTTTTATATGCATTATCTCATTTATATCTTATATCATCATGAGGTATATATGCAAATATTAATAATATATTATTAATAGTTCTCATTTGGTAGGTGAAAGAATAAGGACTTCAAAATTAAATAATAGCAACAACTTTACCTGAGGTTATATCACCAAAGAGTGTTGGCCTGGAGATTTGAAATGGATGTTTCAAAATTCCAAATTCAATCTCTAACCATGACTCTGTCTTGCCAAGTCTACAAAATTTTGGATATAATCTTTAATTTATAGAACAAATGTGTTTAAACTGTAAAAGGAAACATCTGGGGAAAAAAATTATCAAAGATTCAAGACACAGGAGTTCCTGCTGTGGAACAATGGGTTAAGAATCTGACTGCAGCAGCTTGGGTCACTCTGGTTCCATCTCTGGCCGGAGCAGTGGGTTAAAGGATCCGGCGTTGCTGCAGCTGTGGCTGGGATTCAGTCCCTGGCAGGGAACTTCCATATGCCATGGGTGCGGGCATGAAAAAAAACAAAAACAAAAACTAGGCAGGACACTGTGAAAGTTAAGGAAATACAGGGCCGAATATCTGATAAATGTAAAACGATAGTATAAAGTTTTCTCATGATGAAAAGGAAACTCTTTTCCAACTGAGAGTTTTTTCTGAATTCTTCTTTAAAAACATGTAAATCAATAGCTGTGTGAATGTATCAGCTATTCTCTTTTCAGACCACATTGGAAAGGCATTATAACTCTCAAGATTTTAGATTTTGGAGTTAGACTGCCTGGGTTCAAAATCATCTCTCCTACCTATTAGTTTTGTCCTCTTTGGGTAATTAATTAATTTCTTTAGGCCTCAATTTCTTCATTAGTTAAGTGAGGGAAATAATTACCACCTACTTCCTGGGTCGTTATGAAAATTATATAAGTCAATTCATATAGAGCACAGAGTATATTTCTGGCCTACATTAAGTACTAAATGAATGTTAGCCATTTACTTTATTTAGCTTTTTGGAACATCTTTTCTTTCAATTTTTTTCTTTTTGTTTTCTTTCTTTTCCCTTTTTTTTTTTTTCTAGTTCACATTGCACACAGTGTGGGTAGAGAAAGGAGGTGATCAGAAGGAACGCTACAGGATTAATATGGTGTTCTTAATCTTCTTGGGATATTTACATCTTGTATCCTTTAAATATTTGGAGAGTCCCTAGCTGCTTTGAATATTCTGATTTCAATTTTAATGATGCGATAATAACTTTGTTGAATAGCTGGTTAGAATGAAACTCAGCTATGATAATGATGTAAGCTCATGACCTAGATAGAAGAGTAGTTCTATTGACAGTCAAACATAGCTGAAATGAGCAAGTTTGGGATTCCAGCATGTACGGCTTGAGATAAAATTTATTCAAAACTATCAGTGCCATATTCTTTTTTTCCATACTAATATTTATGTGAAATTAATTGAGTTCTTAAAAAATTGTGATAATACTTGTTAGGTGTATTGAAGGAGGACAGCCGAATAAACACTTGGCAGAGTACATATGCCAAGGATGAAGAAAGCATAGTTGGAAACAGTGAAACACTGAAAGACTGGTATGATTAGTTGGAGAACACAGCAACAAAATACTCTCATCAGCACCCAGTAATCAGTGACTCAGAACAAACACATGATGTTGACAGTCAGATTAACATATTTCCACGGGCAGATCCAGTAAACAGAAAAGAGTGAAACTATGCAAAGATAGACTGTAGAAATTGCTGCATATAGCATCAAGTTATTTAATTCTCTATGCTTATTAGACTGCTCCAGATTTTTCTTTCCTTATTAGGAGAAGCTGTAAGTGATACAATTCTGAAATATACACCAGTTGTTTGAAAATGTGCAAGGGTTATCTGTGATACCCTTTCACCATGAGAAAAACATATGGAAACAAAGATTTTAAGCTGTCTCTGAAATTTTTATCCAGGCATTGATGTTTTGTTCTCCCATATTCCTCTCATATACATAGAGAAATAACATCATCTCGATTCTTCTTTAGTGATAGACATATGCCCTATGATTGTTTTAAAACTCATTCTGCAAAGTATGCTTTTCACTATTATGTGATTCATCAGGCAGCCTCCTATGCAACAATACAAGGAGGGATATTAGGAAATCTTAGCATAACAGAGATTGCTACCAAATTGTCAGCTGTTGTTGGATGAATGGTGAGACTGAGATACATTTTCACTCCTCTGGGCTAACCACTTTAGATGACACATCTGTATACAGTTGTCCAGTTAATATATGAGACTTCACTGTTGACACAAATAATATAACTTCCTAAACTAAGGGTTCAGTGATGACTTCCCTCTGGAATGTAATGTGAGGATTATAACCAAGACATTTACCCCTGTTGATCAGCCATAAGGGCCTAAGCCAGTCCATGGGGACTGTTGAAAGCATTGCTAATTCTTCATGCCTTAAGTATGTAATCACATCCTAGAGACTTGAGTTACATACTGATAACAATTGCTTCTCTTCTAGAAGACAGGCCATGTCAACCATAGAAGAAGAGAATTAAAATATCTCTCCGTAAATTTCACGTGCACATACACCACAATATTTGTACTGAGGGATGTCATCTGCTGCCATTGTCAGTGGTCCCCTCATCTAGAGACAACTGCTAGCCTTGCACCCCAGAGGCCTTTTAACTTTTAAATTTATGATTTCACACTGGAGACGAGTCTGTTGTCATATAAAAAGACAAATGCAGATTCCAGAGAATTAATTTCCCTTTAAATACTACTCAGGAGGCACCTCAGGATCTTTGCGGTCTTTTAAAGAGGATCTCTCAAGATGAGCAGAAAACTGCAAGTAAATATGACAGTAAAACACATTAAAAATTCTAGTCTTTTGTGAAATAAATCACATGCATAAATATGGTTTATATATTTTATTTTGTAATGCTCATTTGCAAATGTCACTGTGTGATATTTTCGTTCATACACATTTATTTTTAAACAAAATTGAGAGCCTAGCCCTCAGTACCCAGTTAAAATGAAAATTTAAGTCTATTATCAGGATAACTAGTTAGCTAAGTATTCTAAGTAACTGTGGTTTGATTCTGGATGATTTCTATAATTTTGTTTATTTTTTAAATTCAAAATTCTAGTATAACCTGTTACTATAAAAACAGCTGTTTGGGATAAAATAATTCATAATAAAAACAAATTACCATATTTTCCAATGAAAATGCATTTGACTGTAAACTTAAAATTAGAGGGAATTATAAGAGTTTCTGAATAGTTTACTACATTTAAGGAAGCATCATTAAATTATTTTGTCATTATTATTATTATGTAAGAATATGGTTTTTGGAGATCTATACTCTTATAAGCTTATATATAAAGAAGACAGAATGTGTTTGTATAGTAGTCATATCTTGAAAACACAGGGATGTGTCAATTTCATTCCTTCCTTTGAAAAAGTCCTTTTATTACTCTTTACCTCAGTTACTACATCAGTACTCTATTAAAGAGATTAATAATTTAACTCACTGTTTTAAGTACTCTCTTACATAAGAGAAACTTTTTTAACATAAATTTCTCCATAATAATCTACTCCTATCCATACACCAACATGAAAATATTGGTGAGATACACAAAGAATGCTTCCTATTTGAGCCATCATGCTACATAAATTCAGTAACAATCTTGAAAGTCCTTGACCTAAATACATGCAGTTACATCACCACTTAAAAAAGCTAAACAGGTACTGAAACTAATTCTAGAACGACAGGCATTTGTCTATATTCCTTTTTTCTTCTCTTCAGTTACTATTACCCCTCTTAGCTCATCGACACCATCAGACCTACTTCCCTAATTCTTACTTTGCTCTAAACTTGGTGGGAGAGTTTTTCTGTAGCCAAAGTTGTGGGGAGAGCAAGAGCCATGGCATCCTCAGGTGCCAGTCATTTTCCCTGTATCAAGTGATCATTAGCCCCCTGCCTCTCTTCTCTTCACTGTCTATTGCACAACCTCCTAACTTTTCATATGGAGACCTTTGGTAAAATTGTTATATCAGGACCCACACAATGGAAGCTATCCCTGAGGAAAGGGCCACATCACAAATCTAAGTTAGCTTGAGCTTATGGGAAGTACCTCATTGTCGAATCCTAACACCGATCAGAAGCCTCCACTCAGCTTTAGCTAGTTTACCTCATCCTAGAAACTGGCACCTGCTGGCCTTCCAGGAAACGCCCGACCTCCTGGCCTAGCCAATCACGCCGTTCCATTTCTACACGGCCTCAAATGCGCTATAAAACCTTGGTTCCCCAGCTTCCTTCCCACAGTGCTCTACTGCTCTTGTGAGTCTGTTCTTCCTCCGCTCTGTGGAGTGTTTTCTTTTGACGCAAGGGCAGCAAGCTGGTTACTAAACTGTTTTAGTTTTGTTTTTTGAAAATTTTGGCTATGCAAAGATACCTGAAGAAAACTACAGAAAGTCCTGGGGCTACTCCTAGATGTATGTGGCGGCCTCCACGGAGCTGGTCCTGGGGCTACTCCTAGGTGCATGTGGCAGCTGGTTTGCTGCCTGTTCGGCCTTGTGTGATCTCTGGTAAGTTTATCTCCGATTGAGCTCCACTTATTTTGTGTTCTGAGCTCTCAGAGTTTTTCCTTATCATTCTGGGTTGAAAATTGGGGTGCGAGAGGCTCCAGGTTTTTCACGGTTTGGAAAATGGGTGTGTGAGAGACCCTATGTTTTTCATGGTTTGGAAAATGGGGATGTGAGAGACTTAAGGTTTTGATGGTGAGACTTGGTGGGCTACAAAATTGGGGTTTTCGACCAGTCTTATCTACAATGTGCCTTTGGGCAGTCGTTACAAGTCTAAGGAAATGTTCACAGACAGCCAGAAACACTGTCTTGTTGAACTGGGGGATTATTTCAAAGAGGGAAAAAAGTGCGTACCCCTCAATGTAAAGAAAATAAAAGCAGCCATTAGGAGACTCAGAAAAACCTTGAGGTAAATCCACAGAATAAACTGCTGGGGGATTTGGGGAAATAAATTGAGACGATATTGTTTTGGTCAGTGGCATGTCAGAATCTAAAATAAAAGTTGAACTAATAAAAGCCATTAGGTGACATACAAATGGCCAACAGGTACATGAAAAGGTGCTCAACATCGGTAATCAGGGAAATGAAAATCAAAATCACAATGATACATCAGCTCACACCTGTCAGAATGGTTATCATCAAAAAAACAAGTGATAACAAGTGTTGGTGAGGATGCAGAGAAAAGAGAATTCACATGTACTGTTGGTGGCGATGTAAATTCGGGCAGCCACTCTGAAAAACAATATGGAGATTCCTCAAAAAATTAAAAATAGAACTACAATATAATCCAGCAATTCTATTTCTGGGTATTTATCTGAAGAGAGTGAAAACACTAACTCGAGAGATATATGTACCCCCCATGTTTATTGTAGCATTATTTATAGGAGCCAAGGTAAGAAAGATGTGATACACAAACACATATGTAATATATTAATGTATAATACAAAAAAAAAATCACAATCACAGTGGGATATTTTTCAGCCATAAAAAAGAATGAAATCTTGCCATTTGTGACAACATGAGTGGATCCCAAGGGCATTTCCCTAAGTAAAATAAGACAGGGAAAGATAAATGACTTTATGCTCTCGCTTACATGTAGAACACAAAAGAACAAAACCAAGAAAACCAAAACCAGTAAACACAAGTGTAAGCTCATGGATGCAGAGAAAAAAGTGATGGGTGCCAGAGTCAGGGGTGAAGCATGAGTGGGGGCTGGGTGTGTGTACAAAATGGGTGAAGAGGGTAAAAAGCACCAATTCCCAGTGACAAAATAAGTCCTAGAGATGTAATGTACAGTGTGGTGACTATAATAATACTCTGTTGTATTTTTGAAAATTGCTAAGAGTAAATGTTAAATATTCTCATTACAAAAAGATAATGATATATGTGATGAATATTAATGAGACTTATTGTGATCATCTTTTAATATAAAGTAATCATATTGTATGGCATTAAACTAATGCAATGTTATATGTCAGTTTTATCTCAGTAAAAAAGTCATTATGGCATCCCCATAAAGAAATAAATATTTTCATGAAAGGAATAATAGATCTGTTGATAATGGGAATCTCCAAAGCAAAAGCTATAAAATTGATGGGCACAGATCAAGCACTTAAAAGCTATATAAAGCACTGGATGCCTAATTTTAAGACTCCAATGATACGATGAATTTGGTCACAGAATGAGTTAGATTGACGCTAGGTTCCTGTCAACCTCAAAAAAATTTTCATGTAACAAGGCACGCTGTAAAACATGACAGAATCCTTAAACCAGTGGCACTTTGCTCTTACTTGTCAAACTGGCTCTGAAAGCCCAAAGGCTAAACCAAAGAAGTGGGATACTCATGTTTCAAATAATTGAGCATGCCACATTCTGACACACTTGCTTATTTTGTGTTTAAATACTGGTGTCCTGGAAGGTTTTGATAGCTACAGAAATGGTAATATCTCAAGACATCCTAGAATTACAATGGCCATTATGGGAAAGGAACCAGTTTGATAAGATTGTTCATTGAGGAAGTGCATTTGAAAGCTCCCAAATCAAACAGAATGGGGTACCTACTTTAATTGCCCTGAAGATGCCTCCAAAAGACTTGAAGTTTCCAAAATAGCTTCTTGAAATGATTGCAAAAGGATAATAAAAATTAAAGATATAAGGGGTACTGAAGACAAAAGACTATGAGCCTGGGGTGACTTTTATTACCCTCTGTCCCCCTTCACCTGAGTGCTCACAGTCTATTAATCCTCTATCTGAATTGCCTTTCCCTCTGAAGAGAGCACAAGACTAAACAAAAGTCCACCAAGTTAGTGGCCTTACAGACACCCCCTATCTACTATCTCAGGGATGAAAGGACTCCCAAGGGATTCTCTGGTAAAGTGCTGGTAATTACTCCATTAAACAGTCAAGAGGAAACCAAAATTAAAATTAACGAAAACGTGGGAGTTGACTCTATGGCCCAGTGGGTTAAGGATCCGACTGCAGTGGCTTGGGTTGCTGCTGAGGCATGGGTTTGATCCCTGCCTGGTGGTGCAGTGAGTTAAAGGATTTAGCATTACTGCAGCTGCTGGGTAGGTCACAGTTGAGGCTTGGATAATCCTTGGACTGGGAATTTCCAAATGCTGTGAGTGTGGCCATAAAAAAATTAGCAAAGACCCTTAACAAATTCCAGTGTATACTGGAGCTGTACTCTACTTTAAACCCCACTTGTTCAGGTGGATGGAATCCTGGGGAAACTGACAGAAGCTAGTGAAGGGTGAGATTTCTAATTAGAATTTGCTCTCTTGGATCTCTGCACTGCCAGGTCAAGAGAGGATGGTTAATTTGATGCTTTCCCTTCCTTTTTAAATGCAGATCCATTGGTTGTTGATCCTTCTCTCCCAGGATCAGTTATTGTCTCCTTGGTTTTTCTCTTTTTGTGTCCTGGGTACTTGGCTTGGCAACAATCAAGTTGGGGCCAGATGGAAATGTAGGTTGCACCCCGTTTGGAGCTGGGGTGCTACTTACTGTTACTAAATTTCAGGGGAATTGTCTAAATATTCCTTTTTGCTATCTTTGGGCATAGATCTGGATCTTAGGGTAGTTTCTTTTGCGCTGGGGATGCTTATTGCATCCAGGGGGTTGTTGAGTACTGCCAGGAACAAATATTTACTGTTTTGTACAAGCTGAAACTTGACAAGGTATTTTAAAGGATTTTTTGTTGTTGTTGTTGTTAATAGCTTTTTGATCAGAAGCTGATATTCAGAGCCTGATAGGAATTTTAGCCCTCCTAACTTAAGTGAAACTTAGTACTCAGAAGGAAAGAAGAAAATTCCGCAGACAAGCACCTCTAAATCTAGAACAGAGGAATCTTTTGATTTCCATCTCAGTTGAAGGTCTTCTCTGATCTAAAGAAGCAAATTGAAGATAATTGAGATGGATGAGTGGTCAGCCCTTTGATATTATTCAGATTGCAGCCCAATTACTTGAATTAAAAACTCTTGTAAATTCAGTTTTTCTAAGAACACAAATGTGTCTCTAGAAGCAGTTCATGGCCCACCAATCCTTTTTGCCAATCCCAAATCTTCCTCATTCATCTACAAAGGCTTTTAGATATTATAAAATTCTGGGTTTGGGAAACAAAAGTCCTTGGAGGAATGTTTGTATTTTCCCTGTGCTTTGAGATATAAATGTTTTACTTAGTCTTCTCTAGGAACAGAGGAACTTGGCCCTCTTTAAAATCCGAACTTCAGGAGGTAATTCTTACCAGAACGGGGAAAAAAAATAAAGGAAAACTATTTGGAAACTAGGTGAATGAAAAATCTTAAGACTTCTCCCCAAATAATAGTAAAAACTTTGATATATCTGAGCAGGAAACATGTTTGTATGTGTATGTTTGTTGAAAGTATGCGATTTTTTTTTTTCTTTCACCAGATGTATTACATGTAAAGAACTCTATTCAAGTTTGTTATCCTGGATGATTTTCAGAAATCTAATGTAAATTTGTTACTTCAAGTAAAACAGTCATGTCTTTAGAGTTATGGGCATTAAATATAACGCAGGCAAGCAACTTTTATTCTACCTAGAATTACTAAAAGTCACATAATCTCCCTTTATATGTTAAGCAATTTATCAGCAAGAAACATCACTTAAAATGGTTAGCTGTTGAATTTCAAGAAATTTTTATGAGTAATTTAAATGTAATTAAGAACAAGTCAATTAAGTAATGAAGATTTAGGTTTGTAAATGAACTTCTCGATATAATACTTCTGATACGGTCAGTTTCCTTGGTCCCGGTCCCACTGTAACAGAGCATTGGAACAGTGTATGTTTTATAAATTTATTAAAGTGAAAGTATATTTTCAGAGAGGAAGAGAGAGGAATCCCAGCTTAAAAAGAAGGCCTGACTCACTATGCAATAGTCTTTATACCCCTCAATGAGATCTGAGGGGAGACCCAATTTGATCTTCTGATTGGTCTTGGGCAGTATACCTTATCTGCATGGGGAACAGGTTATATGTTGGCTGGTGAGGAACTGGTGACATGCCTTCTCTAGTGGGGAGTGAGCAGCCCAGGCTGGTCAAAGTGGGGTAAAGGGCACTACAATGAGACATGGCCAGAGGCTTTTCGGTTTAATCTCCTTGAAGGGAACTTAAAGCCTATAACACTTCGTAGTATAGCTACTTAAAAGTAGTTTACAAAATCTCTTTGGAAACTTGATACCTTAAAGTAAAACTGAAATAAAAGTACACGATGAATACTCATTGAGTATCTAGATCGTTTCCAAAGAAGATACTGAAATATTAGGGTATTTTGTTAGAGTTGTGTTGTTTAGATTCCTTACATCCGGCCCGCCACAGCAAAGAAGAAATCAGTGGGCTCCTTACAGAAATTTTATTAAAGCAAAAATAAATTTTCAGAGAAAGAGCGGGCTGCCCTGGGAGTACTGGGAGCGGGGACTGATCCAGCCCTACATTTGGGTTTTCCTTCATATCCTCATACTCTGGACCTGAGTAGAGAACTGATTTCTCCTTCCCCAGTTCAGTGATTCTTCCTGCCTCGGCCCACTGTGGATGGTAAGGGCTGAGTGCTGATTGGTCTCGGGCAAGATGCCTTATTTGCATGTGGGACAGGTTATAGGGAAGTTCCAGAGAGTCCCTTGATATTGTGCCTGCGAAGCCAAGTTGCTCAAGGTGGGGGAAGGGGCATTACAAGGAGACCTGTGGGGCAATGATAAGGGTCTGGTAATTCTTGTCTTGGCCAGAGTTCTTTGAATTTGATCTTCTTGAAGGGAACTTAAAGCGTAACATTTTCTAGAGGGATTAAAGTTATTTGGATCTGTTAGTAAATGTGTTGTGTGCCACAATGAAAAGCACATGAGGAAGAACATACTTTTAGAAATGAAGAAATGGATTTATGAATTTGTCAGTCCACAGAATGCTAATGTGAGAGTACACCATTACTTAGCTCTTAGTTTTCACTAGGAACTAGGAATTCGAAGGGATTCAAAATTGTAGGTAATATTTTTAGTTAAAACAGCTAAAAATAATAAAGGAAGCATCTCTATGCAAGAAATATAAGATGTGTTTTTGGTAAGAAAAATCATGAAGTCTTAGAGATACCATTTTTTTTTTTTTTTTTTTGTCTTTTTGCCTTTACGTAGAGCCGCACCCGCGGCATATGGAGGTTCCCAGGCTAGGGGTCTAACAGGAGCTGTAGCTGCCAGCCTTCACCACAGCCACAGCAACGCTGGATCCTTAACCCACTGAGCAAGGCCAGGGATCGAACCCGCAACCTCATGGTTCGCAGTCGGATTCGTTAACTACTGAGCCACGACGGTAACTCCTTAGAGATACTTTTAAGACAAAATTTCTCTCTTTTTTTTTTTAAGTGAAATTGATTATTCCAGAATGAGAAAGAGGACAGAAAATAGGACAAACATTGAATTGACACAAGTTTTTGAACTTCTGTGGAAAAGCAATCTTGGATAAGAATTTAATGTGTGTACAAGCTTGGTAATATTAAAACGGATTACTTTAAGGTTTTTAAAAAGACCGTTTTAATAGCAAAAGTATACTGCAAAATTATAGTTTGGTTTTCTATTTAAAGGACAAAGTTGTGTTAGGTTTTTGATCTGCTCTTAATAAAAAGGAATAAAAGATTTTTCTTTACCTAGTAGGTAATCTGACTGGACAGCAAAGATTTTGTCTTACCAATTAATTTACTGTGCTTTAAGGTTTTTGTCAGGGTTTTGGTTACTTAAGAAAACCCATTCTTCTCAAGAGTTAACTTTCGTTCATAACTGTGTAACCTTCTGTATTTGTCTTTAAAATCTTTTCATTTTGGTTAAATAATTAAGTGGTAGTATTTCACAATAATTGGTGATCCTATTTATAATCAAATGTTCAAACGTTTTGATTCTTTTGATGACTATGAAGAATCACATTCTAAATGGTATGTTTTTGACCTCAGAATAACTTTGAGATTTCCAAGAGGGTCCCTGGAGAATCTCAGAGGATTTATGTTTCACCTTGTAAAAGAGAGATGTTAAACTAATAAGGTTTATTTGGTGTGTGACATGGGACATATTGTCAAATAGGATGATTAGACCTTCTCAGGTTATATTTGTACAGATATGTTACCAATATAGGTATTCCAAAAATTGTTTAAGGTTATTATTCCAAATTACTGTATGCCGCAGAGATAAATCAGCAGAAGCTAACGCTTGGAATGAGAAATAGAAATCCTGTTATTTTTCCTTTTTTCACCTGGGCTTTTCAAGGTTAAGGGATCACTCAAAAAGAGAAATCACTTCTAAATGCATCCTCTGTCTTGTGATCTAAGAATTCTTTATGTAAGAAAGCAAAGAAAGAAATGGAGAAATTTTTTTGGAGAGAACATGGATGTTTTTCCTTAATATTGCATTACACATAGACAGGTTTGCTGGTGCCTGAGGACTGCACAGCTGTGCACATTTGTGTTCAAGATTAGGTTTACTGCATTTAGTCTGCCTCTTCTTTTAACGTTACTCTTCCTCAGCTGTCTGTCTTACCATCTCACTTGCACATTTAAACTCTCAAAGAAAATTCAGGAGGTTATTAAATGACCCTGGAATTTTCTTTGAGTAGGGAATACTGAGTAATAGGTGTGCTCAAATGGATGTTGTCTTTCATAAAATGATCCAAGTCTCAACACAGATACTGGATTAACTGCTGAGAATATTTGGTTTAAAAACACTATGCAAAGTCAAAGAATCCCATGTAAGTGGGATTAAAATGCAGAATATTGTTCAGTGAGGCTAACTGGCTTTTAATTTTAACAGCCTATTTCCTAAAAAAATAAACTCCTTTTCCCATTCCTCAACCAATTAGCAAGTTTTCTGAAATCAGTATGTATAACAACCTTCTCATTCTTTGGTGTACCATTCCTTACTATATGCTTAAGTTGAATTAGGTTTTCTTAATTTTTATTGAATATATATATGATTTACACAGATGTGCACATTAAAAGATATATTTAATGTCTGCCATAAATGCTGAGATAGTTAAAAAAGGATATCCTTAGGATTTCACCTAGGTTTTTTTTTTTTTTTTGAAATTTTTAGCTCCTTTTTTGGCTTTTCTTTCTTGGTGTTAATTCTGCCTCCTCTTTGTTTGCAATCGCATCCTCACACAAATCATATATTCTGTCAGGCAAGGACATAGTAGGCTCAAAATCATTCATCTCGGACAAGATTTAAAACTTAAAAGTATTTTCCGGGATTTTTTTTTTTCGTATTTAACATAATTACTAGTAGAATTCCATGAAGTGGGAGATTGGTCATGTTCCAAATTGAACTCCAAACTGACAGTTAAAGCTCCAACTGATGTTGGCTGTTTGATTGCAGTAAGAAACTGTTTATTTTTGCTTTTAAAACCAGACTTTTGGGTTCTTGTCAATTGTATTTGCTCATTTCAAAGGATGAACATCCAGATGAAATCAGCATGAAAATTAGCACTTTACAGACGTGTACTTTAACCTATCTGTTTTCCTAAAATAACAAGACTTTGAAAATAGAATATTTAGTTTTCATCATTCCACAACAGCGAACTTAGTTCAGGAGAAAACAAATCAAATAGCTAAATGTTCAAAATTAATAAAACTGCCACTGTTAGATCAAGCATAAAGAGATTATTGCTTTTTTGAAGTTCAAAGGATTTATAGCTACTTGAAGGCATTTAAATATTGCATGGTGAATTATGTGTTATGAGCAGAATTATGCCCCTCCTCCTCCAAAAAAACTATGTTGAAGTCCTAACCTTCACTACTTCAGAATGTGACCATATTTGGAGATAGGGTCATTGCCAAGATGATGAAGTTACAGTGAGGTCCTTTAAGATGGTTCTAAACCAGTTTGACTGGTATTCTCAAAGAGGAGGAGATAAGGACATGGAATGTACACAGGGAAGGTGATGTGAGACATGGGGAGAAGATGGCCATCCGTAAGCCAGACAAAGAGGTATGAAGCCATTCCTTTCCTCAGAGCTCTCAGGAGGAGCCAACCTCACTGACATGTTGATCTCAGAATTCTAGCATCTAGGACTGTGAAGAAGTAAATACCTGTTGTATAATCCATCTAGTCTATGCTATTGTTTTGGCAGCGCCGACACACTAATACAGTATAGGAATTATCCATTTCTCATTGGGAAAGTGTGCATAATTTACAAGTTAAAATTAGGTAATAAACGTTAATCAAATATTTCTGAAAATTTGGACTAAATTCTTGTGCAAAGATTCAGGAAAGAATCTGGTTTTGTGAATCGATCAGCAAAAAACATTGGAAATATGCACTTTAGTGATAGTTTCAACGTACCATATGTTTGGATGTATTTGAAAGACATCTTGATCACATCTATGCTTTTTTAATTACCTTGTAATCTAATTAATGTCAACATAGTTTTGACGTGGTATTATAGTTTAAATCTTGGCAAATGTACATTAAAAACACAATACGGTGTTCAAACAAACATGGTAGAATAGTTAAATAAACATTAACATAGCTTGATTAACTTACGTATTTAATCCTGGTTTACCAAGGCAGTTAGTATTATTTCATTACATCTAGGGCTTTCATCTACTATGATCCATCAGCATTTCCTAATACACTCATATTTTTTTGAAAAAGCATTTGGCCATAAGCTTGTTAAAAGCATTTTAACAAAAGGGTTTAATTTACTTAGCTAAGAAAATCAAAATTGTTTCTCTCATTCTGAGTTTTATATACTAAGTAAATAAAGAACTAAATTTATTCTGATCATTTTTATAAATAGTTGTTGCATTTTTCCCCTTAGACATTATTTTCAAAACAATTTGATGCTACTGTGGAAAGTGAACTATTTCATAAGAATTTCAGTCATTCATGTGTGAGTACCTGTGTATGGAGATTAATAGAGATTGCGGGAATCACTCGCTGCCTTCATGATGTCTCTGATTTAGGGATGCATGGATTTTTTTTTTTTTAACACTGTGAAAAACAAGGGCTCAGTTCAGATTTAACAAAGCAGCTCGTGAATAATTACTAAATAAGATGTACAAAATGCTGCTTAAATTTAGGAGGAATGAACACTGGGAATATAGCAGTTTAGATAGGCAAACTTATTGCTTAATGGTTACTGTTAACTGAGATTAAATAGTAACATTCAGGAAAAGCTACAAAACCAATTATTTTTATTTTTTGGTGCAAAAGAAAATTTGGGGAAAATTGGAGTTTAAGACGAGATTATTTTGAGGTTAAGCTGTCAGACATTGTTAATTCCAACTTTGATGAAATGCATTAATGCCTCTGCTTTTTCTCAAAATAAGACTGTTTAGTTCACTAAAACAAAACCTAAGGGTGTTAAAACAGAATTTTTGACTTGTCATTTGGGTCTTTTCTGAGGCTGCATTTTGGGCCTCATGGCAGACAGCTCATTGACACATGAGTGGAGTCAGCTGTTTGAACCCAATTGTGCACTCCCTAACTCCTGCAAACTCCCCTTTTTTAAGGTGTCAAATCTGTGCTGTGCTAAATAGAGCAACTGCTTCAATAACCTGAAGTATACATTAAACTGGATTTTTAAAAGTGATCACAAGAGATCTTTAAAGAACAGCTGTGAATATGCAATACTCTGAAATTAGAACTCAGGCATGAGGGGATCTGAATTAGTATTAGCTCTCCTGGCACTGCTTTTACAAACCAAAAACTGGATAGCTTAAAAATGCAGAAATCTATTGACTCAATTCTGGAGGCTAAAAGTCTGACAATAATATTTCATCTGGGCTGTTGTGCCCTGAAGCCTGTAGAGGAATATTCTCCCTTGCCTCTTTCATTTTCTGCTGTTTGCCAGCAATTCTTGTACTTCTTTGACTTGTAGATGCATCATTTCAATCTCTGCCTCCTTTGTCACGTGATTGTCTTTTCTCTTGTTTCTTTTCCCTTCTTAAAAGAACTTGTGTCATATTAAAGGACCCTTCCTCTTTCAGTATGACTGTCATCTTAGTCTAATTACATCTGTAACATCTTAGTCTAATTCCAAATAGGGTCACATTTTGAATCCTGGGTTTTAGGACATAGCTCTTAGGAGGACACAATTGAATTTATAACATGATTTTCTATTAATAGGACGCCGAAAGTTTATGCATTTGTTTGCTTTTGCTACATTAACAAATCCCACAAAATTAATGGAACAGTCAGAAAGTCAGAAGTCTGAATGGGTATCACTGGGTTAAAACCAAGGTATATTTAGGGCTGGACCTCCTTTTCTGGATGCTGTGGGAGGAAATCTGTTTCACTGCCCTTTTAAGCTTCTAGAAGCTGCATGTATTCCTTGGTTTGTGACTTCTTTCTCTGTCTTCAAGGTCACCAGTGGCTAGTTAGCTTTCCCTACAGTACCAACTCTCAGATTCTCTTTTGTCTCCCTCTTCACAATTTAGGACCCATTTGAAGATATTAGGCCTACCTAATAATCCAGGATAATCTCTCTTTTGTAAGGAAACTGTTTAGCAATCTTAATCTCATCTTTAACTAATTTCCCCTTATGCCATTTGACAGAATATATTCATGGGTTCCAGAAATTAAAACATGGATATCTTTGGGGAGCCACTAATCTGTCTATTTTAGCCCAACAAAAATCTTCCTTGTTCTTGAAACAGAAATGTGTTCCTTCATAATGTAATAGAAAAAAGATACCCTGACCCGGAAAGCCTCTGAGTTCATTTGTGTATTGATTCATGCGCAGATTTGCTTTAAAATGCTTCCGATTCCCTACCATCTGGCTGGAAACTAAGTACACCTGGGCTTATCTTCTCCATGAGCACCCAGTCTAGATAAAAATCTTTTGTGAACAATAATTGCGGTAAATGTGACATTTTATAACTCAGGTCCATTTGTAGTTTACTCATGACACAACAGAGGAATACAAAGGACTTTCTAAGCAGAATCATACAAACTTACTAGAGAAAGAGGCCACAGATAGTAGTCTCAAGTGTGTGTAAATATTTACCAGGTGGAGTGGGGGCCAGGGAAGGAGAAGGAGAAGTACCTTTATAAATGTGGAGGTGTGAATAATAGAGGGTGTTTTTAAGGTATTACAAGCGGTGACTATTTCTTGGAGCATATGAAGCAAAAAGAAGGGAGACAGACTGGTGCTCTAAGGAGGCTGGGTTCAGGTAACTGGTGGCCTTGGATGTTAGTCAAGGGAATCGAAACTTCATATAGAAGACTGATGTTTCTTGCCGTTTTCAGGGAAGTAGCCCCTTTCAGAGTCTGATAAAACCTTCGAATCTTTCTCTTCAATATGTACAAATCTTCCTATAGAAATCTTTTACACATAATTTCAGGGGTTATAAAACCTGAATTTGTATCTGTAAGGTGGTATGGATTCTGTGGACTCCAGGTTAAAAAACTGAGGGAGGTGGAAGGGGAAAAGAAAAAAAAATGGCACTTGCTAGAGGGAATTATTGGCAAACTGTGAAAGAGTTTGTAATACAAGTGAATTTGTATTCATGAGAATTACTCTGGTATATGAATGAAACTGAGGAGGATGTATCAAGAGACAGGAATGGGAGACTAATTCCTAAATGTCCAGATGAGAAGTCAAGAGCATTAGATTAGAATTCCAGCTACTGTGCTATAATCTTCAACATTTTGAAAAAGGTTCTTAGTTATTTGTTATACTATTTAAGAAATTGGAATATATGGAAAAATAATAAAGAACTTCTCAAGGTGAAAAATGCCAGTAATTGTTGAAATTCCTGTGTATTTTAATGATGTTAAGCTGGATTCAATATTTATAATAAATTCTGATGGGTAAAATAAAGAGAAAAACTAGGGTATCAAGAAATACAAAGTGAACACACATTTTTTGACAGTTTCACTTAATTACAAACTATATACCATAAAATTTACTTATTGTAAATGTTTAATGATTTCTAGCAAATTTATGGAGTTCTGCAAATATGACAACCATCCAGGTTTGGAATCTTCTTAGCACTACCCCACCCACACCCCACCCCAGCCCCACTTAAATTTATGCTGTATTCTACTTCTACCTCTGAGTTACTCGGTGTGCCTACGCCTAAACCTCAGCAATCGCTAATGTACGTTGTCTCTATGTACTTACCTTTATTTTTGATTTAATGTTGTCTTACCTTCCTTTAATTCTTTGAACATGGTTTCTTGTACTTCATTGAGCATACTTATGATAGTTGCTTTGAAATTTTTGTGTGCTGAGTCCAAGATCTGTGGATTCCCAGAGACAATTTCAGTCTTTGGCTTTTTTCCCAGAATATGGGTAACATATTTCTGTTTCTTCCCAAGACCATTATTTGTTGTTGTTGAAGACTGGAGTTGTTAAATAATGCATTGTAGCAACTCTAAATTCAGATGTTCTCTACTCCCCACCCCTCAGGGTTGTTGTTGCTATTTTATTTGTTGCTTGGTACCTTTATTTTTAACTTGTATTGGCTAATACATATCTCCCAGGGTGTGTGGTGCCTTGTGTTTTTATTTAATTTTGTATGTATATTGAAATCTGGCCTTGTGGGATTTCCCCTGTATATGCATAACGTAGTTGTCAGCCAATGGTTAGAAAAAGCTTGTGTTTAATTATGTAAAGCCACAAGGCTTCTTCTGCTGAACGGTGTATGTGTGAGTAGGGGAGTGTATTCAGGTTGTGATCTGTGCTTGCTTCGACTCCACCAGAACCTTTCATGTTTCCTCTGTACATGTATGCAGCCTCAATTTTGACGAAAAGTGTGTGGCTAGTTTGAAACCTCTTAAGTCTTTGCTTTGTGTGCATGCAGGCTCAAGCAAGAATATGCTTCCTTCAGTCATAACCACAATACGGTCACCTCTACCAATAATGTTATTGAATGTGGTCATGCTTACTCTTCCAATTTGAGTGGCTTCCTTCGGAGCACAGAAGCACAGCAGCCAGTTCTCATAGACTGCCTAATCCAATCAGAACCTCCATGCCCACTGAGCTGGTAATGGGGATGGGAGAAGCCCAGGGCAAAAAGCCATGAAATCCTACTGTCCTTACCTGAATTTAACAATTCTTCAAGTATAAATACTTACCCAATTGTTAGATGCTTTTGTTTGATACCCAGAGTGTGGACATGTTTTATCCTTTCTGTCCAGCTTTACAGCTGATTTTGAGGGAGGGTATTTTCCAGTCATCTCACTTGGCCAGAGCTGGGAATCCCTTACACATAGGTTGAGGCATTTTCCCATTATTCTACTTATTCATACATCTGAAAAATCACTGGTATTTTATTTAATGTAAAATATTTATTTATTCGATAAATTATAAGACTCCTTACCTCTGCACGATAATGTTACACAGTTATAATTGCAAAATAGAGAGGCTGGATTTTCCTGTTTAAATTGCAGCTTGCTTCCAAAGTGTACACTCACAGAATTTAACTCATTTTGTATTAGCACAAATTAAATGGAATTTTAAAAATTTTTCACTGAAATGAGCCAAATAATAGAACATATCAAAATACAGTTTTCTCATTAATTCACTTACTTGATCACTTAGCATTTAAAAAATCTACTCTGTAGAGTCATCTATTACATTAATGATATAGGTATAAATGCAGAGAGAAATCATATATAGTCTCTGTCTCTAACCAATGCTCTCTATTAGAGAGTTAAGAATTGCATCATGTAATATTTCACTAATATTTATTGAGTACCTGCTATGTGCAAGAATTGTGCTCAGCATTGAGAAACCATATTACAAGGTGAAATTCTAGTAATTCTCCAAATTCCAGATAAATTTAAAGTTTGGTATTTTTAGAAAATAAAAATCACCTGAACTAGTTTAATTTCTTGGTCTACCAATGTTATTCTGCACAAAGTTAAAAATGCCAATTTTTTTACAGAAAGCTTACTGTATATCAAGAATAATGCTGAATGCTTTAATTACATTAGATCATAACAAATATGTAGGCGTTATACTTTTATCTCCATTTTACAGACAAGATATTATGGGAGTATGTTGCCTGACATAGGTAAAAATGTAGTAAGTGGCTGAACTCAAAATTGAACAGAGGTCCTAATTATAAGTCTTTCTTTTCCTCTTTCTTAATTACAGCTGAAGGACATGATCTTCTGTAATAAGTAAAATTCAATCAACATTGAACATATAAAATAGAATAGCAGTCATCTAATAGGTGATTTACTTCAATGTAAATTTAATTGCAAAATAAGTTTAGATCAATGTACAGATCCAAGGTCAATGGTGCACACATCTCAGTGGAGAAAGTCACATGGCTTCTGATGCTCACTCACCTCCCTGCCCCTACAAATCGCCTATTAAGGTCTCAGGTAACATTGTGCTCTGTGAACTGCACTTTTGGAAAAGTGGTGTTAATATTAATATGAAAGTGATTAAGATGAAATTTGGAATAATGAGTTAACTTAAGGAATCCTAGAGCATTAATAAGGACAGCTAAAGTATAGAAGAGAAACATAGTCTTAGGTAAGAAGCTTGTAGAATTACTGAGGGTCCTACACTTGAAAAGAATATTATAAAATTTGAGACCCTGAACTCTGGGTTATGATGTGTCAGTGTGAGTTTGTCACTTAAAACGTATGTATTTTACTATAGGGAATGTTGGTAACGGGGGGGGGTACATGTGTAGGAACAGAGGATTTATGGGGAAATCTCTGTACTTCTGCTCAATTTTGCCACAGAAAAACTGAAACTATGCTTAAAAAATCTATTAGAAAGAAAGTTATGGGTATTGAGAATTGTTCCTGGCTGAGCAATGTGAACAATAGACTTTAACTTGTTGTTGGAGTGATGTGGAGTAGCCTTTGATTCATGAGAAGTCACACCAAGACCGGAATCTCAGTGAAACCACACTTCTTCTCAGGTGGGCCTCAAACCCAGCCGAAATTCAGATTGGGACTCGAGCCCAGGGGCTGGGACTCAAATACACCCACACTTCGGTTTGGAACTTGAACTCATGATTCCTGACTTAGGGGACTTGAACCCGTTGTCTTTTAACTGAAACCGCTCACCTGTTCCAGGACTTACCAAAGCTTAAGTTCTTTGGTCTGTTCACAGAAAGAACTGAGCGTGAAGCAAAGTGGTAGGTGAAGTATGAGTTTATTACTATAGGATGCTTGTGAAAGTCACAAGTGGCCTGGCAAAGGAATGCAGTAGCTCTGAGAACAAAGAGGAGAAGACCACCTTCTTCCTCATTTTTGAGTACATGTCAAGGATCACGTCATTAGCTCCTCCTTTGACCCTATCTGGTTTAACTGTCATGGTGTTATTTAAATCATACATATATTAACAAAAGGATGGTAACATATAGAAAAAGTAATTTATTTCAGGTTTCAGTATAATGTCCCCTTTTACCTAATTTTTGCCCCTTTCACCTATATTTCTGTCCTGTCTAAATGCAGAAATGCTACTCTTTAAGGATGATGAATTCTCTGACTTCTATGTAACTAGTTTCAGACCACATATCTATTGCCTTGTGTTGTAAATATTGGGGCTTGTGGCTTGAGTGTGTCTGGAGCTTAGATGTACCTGATCTTCTTTCAATGTAGTATAGATTGTTGCTAGGTTACTGGATTCTTTTTGAGTCAGTAGCTTACAACAGTCTATCAAACTCCCTAAAAATTCCCTTTTGGTTCTTCAATCCCCTAGTGGGATTTGAAACTGTTTAATTATCCTACTCTGTCCCTATCAAGGAAGCTAAATCAGACCACAAGCTAGATCAAACCAGATATTTACTAAAAATCGACACAGGTTCATCTGTAATTCACACACACACACACACACACACACACACACACACACACCCATGTAAATGTTTAGTCTGTTTCGTATAGTTACTGGGAAGAAGAAACTTAAAAGAAACCAAGCTAAAATGTGTTGGTGTGTTTTTCATAGAGATAACAATTTAAACTAGAAATTAGGAAACAGTATTCTGATATGTATTCATTTAAAAAGAAGACTAGTATAGGTGAAATAAAGGACTTATGGGAACTAGAAAAGAAAATAAGTACATCAAATAACAGGATCTGTTGGAGAAAGCAGGAAGGAATTTGAATCAGGCTTATAAGTATTGCTTGCACTGAGATGGAAAATTTCCCTTAAGATGTCCTGTTCTTTGTAGGGAAATCCTAATTTATCAGGTACTATCTCAAGTCAAGACTTCTCAATTCTCCATCTTCTCTAAATGTTCCCACTATATCATTTTTCAAAAATGAAAGAATTCGTTTGTTTAGTCTGATGGATTTTTTTCCTTTGGAATTTCTTGGTTTCAGAAAATTAGGAATTTTAAACAGAAATTGCTGATCAAATCTACAACAGATGTGAAGAGACTATAAAATCTGTGAACAAGGGAACACCTCTTCTAGGAACTTGAATTGAGTTTCATACTAAATACCCTCTTCCCCAAAGTCTAGATTCATTTTGTTGTTTCAATTTTAAACCAAGAAAGAGGAAAGAACATGTCAGTTTATGATTTAACCACAATAAAATTAATGCTTTCTTAGTCAGCTTTCCAAGCCAGATGCAAAGCAAGTTGAACGTAAGGAATTGTGGAGACAGTGACAAGATGAAAGGAATTCCTATCACTTTCATCAAAACTTAAAAAGCAGAAGCACAGAACAGTAGCCATGGGCAATCCTCACTTCTAAATAACATGTTAGAATGCAGGTGTTCCTGGGGACTGAGGAACGTGTGGGGCTTATGTGTGGCTTATGTGCCTCTTTCTGTCTGGCGTTGCGCAACACATCTGTACATACTTTTGGAACAAATCAGTGTTAGTTCCATTTTTAGTTATATATGATTCCCTGTAATAGTAATTTTTTCTCCACACATTCTACTCAACACTTCGGACTACTGGGCTTGGGATGACCAGTTTTTTTTTTGTCCCTGTTTGGATTGCCTTTTGAATTGTGCCTCTCCCTTCTTCATTTGAGAGTCCACAAACAAACAGAATCTAAGAAAGTCCGATCTCTGTGTGTCATCTCTCTGAGGAGCTATTTGTGATTGTAAAGGAATGTTTTCCTACACTAATTCTTAGGCTCTCTCCATCAGCTAATTGGGCTGACTTTGGACTCATATATATTTTTGATAAGAAGGAGGTCCCTGGTGAATGGGGAGGTTCTGTTAAAAAGCTTTTACATATTGATGTTTGCTTGAATCAAGCTTTGATTTTTGTGTTTTTCAAACATACTGTGTAAATACTCTTTATCTAGTTTTAAAATATATTTGTCTAGTTTTACTACTCTTACTGTGTAAATAAAATTGAAACCATTGTGGAGCAGGGAGAAACCAATATTCAAAGAATCACACCTACTAATAAGAAATTACTGACATAGGAATTAAATTGGCAGCAGTGAAAACCTCATTACATGTTACGTGTTCCATTTGATTTCATTTTAGTACTAATATCAACATTTTCATATGTTAAAATATTTGGCAAGGTAAAGCTTCATTTCTCTCCATGAAACTAATACTAATATGTTTTTTTATTGTTGACTACATTCCCGTTGGCAAACAAAACTGTTTATCCTCTAGAAAATTATAAAAGGCCAAATAAACCATAGCAATTGCTTCTCTACCATATAATTTTTCTTCTGCGAGTTTCTCGTGATATATAAATAAAATCAGTTTATTGAATAGCAAGTGTTGGATCAAATGGCATTAAAACATTGATTGTCCTCTTTATTAAACATTGACTGTCCTCTTTAAGGTCAAGTTTTACTTCGTTTCATGGGTTTAGCCTTGAACAAATGGAGAACCTGAAACCACACAGGATACTTAAATATTCATGTATTTCCCTGCCTTCTCCTGAAAATTAAACATCAATTTTAAGTCATTCGCTTTCTTTAAAAGCTATTTTGATTTTCTATCAATTGTATGGCATATATTAAAAAAAAGAAGCTGGAGTTCCCGTTGTGGCTCAGTGGAAATGTATCTGACTAGCATCCATGAGGACACAGGTTCGATCCCTGGCCTGGCTCAGTGGGTTAAGGATCCAGTGTTGCTGTGAGCTGTGGTGTAGGTCACAGACGTGGCTTGGATCCTGCATTGCTGTGGCTGTGGCGCAGGCTGGCTGCTACAGCTCTGATTCAACCCCTTGCCTGGGAACTTCCATATGCTGTGGATGCGTCCCTAAAAAGCAAAAAAAAAAAACAAGTTAAAAAAAACTCATCCTGTTTTTCTACTTTATTTGAAAAACAAACTCCTTGAAGGTTTATGGAATTGATGAGAAAATATATCCCAGCTCAATTCATAACCATTTTTACTACCTATTCCTTAACATTTTACCCAACTTCTAACACTTTGGATATATTCAATATTTCCTAAACTTATTTATGGGGTTTGAACTAATGAATGGAATGAAAAACTATGTATCTTTCAAAAGTATCCCAGAGTACATATTAATTCTATCCCTTTATGTGGTGAATGTAATTTTGCTTTGGCCCATATCCCTTTATCATAGTTACAAAACAGTGTGACATATCTTCTCATTTCTGCTACTTGTGAAATGTGTAACAGGGGGCTGATTATTTGTCTTTTCCAAGTGTGAAGTTCCTCTCTGTAAAATGTGTGTGTGTGTATTGGGAAGAGGGAAAAGTAATAATTCTGCTATCAACTTTACATGGAATTAAGTGAGAAAAAATTATGTGCACAGTGCTTGGCACATATTGTTAAAACGCCTCAGAAAATGTTAGCTAGCTACAAAATAACTATAAACTAATTTAAATCAAAGTTTATTTGGAGACTTTATCAAATAATTGAAGAATTAAAAACTTCATAGAAACTATATTCTTTTGAAACCTTAACTTCCTAACACAACCTTATTAACCTTTGGAAGAAAAACTGTCAGTTCTATTATCTGTTATGGTTGTATGGAGTCCTGCATTAAGTCACTCTCTAGCAACACTTTATGAGATAGGTGGACCACATACATTTATGTATGTATAAGTATTTACAGTTTATACTGCATTCTGCTTGAGCTATGTAGTTTATTAGTAATTTTGACAACCTGCCATACATCGCTGCTATAATGTAATAGTTTCATTGATACCATAAAAATTTGTAGTCTTACCATTTACCAGATGCTGTATTAATTAGCATTTGCTCAGATTCTCACTCTGTAAACTTACAATTAGCTTATAAGTTTGGTATTATTATTTGCACTTTACACTTATTCGCACTCTGTAAACTTACAATTAGCTTGTAAGTTTGATATTATTATTTGCACTTTACACTTGAATAAATGGAGACCTATACACAGTGAGGAATGTGTGCAGGGTTGTAAAGTTAATCAGTGGCAGAACAGGGATTCACATGGTGTCTTTGCTGTTGTCTAGGCATTTGATTGAGCCCTGGGGATAAGTTATGTATGGGCAAACAAAGGAGAAGTTCAGTTGTTTTATTATGGAAGTCTAATAGATTTAAATTACCTTTTATGGCTAGGGGTCAGTAAAGCTCCTAGTATGGTTGGTCAACTTCCACCTACTTATGGTCCTTATTTCCCAGTTGTGCAAACCCTCAGCCCTCCAAAGTATAGTCCACCCTTAACTCACCTTCTCATAACCAGGCTCATTTGAAGAATGATTCTACTTGAACTCCTGTACATTTCTATTATTTGATTTCTGCTTCTATTATTCAATTAAAGGTCTCTTGCTCATCCCTCTTACTCCAAATTATTGCCTCATACTCAAAAGAAAATATCTAAATAAGGTGGCATTATCATAGGAAAACTGTGAATTCATTTTACTTTATATATAAAAAAGACTAAACCAGTGATAACTTAGAAAATTAGATGTTGAGTAACAGAATATTTAAACCAATATAATACAACCAATTGTATTCAACTCTATATTAGGTGCTGGGTTTATAAGGAAAAAAAACCACCACTTACCTCTAGCCCTTAAAGAACACACAATCATAGGCAAACCTGTATTTTGAATAATGTGAGAGTAGCACAATAATAGAAGATTCTGGGGCAACAGTTATCAAATACCGTGTTGTCTAGAATATACTTGATTCACAGTACATGTGAGTTAAATGAAAATGAAAGTTTTAATAACTAAAATGATAATATATGGTTTGAAAATACAGTAAGAACTAATCATTATGCTTGACTGAATAATAAATAGCAATGAATAAATTTATTTAGGAATATAACTTACTGGTTAAATGTTCCTCTCTCTTATCCTTCCTTAGCCATATTTCAAAAGATACAGTTCTAATCCAAAATGATAGATGTGATCATGTTGACACACAGCTTGAAGAGACAGGTAAAGCTTACATATGTTAGGTGAACCAGGCACAACCCAGAACTAAAGGAAAAAAGCCTGGAGTTCCCTTCGTGGCTCAGTGGTTAATGAATCTGACTAAGAACCATGAGACTGCGGGTTTGATCCCTGGCCTTGCTCAGTGGGTTAAGGATCCGGTGTTGCGGTGAGCTGTGGTGTAGGTTGCAAATGCGGCTCGGATCCACGTTGCTGTGGCTGTGGCGAAGGCCAGCAGCTACAGCTCCTGTTAGACCCCTAGCCTGGCAACCTCCATATGCCAGAGGTGCGGCTCTAGATAAAGGCAAAAAGACACACACAAAAAAGGAAAAAAGCCTGGTTATAGCAGATAGTCAATAGCTTTGCTCTAATATTATAAACCATGTTGATTGTAGTTCCTTTGTGGCATGCTGTGGTAGTTGCTAAATTTTTGAAAATTACATCTATCTCTTTTGCTTGATGAGCTAAACATGTATCGCTGTCTTTCTATCTACTCTACCATCAACCTTTTGCATATGATTTAGAATCACTTCTCTGTCAAAGTACCCAGTGTCTTAAGAGTCATTTTCCATTCTTTGTACTCTAATAGGAGTTAGGAGGAGGGGAAAGCCATGTCTTTTTTACCTTTCTAGGTGGCCTGACATTCAGCACAGTTTTTAACAAGTGGATTAGGTCAACAAAGCTGGTTGAATTCATGAATGAATAAGGCCTTAACTCACCAATTGGTCTTTGCCTACTTAGCAGTTGAGAGATTTCACTACTTCCTCCTTTTCCATCTTATCTGCTATTACTGGCAAGTAATTGTTCTTGCTTAAAAATCAGGAAGAGTATTGAACTTAGTATTTTAAGGGGGTGGGGGTCATAGGCAATACCTTTGGGGATAACTTCACTAGATCATCTTTTCTTGCCCATGGCAACACTGCCCTACAGCCTGGGAGGGAACAAATAACATATGACTAAAATAGTAAAGGACATTCCAAAGGAGCTCAGTGCAGTTCTTCCTCATCCTGTGGGTTCTTCCAAACAGATCTGAAAGTTTCAAATTTTGGATAAAAGTTATGGACAGGTGAAAGTTTTGCATAACTTTGTTGTTCAAAAGCCACTTTTACCAGAATTAAAAATAAAGGGAGTTCCTGTCATGGTTTTGCAGAAACAAATCTGACTAGTATCTGTGAGGACGCAGGTTCTATCCTTGGCCTCGCTCAGTGGGATAAAGGACCTGGCATTACTGTGGCTGTGGTGTAGGACAGCAGCTACAGCTCCCATTCAACCCATAGCTTGGGAACCTCCATATGCAATGGGTACAGCCTTAAAAAGACCACAAAAAAAAGAGAAAAGACCTAAAAACATATCACATGAAGTAGTCAGGCCTTAAAAACAACTTACACTATCAGTTGGATGGAGTGAATCCATTCCAAGCTTTAAACTTTAGTAAATGGCTCTAAAATAAGTATGTAACCTGACATGAGGCCAAATAAATGTCTTTGAATTAGGTGTCATATTTTATACTGAATTACTTTAAAAAATGAGTTCTTTGAAATTACAGCTTAAATTTGAGCTTCTAAAGAAACTTGCCAAGAGAGAGAAGTTTATTTCCTTGATTTTCTTAAAAAAAAAAAAAGTAAAAATGATGGAGCTTATTAAATCTGAAACCTAGATTTTTAACAAGTTGCTACCAACCTTCAAAGCATTCTTTGAAATGCAGTTTCTTTGTGGGAGAGAATCATTATTAACTCTAAAGTAGTGTTTGCTTAATCCACCATCCATCATTACCTTCTTCTTGACACTTGTGTTAGTGTACCCTAATATTCCTTTGAGATCTAGCAAGGGATTTTAAGTGTATGCTTGACACTGGACATATATTTATTCTTCCTCTTTAGGGAATAGAGATAGTAGGCTTTGAAATACATGTGACAAACAAAGTATAAAAATATATTGCTGTCATTAAATACTAATATCAATTAAATTGTACCTTAACACACATTTATTTTTGCTAAAAATTTACACTGTAGAATTATGCAGATTAAAGTAAATAAGAGAGTTATTTAGGTAAAACTTACCCAGTCTGCACATGAACTGTACTTAATGAAGCACTGATTTTTTTTTTTCTTAAATCACTAAAGGAAATTAAAGGGAGTCATTTCCTTAATTCATTTGTATATGTTTCCTTGATTTCAATAAAGGTACAGATTATTGAAGAACTCTTAAAAAAATAAAATAAGCAAAAACATTACCATTTTATCCCAAACATTTAAATAACCCTTGTGATGGGTCAGTTCCCAGCTCACTACTCAGGTATCAGCTTGTGCCATGCTCCACTGGCTTGTGCAGTTTGCTTCTCAAAGTGGTTTTTAGGAGTTGGTATTCATTATAACATTTATGCATGGTAGAATTAGTCTCCCAAGTGTCTTATAATTACTTTTTAATGCAATGTGCTACTTAAAAGAGGATTATTTTACAACTTTAGTAACTTTTTCCCCATTAAGAATATTTATCTTTCAACAGGCCAGCTATGGAGTGTAGGCTCTGGTGGTATTGCAGAAAGGACCAAATTGCTTCCTGCCCACCAGGCAGCCATTCTAAAGTAATAGTTTGTATCAGTCTGATTCAGGCAGCCTTAGGGTTTCACTTAGTGTTAGGAATTCTTTTGTTTTTAGTGTTCAAGGAAAGTTGGCTGTTTACAACTACATTTGTGTTTTTCTTAAACTGATCACTTAGGAGTCATATTTCCTAGAATTTTAGAGTTGGGAGGGACTAGGTATGGTAGAATCAGTTCTTTGTTCATGCAGTTACTTTTTAATTCTTAGCAATAAAACTCATAATACATGATCGCCCATAGTGCAATCATGTAGTAATACTGTGTATGGTCATTTGTAAATGGCATAATCTGTCCTGAATAATTATAATTTGACATTTTCATTCATTATGTGTTTTATTACTTTTAATCAAGAATATGTTCTGTAATATTGAAACGTGAGACTGCTGCAATGGATAACCACTGTAGCAGTTTTGAAATTCATATTTATGATATTTACGTAATGATAGAAGTGATATGCAAATAATGATAATCAGTGAGTTGAAAGTTACTTGTCAAATGGTCTGCCTTATATTTAGTTTTTTGTCTGTTTTTCACAGTATTTGGAGATGGATTTTAGTCTCGACCATCCTAAGCGCAGTGCCTAAAACAGTGCCCATAACAGTGCCCATCAGACAGCAGGTGTTAATCATGCAATTTTTTTTTTTTTTGTCTTTTTGCCTCTTCTAGAGCTGCGCTTGCGGCATATGGAAGTTCGCAGGCTAGGGGTCTAACGGGCTGTAGCCGCCGGCCTTCACCACAGCCACAGCAACGCGGGATCCGAGCCACGTCTGCAACCTACACCACAGCTCACGGCAATGCCAGATCCTTAACCCACTGAGCAAGGCCAGGGATCGAACCCGCAACTTCATGGTTACTAGTTGGATTCGTTAACCAGTGAGCCATGACAGGAACTCCCAATCATGCAATGTTAAATGAATGTTATTTTTGTTTTCAGTTGCTTTAACTTATTTTTAACGGCCTGGAGTGACACAGAAAATGTTTAACATCTTCAGATGAAAGTAATTTTTAAGAAAGGAAGGTAGAGCGAAGAGAATTAATGAACATTTACTGAAAATCTACTCTAACTATCACACCAGTAATATCCTCCCCTCATCTTTTCATAAAGTTACTATTACCCCATTATACAGATAAAGTCACTGAAGCCTGGAAAAGTGATGTGCTCAGGGATATGCCAGGATTTAAAAATACCATATCTCCCAATTCTATGTACTACTTGTTTCTTTTGTTATTCAGATTCTGCTGGTGGTCAGAACTACATTTGGCACTAAATGTTTTAACCTATTTCAGTTTACTATCGACTTGCTTTCAGTTTATGTAGACGTTCATGGTTTCCACACTTTTTTGATGTAGAGGAGGTTACTTGATCTTAAAAGTTGGGTATGGCAGACTCTGTTGATGTCCCACCCATTTCCCTCTGCACTCACTATTCTGGAGAGTTTCTGCTGCTGTGGTTTTCTCTGGGCCATCAGAACTCCCTAAGAGGTTTATAGGGCAGGGGGATATGGTAGGCAAATAATGTCCCAGGAAACAGCTCTCAAACAATGACTGATGGGAATTTGTGGGTAATGGCCCAACTCCATCTCCTTCCAATGGGGCAGCAATACTGTATAGCACGTTCCATATGATTCCCTGGATCTCCCCAGGCGCCCACAGCGGTCATCTGCTCTGCCTTTATATACAGCCTTTATTGGCTTCACTTCCTTTTCTTTCTTGTCTCCCCTTTTCTGACCACTGCTTCTTGGGATCTGCTCTGAAATGAGCTACTTTGATTCAGATGCTTGTTTTACATTCAGATTGTGGTGGAGTACAATCTAAAACAGAAAGATGAATTTTATTATTCCTCTCCACAAGTAAGGAGAGACAGAGGTTTAGGAGAAATTCATATCCATGTATAGGGGAAAAAATGATCAAGTTTAACCAGAGTTTGCTGTCTCTGCATACATCTTACTTTCTGTGAAGTGTCTCCAGTTTCTTTTCTTGGTCTGCCAGGTATGGTGGGTGTGTCTCTCTGTTAACACAGCTTTGTAGTATCTTCTTTCTCCATTCCATAGCAGGGAGGCCAAATTAGTGTGTCAGTGTCTGCTTGGGACAAATACAGCTTTAGCTTTGGGACTGCTTGGGACTTTAGGTTCTGCCTGAATTAGACATTTTGCCTATAGCTCTACCAGTTTGGGAATCTTAAATTTAGACATTGAATAGATCAGGATTTGTCTGAGATTAGCATATCTAAAACTATACTTTTACAGACCTTTCTCTGTATGCTTTCTCTAAGGGTAAAATGCACAAGTACACAACTGTGAATCAAATTGTAAGCAAAACTTCTCCCATATTAAATACTACACTGCAAGTCTGAAGGGACTAGGTTTATGCCAGTCATTGTTTTGTCCCAGTTTTTTTTCTCCAACACCCTGTTTATACTGGCTGCAGTGTCCAGACTATTTCTGTCTGCATCGTTAAGCCTAACAGAGGAGGCCTTTTGACTCTCCCTGCATGTAATGCTATACCCCGTAATTACTACTATTACTAGACATGATTCTTTAGTTTCCCTGTTTCCTTTCCAGGTTTTAGTCTTTTGTCTTTCTTTTGTTCCTGGATTTTCTCTCTCCTGCTTCTGAAAGCCCTGCATGTTGTGTGTCCTCTGTGAGGTGTGCTACCTTGGCCCGACCCTCTTTGGCTGAACCTCTCCTGGAACCTGCGGTCACTCACTCCAAATGCCACCAACAACCACAATTAGGCTGCATTCCTAGTTTTTCACTTGTAGGTTATTTCTGTCTGTATAATTTATTTCCTTATGCAACTTGCTTTCCAGTCAAGTCACTGGAGATTTATTTTTATCTTTGCATGTAACATTAGTTAATGCTGTTCACCAATTTGGTTTCCTTCCTCATGTATGAGATAGGGATTTCCAGGAAGGCAGGTACAGATGCTGTTTCTTCTTTCTTACTAGGCACTAGGTCTCAGCACATGTCCTACCACAAAGCAGATACTTGAATATTTATTGAATAACAATATTTCTTGCTCATGGAAGGCACTGGAACTCTTCCTCTTTGGAAATACTGCCATTGGTATTTGAGTCTAAAAGGAGTGGCTTGGAATTCCCGTTGTGGTGCAGCGGAAATGAATCTGACTAGGAGCCATGAGGTTGCGGGTTTGATTCCTGGGCTTGCTCAGTGGGTTAAGGATCCAGCGTTGCCGTGAGCTATGGTGTAGGCTGCAGATGCGGCTCAGATCTGGCATTGCTGTGGCTGTGGTGTAGACCGGTAGCTGTAGCTCTGATTTGACCCCTAGCCTGGGAACCTCCATGTGCCGCAGGTGCAGCCCTAAAAAAAAAAAAAAAAAAAAACAGGAAAAATAAATAAATAGTAATAAAAAATAAAATAAAAGAACTGGCTGCTGGGAAAGCTAAGCAAGATTTGCTTCATTGCAGTTCACTATAGAATACTTTCATAATTGACTTTTTATATAAAATTATTTCAGCAAAAAAAAAAAACCCTATTACAAAGTGATTGTCTAGTTTCATTGAACAGATAGGAATTTATGAAGGCATTCCACAAAAAAAAGTGCTGTAGTTTTTTTTTTTTCAATGCATTTTTCTCTGAAGTTAGTGTAACTGGTAAACTGGAAAACGTAATTTATGGTGTGTAATTATAAAATGATTTGCTGTTTTTCAAGTGTTAGGATATGGTTTGATGGACTAGTATATTCTTTTATCAGTAAACCAACCCAGACTGCTGAAAAGAGGCTCATTCCTCATGGTAAAATTGTACTAAAACATAATAGCTACTTCACAAGCCAGTTGTTGGCTAAAATTTTTTTTTTCTGGTGGATTTAACTAAAGCAAGATATCAGACCAATTCTGTTTTCCATAGTAAACAGTAATACTAGCTAACATATATAGGGTGCTTCCTAAGTGCTTAGTACTTTGCTGTTTTATATAAATTATTATTCAAGAAAAACATTATTGATTGATATTGATATTGTTTGATTGATATACCAAGGACTATTCTGTACTTTCTATGTATTAGCCAATTTAATCTTAATAGCAACCCTATGAGATAGATACTATTAATATCATCCTGATTTTAGATACAAGGGAACTGAGGGACAGAGGGTTAAGCAATTTATGTGCCAATCACATCTCTGCTAAAGACCAAGAAAGGATCTTTCCTGTATCCCATGGTTCAACTTAAGAGTCCAGATATCTCATTGAAATAGCTGTTGCTACCAGTTTTACTCTCAAGGTGATCAGCTTCTCAAAGGAATGGACTAGATATTATTTAATTTTCTATTCCAAGTACTTAGTGTGCAGTAGAAGGTAGAGACTGAATTGAACCTGTAACCTTGGACTTTGAAATTCAAATATTAAAGTTCTTTACATAAAATTTTTAAAAATGATTTTTAGTTATTCTTCCAAAAGGCTGGTGAATAAATTATTCCACAAAAATATATGCAAGCAACAAAAATATTAGCTGGTTTATATTATTCTTAAAGCCTAAAGAATGTTAAGAATTTACTCCTTCCTAAACAGCTATCAGTGATTGATATTTTGTTAGATTACTGCAAAGATATTTTAGGCAAAATAACAGAGCTTCTGTTTCTGCTGTTACTGTTTTTTCTCTATTTTTGACCAAAATTGGGCCATGTCTTTCTTAAGATTTGCACACTATTCAGAGCCTTTGGCCTCTTGCTATTTTTTCCTAAAACTGCAAACTTTTCAAGAATAACTAACATACTACAACTTTTTCTGATACTAATCATAACTACACCAGGGAACAAAATTTTAGTTTCTGCTTGTATACATACTCATCTACCCTCAAATCAAAAGTTTGATACTTATATAAGACATTTTGCCTTTATTAAAAGCTATTAGTATAGGAAAGAGGTTTGCATTTCAGAAACCAAACTGGGACTTAATAATTCTTTCATATGGTTAGTCTTCTAATTATAGCAGAATGCTTTAATAAATAACTTCGCCTTTGAGAATGTGAGTGGATTGAAAAGTTACATACAGTAATTCTGCTTTGAACATTAATTGGATTTTGGTCTCTAGCTTAAATGTATTATTTGATAGTTAATATTTATAAATATTTCTCATCTACCTCTTCATTCTGCCCTTTACCTACGAGCAAGAAAACATAATGGGCATATTTAAATATTTATACAGGTATCTACTTATACAACACCTAACTGATGTTGGATAAACAATTCTACAGTTACATATTCTCAGGCTTTAATTCTAAGAACCTCTTGGTTGATGAGAGCCCATCCCACGTCAGAGAGCTATACAAAGGAGGGCTGTTTTTTTCTAATTCACAACTAAACTTTGCATCTATAAATGTTCGAGATTCCCTAAAGAATCCCTAAATGTAATATGCTTAGTTATAATGGCCACAAAAACTGCATTCCATTTTTAAGCTTATATATACACAGAAATTTATACATTGTCTTAAAATAAGTAGACGCTCAGAGTAAGAACAACTTCTGTGTCTTAGAACAGACGATTATAATCAAAAGTGACTATAGAAATTGTTAGTGAAATAGCCCCAGTTTTGAAATGAGAACTAAAATCCCACACAGTATATCTTCACAAGGTGTCACATCCCACTAATAACAAAGCTGACCTTGGAGAATAAGCATCAAAGTTGAAAATGTAAATTAAAATGGATAACCAGGTGCTGGGATCAGTGTTCTTTGAGGTGACTAATCTATCACGTTCCAGTACTCATCTTTGAAATGGTAAAATTTCAAATCGCCATGAAGACAAAAAAAAAGAAGATCTTTGTCCAAGAAATAAAAACTACACATAAATGGTCTTCTGAAATGGGATCTCCTTTGGTTTAAGTGGAAAAAATGCCTGACAAAAGTGATAATAGACCAAAGAAAACTGAGCAAGTTTTTCAGTGGTATAATGCTAGGATTACATAGAAAAGCACAATTTATTAGTTCAAGGTTGGTTGCAATTGGGACCAGAATTGGCAACTTACATGGCACTGTTATTTGAGTGGAACATCAGGATCCTATTTTGCTAGGAAATATTCACCAGTCTCTGTGTTTGCTGAAGTTACTTTTGTCCTTCTTTTTTAAAATTAGGGTGTTGCCAGTAAGTAGTTAGGAAATACATTACATTCATGGCTAAAACCCTTAGTACCTCCAAGAGTAGCAAAAGAGGGTATGTGACCTCAGTTAACTGATAAAGAAAGGGGTATGGGCTCATAACTAGGTTCCATACCAATGGGATGGGATGGTATGAGTAGCAGATATAAGGGTCACTAGAAAAAGCTGCAAGAAACCACTTAAAAGAGAGAGGGATGTGTAACCCAAAAGCTGTTGATATCAGATTGCATTGAGTTAATTCAAAATAGCACTTGTAGATGAGTTTGTGACTGTAATTACTTTGGAATTATATATATTTAAATAAGACTTGTATCGTCATCTCATTGAACATTCTACTTTTCATTCACAGCACTTAACATGACTTGCAATGATATGTTTGTAGGTGTGATTTTTTTTTTCCTGCCCCCCAAAATCACACACATACAAACAGATACCCACACATACATTGGGTCTTGAAGGCAAATGATCCGTGTGTTTCTTTGCAACTTTATTATCATTTTTTGACTCGGGGCTTGAAACATTTTCTTGGGGTTGCTCAATGAGTATTTATTGAATGCACCTAAATGAATGATATGTACTGTCACATGAATTACTTAATCCTGACAAAAATTCAGCATCCATAACAAAGCAATACCCAAGCTGTACTAAACTTTAGCCCCACTTTTAAATGCCATGGGCTTAAATGTAAACAATTGCTGAGGGCTAAGGTAGTCTGTCATGGGCTGGATAAGTTTAACTACATAAATCATAAGATGTTTTAAGTAATTATTACTTTTGAGAGGCCATGGCTTTTTTATGAAAACGAGATCGACTAATTTAAAGGAGTCATTTTTAATCACTTGAAATATCCTTTTGCGAGTTGTCAGAAGTGGCCACTGGGTCAGAATCCAGAACTTCTGAGGTGTTGGCGTGAGCTCCAAGGGCTACCTCAAACCCTCTCACGTGCTCTTGATTAAAAGTGTATATATGTTGAAAGCCAGCAATATGTGGAAAAGAAACTTCTGCTCAATGATTATTTACTTTGGGCTAAAAATGAATACCGCAGCTGGATTCTTTCTACATCTTTTTTTTTTTTCTTTCTCATTTTGACCACTGCATTTGAGAGTAAAGACATTGGGATGTGAAAGAATGTTGTGGAAATTTAAATTTGACTTTTCTCTATTTTAAAATTCCAGGAGCTCTCCATAGTTCCCTTGTTTTTCTCCCATGTTAAGAATCTTTGACTGATGATAGGAGCACATTTCACTTCTGGAGAAGGGCCATCCTTAGGTCTCAGCCACCTACAGTGAGAAACATCCTCTCATGTCTTCTATACCAGAGCAATGAAAACGTAATCTACTTTTGCAACCCAGGCTAGAATTCCGAAAAAAGTAAGCCCAGCAATGCCTGGCACATGGAATGAACCAGAGGCAAATGTAAGCTTTGACTTCTGGGCTCTATGATCTGGACTTGCCAATCCCATTATGGAGGATGATTTATTTATTTTTTCCAAAACACACGTTTTATATCAGTCTCTACACTGCATCTCCTTAGAAAGCTTAGAAAGCCAGTCTGGCTGAATCCATACTGCATGGCCCTGGCTGACAAATGTTTTGGAACTTATAGGCCTGTTTATCCAACTTGTGACTGGCATTTCTACACAGGAATTTTAGTGCACCACAGTAATACTGGGTTGAGTTTTAAAAAACAAGCATCCACCACCATAAACAGTGAACTATGGGTGCATTTAAACGTCAGTTCCCCAAGTTAACTTTGGAAAGCCTTTACACCTCTTTAATATGGACAAAGCAAGCATTAATAGGCATATTTAAATAAGCAGTTACTTTGATAGAGAATAAAAACCTGGGCATAATGTTAACGAAATAATCTATGTTATGTTGGATGGTTCTTTGTTATACTGTAGTGATAATTGGCCTTGAAAACTAGAAAAATGTCCTTCAATTGCAAAAGGGCCACACTAGTTAGTAGGTAAGTAACTTTGAGAGAGGTGCCATGAAGGTGGTCAATATTGAGCCAATGTTTGTATTTAGATAGAATTATTTCCTAACGGCATTTAAGTATTTTCTTTTATTTGCTCTTGGTGTATTTTATATATTTAGTGTCTCAAACACTAAAAATCCTCAGTAAATTATAGACCCATTGATGAATTTATGTTGATATCAGGAATAAAGATTACATTAATCATAATATAATTATAAAATGAGATTTTTATTTTAATCCTGTCTTCTATGATATGTAAAGAAGCTTTTTTTTTCCCCCCACACTGTTTAAGGAAAGAACAAGCATTGTGCTTGAAACGGAAGCCACAGTTACTCAAATAAATTTCTAAGCAGCTGGTAGTTCTATTTAATTCCCAGTCTAAAGAGCAATCAGGTTGTGTTTTAGGATTTCCGTTACTTTTAATGTCCTTAAAGAAAATAGACAGTGAGTTGTTCCAGCCATCTTCTTAATATGTTCCAGTGCTAGAAATTGTTGTCCAGCATATAAAAAAAACTATTAACTTAGCTTAATTCAATTATGCTTCTGTAGTTGAAAAATTTTGAATCCTGCATGAGTAAATGTTTTGTTACTGATATGGTTCCATTTGTTTTCATAAGTGCTTATTGATACCAGATACATTTCATCATAAAATGCTTAGGTTATAATTAAATTTCCCACTGGTTATTAAATAATAATAATATGACAGTTTTTGAAATAGAAGTTTAAGACTTTTCTGAAGAAGTCATATTTATGAAGGAATAAGCCTGATGGGTCATAATGATTTTAATATGATAATATACTGCCTCAGTCTCTTAGTAATTTTCAACATGGAAGTAAGTATGCGTATCTACATGTTCATGGGAAGATAATTCAATGTCAGCCACTACAGCTTTGGTTTGAAAACTTAGCTCTGTATTTATAGATAGCAGTGTAGACCAGGTTATGCTTACATAAATTCAGAGTTTTCTAGCCAATTTTATCATGAGGATAGAATTTTTCAATCATTTAAGTCACCCACAGAGCACGAAGAATGTTGATAGAAACCCCCTATAGACAATTTTTACATTGTCTATTAAATGTTTTATAGAGAAAAGACAGTGTTATCTGTAGTTGGGTTCCTAACACTCTCTGTCATTGATAAATGTCTGGAATTCTCATAATGAAATAAAAGTTTATCTAATAGTTTATCTGTGTTATTACTAAAGGTAAGAATTTTCTCTACCCCCCCGCACACAAACACACATCACACACACACACACACACACGCACACACACACACACACACACACACACACAGATTGGAGTTCTATCATGGCTCAGCTGGAAACAAATCTGACTAGTATCTATGAGGACGCAGGTTCGATCCCTAGCCTCACTCAGTGGATTAAGGATCCAGCCTTGCCGTGAGCTGTGATGTAGGTCACAGACGTGGCTTGGATCCTGTGTTGCTGTGGCTGTGGAGTCCAGTGGCTACAACTGCAATTTCCCTAGCCTGGGAACCTCCGTGGGTGTGGCCCTGAAAAGAAAAAAGGGACAAAAACAATTTTTTTTCAATATGGTTTTTCCTTTGTAAATTATTATGTATAAGAGTTTACTTGTTATGCAAATGGAATATTTGTTTCTTGCATTGCATACTGTATGAATTGTGAATCAGTATAAAAGGACATAATTTAAAAAAGAAGAGGAGTTCCCATGTGGCTCAGCAGGTTAAGGATCCAGCATTGTCACTGCTGTGGCTCTGGTTCAGTCCCAGGCCCAGAAACCTCTGCATGCCAGGAAGTAAAAAAAGAGATTGGGGATCACAAAAAGCATCTGAAAAATTGACAGCAGGAAAAACTAGAGGTTTATATAACAAAGGTTTTATACAAAGACTGAAGGAAGATAACAGAAAGTAAATATGCTTAGTGTTGTAACTTTGTGATATTGGGAGAGTGAAATAAAAATGGAAATGGAGGTGGTGCAAGGGGCAAAGTGGGGGAAGCAAGAATCTACGCATTTGAATCACCAAAGTCAGTAAGCCAGTAAACTTTTTGGCAGACGTGGTATGTATCAGTCATGGAATAAAATTTGTGTTTTATATGAAAAAAATACAAAACTATATGTAGCTTGGAAGAATTCGGTAAATGGTAAAATGTGAGGAAATCAATTGCAATTTAATATATTAAGATGAATAAGAGGTTAAGGATCTTGACCTTAATTTTGTATGCCAGTGTTTTTGTTGTGTCTTAAAGAATAAGTAACCTTTGTGGTGGGTGTAATGATGACGCATCACTTACCACATTGCCACACATTTATAAAGTATAAAAGATGCAAATTTAGTAATTAAGGATTTAATTTCTTAAAGAGTGATTTTTCCTACTTCTGAGTTTTGCAGGAATTCTCTGAAATTTGGAGACATTTTACTTATTCTTACATCTGATCTCTAACAATTTATATTCCAAGAGTAAATGAAATTGGATACAACATATGCTCTAAATTTTTGTGCTAGGCAGCCCGCGTTTGACGGAATCTCAGGTAGCTTCAAGCTTAAAGAATGTGCATAATGAGAAAGACCAGGAGTCCTAAACCTAGTTCATGAATGTACAATTCCACTATGTATAGACTACCAACTTAAATTTTCGCTGAAATCAATAAAATGCAACAGTGATTGGGAAATATGACACGCATCCTGACAATATTATGAAAATGTATCTATGAAAGCCAGTTCATACCATATATAAAAAATAGATTAATATTATAAATGTGGCAAAAATAGGAAGTTCTCAGATTTTTAGGAATTTCAATGAACCAGATTTTAAGAATCATTTTCTTCTATCTTACCATCTGTGTAAGTGTTATAATCGTTATATTACAGAGAGTTAGGAGAAACCTAAGGAATATACAATCCACCTTCTTTTTCGTATTTGGAAACTGTAGAACTTACAGTGTGTTTAAGTTAGGTTTTAATTTCTCCCTGAAAATATTGAAGAAATACCTCCCTTCTGTGTGCAAGGTATAACTTGACACTTCAATTATCAGAATCTCAGTTGAACCTTAGATTTTGTGGGTAAGCCAAATAAGACTGAGCCTCTCTAATGAACCGGAGAGCAGGTACTTTGCTTTTTCTTTAAAAATTTCAAAGTATTATGGACTTGTACTTCTGTAAAACACAAAAACTGCTAGATAAATGATCAAATGTATAGATTTGAGGGCAACACCACATTCTTATATACACGTCTGTAATCTTGCTCTCAATTTGACTTAACCTGTCACAGATCAGAAAGTTTGTGAACCACATACTATAATTGAACGTTATTGATTTAAGAATATGGAACACAAAGGAATGTCTTGGAAAAGAATTTTTCCATCTTCCTGAAGATAACAGCATACAAGAAAATTTGAGACTTTGGTCAAATTCTCTAATTACACTGACATAATACCATTGCCAGTAAACTTTTATACAAAAATATCTGATAATTGGTACTGTTATCCGGTTCTAAGCCTCAGTTTGCCATAGTTAAGTGACCATAATGATTTTACTGAGTCCAAGAAAATTTTAAGAAAATTGAATGAGATAATCCATGCACAGGATTTGGTGTAGCAGTTAGTAAATGGTAACTATTATTATTGTTGTATATATTGCTTGTGGTTTCTGTCACTTCCTGTCTCATCCTCAGTTTCTTTCTTAGCACCGCTAAGAATATCTCACAGTAAGTATTGCTCTTGCCATGTATGTATTTGAAGAGTAGCATTTTAAGAAATGTCTGGTCTGGTTGGTACTTGTTTCCATAGAGAATTCCAAATTTGCCATGCAGTCCAAATCTCTGTCTGCCAAAAGGATGCAGTTAACAATTGATAAAGGATCTTAAATTCTTTGGGGCTCAGCGTTTTGAATGACTCAGTTGTGGATATCAGATTTAGCTGCATTCCTTCCAGAACACAGAGATGAGTGACATTCACTGTGATCTATTTTTTCAATCAAGTGTACACTGCAACCCATTATAAAAATTCCTTTGAAACTATGAGAATTCACACTACATCAAGGGCATAATGAGGGACCTTAAGGCCAGTTGTTCAGATATGACTGTGTAGTTTCATAGTGATGTGCTTCTCTAATGCTGTGCTGAACAGTGTTGTGTTAATGCCCAAGATAACTTTTCTTTAAAGAGCCAGTTAAGACCCTAGTTGCCACTTAAAGGGTCAGCAAGAATGTTGCCGTAGGCTGTCATACAGAAGATGATCTCAGATCAGTCCAGTGAGAGAGGATAGATCCTCCAGTGAGCATCAAAAGTAATTGTTGTAAGCCTGCTAAGAAAACAGAGTCCCACAAATAACCATTACCACTGATGGAGGCACCACCCCTGCCGGCTGATGAATCCTACCAGAAAGCTGCTGATGCTCAGTGACGCCAACGCAAGCAGTAACACTAGAAATTCTCTTTGCCTGTGCTCTCGTATGAGTGTCCCTGTCAGCACTTACCCCATAGCCTTGTGATCCCTATAGAACTTCTCAGATCTGGGACTTCATGTTCTTCATTGTTACATCACCAGCACTTAGCCTAGATGCTAACACATACTAGAAGATAAGTGAATGTTTAATTGGGAAGAGAAAAAAGAAAGGAGGGGAGGAAGGAAGGAAGAAAGGAATTGAAAGGAAGAAGTAAATCAGTGCATGGGAGCCATGACGAGATTAGGAAATAGATGGCCAGGCTGGGAGGATTTGAAGGGCAAAGAATCCTTTTCCTATCACTGTGGGTTTCTCTTAAGGGTATGGTGTGTGTGTGGAGTGTGGGATGGGATACAAGTTGTTGAAGATTATTGGCTGGAATGGAGACAAAATAGTACATGTTGACTTTTCAAATAATTATCTGTGTGAATAAAAAACATATTACCAGTGAATCTCATAGGGTTGGAAGTCTAGAAATTTTTTGATACATATAGGAAATTTAAATTGTATTTTTTCTCATATTCTTGGTAAATGGCTTGACTTGGGAAATTTTAAAGAAACATTTTGAAAAAGTTGAAAGAACAAACTAGGATCAGATACCTAGAATGACTCTTTTGTTCTTGTAGAAGAGAAATATTGTGACACCAAGTTGTCAAGGCTGTTTTATAGGAAAAAAAATTGAGGCTCATACTCCATAAATTTCTGTGTGGCTATGAAGTACAAGAAGATCAAAGAGAATTCATGCTTGTGAGAGAAACCAACAAAAACAAAAGGATGCAGTTAAACAGTGATAAACGTAGAATTTATTTTAAAGTTCAGCCAAGGTACATGTCATTCTTAGAGCCTGAAGGAACTCAAGTCTTCAGCAGCATTTCCAAGATACATGAGAACATTACAAAGTACGGACTTCACTAAACCAAACATATCTTGAATTCACGATACTGATAGTGTTGTGATAATACACGAAAGTCACTTTAGAGCATGTAGGAGGCAAAGGAAGCTTTTAGGACTCTCAGCAAACCCAGGCAGAGTAACTAGAAGAGTTGTAAAATTGTGCTGATTAGTACCTTAACTCATCTCCGACTTGATTTGATGCCTGATTGTGACCTGGAGCCATTTATCAGAAGAAAGCAAGGCAGATATTGAGTAATGTATCCAAGGAAAGGATAGAGCTTGTAAAATGTTGGTTTTGCAGGAGAGTAAAGTCTGACAGTGTCAAAAGTGTTGGCTGAGAAAACATGTAATTCTGATTTTTACCCTTTAAGAGAGTGGCTTGAGAAGGAATATGATATGTACATTATTTGAATTCTAAGACAACTTTAATTGCTTATTACTCAGAGGATGTATACTTAATCAAAACAGAGGTATGCCAGATTTTAATTCTTTTGAATCAAATGGAGATGGGGTTGATGGGATGAACTAAGCATGGTTCCCCAAAACTCCTTTTAATAAGAAATTTGCTGGTCCCACAGGGAGGACACATGAATAAAATAGTTGCATGCATTTCTTAAGATGTACTCTTTCCTCTTTCTTTCTTTCTTTCTCTTTCTTTCTTCCTTTCTTTCTTTCTTTCTTTCTTTCTTTCTTTCTTTCTTTCTTTCTTTTTCTATTTTTACTATTAAATTCCATACCTTCAAGCAGTGTTTTCAAGAACAGAAGGTTTACGGATATATATTTGGATTTTAATTGTCCCTTCTACTTCTTCAGAGTCTCTCCTCTCTTCCATAGTCAACACTCAAGCTCTTTCCTCACACAATCCCACTACTACTATTTTCCGAAATGTCTCTTCTTTCTCTTTGCTCTTAGCCATTTCATCTTATGGGACCTTAGCTTCATGGCCCTGTGTCTCATAGGACATAGTGTGGCAGATAACTTTCATATCCACCCAATTCCATTTCTGAATCTGATAGTTACAGAAGAGAGATTGATTTTTTGCCCTTAAAAATTCTGACAAAGTTAAAATATGTCCTTGGTATCCAACCTACTCTACATACTATGTTTAAATTCCCATGGTTTGCACATGGTAAACATTAAATAAATTTTGCTGAATATTAACTGAATTGGTTGTTTGGGGTTTTTGCTTGCTTGTTTTTTAGTTCTCTATCAGTATCGTTTTGTGACCTTCTTGATTGTAAATGGAAATCGGTGATCCCTTTTTTGCATTTTTTAATTAGATGATCTAGTCATGTTGCAGGAAGGGGGCCCCCTTCCAGGGCCTGAAAATGGGCTCTTGTCTAACACTCAGAAATGGATTGTCCAGAAGTTCCTCTTGTGACTCAGTGGTAATGAATCCCACTAGAATCCATGAAAATGCAGGTTTGATCCCTGGCTTCACTCAGTGGGTTCAAGATCTGGCGTTGCTGTGAGCTGTCGTGTAGGTCTCAGATGTGATATGGATCCAGCGTTGCTGTGGCTGTGGCGTAGGCTTGCACCTGTAGCTCTGATTCGACCCCTAGCCTGGAAACTTCCATATGCTGCAAGTGCAGCCATAGTTTTAAAAAAAAGAAAGAAAAGAAAAGAAATTAATTGTTTGAGGAGACACGTGTACTGACAAAGAAAGACTTTATTGTGAAGGGACCCCTGGGCATAGAGTAGCAGAGTAAGAGAAACCTGGCTCACAGTCTCTGGGTTTATGGAAGTGGGTTTAGTTTTCAGGTTGTCTCTGGCCAGCTGGCTTGCTCGGCCCATTCTTGATTTGACTCAGGATCCTTTTTGAAGGCATGTGTGGTTTTCAGCCAAGATGGATTCCAGTGCTAAGGATTCTGGGAGGTTGGTCGTCTCCGCCCTCCTGTTAGCCCCTCTCAAATCCTTCTGGTTAGTCTTCAGTTCTAGAAGCACCACGATCTCTATCAGGGCCTCCGGTTTGAGACAATTCATGCAAGTGGCTATTATTGTACCTGGCCAAGGAGGGCAGTTTCAGTCAATGGTCCCCTATTAGTCACAGTTCATACATCTCTCTTTGTTCAAACTCCAGTTTTCAGGGATTTTAACTCGCCCCCCTTTTTTTTTTTGTCATTTTTTAGGGCCGCACCCATGGCATGTGGAGGTTCCCAGGCTAGGGGTACAATCAGAGCTGCAGCTGCTGGCCTATGCCACAGCCCCAGCAACGTGGGATCCGAGGCACGTCTGCAACCTACACCACAGCTCATGGCAACACCAGATCCTTAACCGACTGAGCAAGGCCAGGGATCAAACCCACAACCTCATGGTTCCTAGTCAGATTCATTTCCACTGTGCCACGACGGGAACTCTGATTTTAACCCTTCTTGATTCATTTCTGTTCTCTAGACTCGTGTATCTTATGTTCTTCCTTAGTACACCAAACGTTATGAGATTCTGTATTATCAGATTCTGTCTCTCTGTTGAAAAGTAAATTGCTTTATGGAAAGGAACTAGTGGCAAATAATCATCAGCCATATCTGAAGCCTTTTGCTTTTGCTTCCTTCAGTTTCTCCCAACTAGATACATCCATTGATATATCTCATATCAACCAGTTGGAGTTTAGTCATGTTCCAGCACTCAAACTGTCTCGCTTTAAGTCAGAAATTATTTTCAGTTGTCTGTGTCCAGCATTTGAAAGCTAACTTCGGTTATGTGACATCAAAATTCCTCACTGAGGCTTGAAAAGTATATTATATTATTTTGCATTTACAGATGGAGATAGGAGACTTAGACTATTTAACTTACCATGAAATAGGTAAGATCAGTATGGTGCCATAGAAATAATTCATCACAACACATGCTCTGGTGTCCTAGTTGTATTAGATGAGTTGTCTTTTAATACGTTAGTATTGAGGAACAAGTATCCATCCTCTCCCAAATTATCTCTTATAATACACCTGACCACCATGTTTGTCTGAGTCATAAAATTGAGCTACTGCTTTAAACTAAACTCTTAAAAAGAGTTTAAAATTAAAATTTTGGCTTTTTTTTTTTTTTTTTTTTTGCTTTCTCTAGTTGAGCTTTGAGATGAAGGACAAACTCAGTAGCTGGGCAGCTTATTTCTGTCTTCATCCTGACAGTCAATTCTGAATCTCTGTTCCACAACTCACCCTTTGATTTGTAGCTCAGGCTGTTGACTGAGGTTCTGTTGCCTATTGATTGATAACAGCAATTACCGTATGAGCCTACAAATGCCTGAGTACTAGTTGGCAAATGCTCCTCATCTGCCCTCACCTAATTAAATTTTCATTGACATGCATCTTCTTTTTATAATAACATCCCTGATGGCTATTCTAGAGGACTTTCTTTGGCTAAGGGAACCAGCTGTTTTCTTGTGTAGGACACAAATTTTTACCAGGATCTGGTTCCCACCTTTTTATCTACCTATCTATCTATCTATCTATCTATCTATCTATCTATCTATCTATCTATCTATCTATCTATCTATCTATTTGCTTTCTGGGGCTGCACCCATGGCATATTGAGGTTTCCAGGCTAGGGGTCCAATTGGAACTACAACTGCTGGCCAATTCCACAGTTAGAGCAGCTAGGGATCTGATCCACATTTGTGATCTACACCACAGCTCACGGCAATGCCGGATCCTTAACCCACTGACCAAGGCCAGGGACTGAACCCACGACCTCATGGTTCCTAGTCAGATTCGTTTCTGCTGTGCCACGACGGGAACTCCTATCTTTTTTTTTATTGAGGAAAGTACTCAACTCCCTCTCACTCAACTTCAGTTTTTTTTTTTTTTTTTTGTCTTTTTAGGGCTGTACCCAAGGCATATGGAGGTTCCCAGGCTAGGGGGGGGCTAGAGGTCTAATCAGAGCTGTAGCTGCTGGCCTACGCCACAGCCATAGCAACGCCAGATTGGAGCCATGTCTGTGACCTACACCAGGATTTATGGCAACACTGGATCCTTAGCCCACTGAACGAGACCAGGGATCGAACCAACAACCTCGTGGTTCCTAGTAGGATTCATTTTCTCTGTGCCATGACGGGAACTCCTCAGCTTCAGTTTTAAAGGTTTAGTGTAGTACATTTAAGGCATTTTACCAAGGCTCTGTCTCAAAGGAATACAATTCTATTGGGGAGATTTTAATAACCACAGTGTTCCTTTGAGGAGGTCAGTTTGGAGCCGATTCATCTACTATTAGTCATAGATATTAATATGGTCTTAATTTTGGTGCTTCTCTGTATGATCTTAAAGTCTTTTCTCCTTTGCCCTTATGAATTTGGAGGCTTCACTGATGTTACACGGTAAATAAGAAAGCCAGAAGAAAATTGGTAGGGAATTCTTTTCCTTGAACATTTTATTTTCTTTGGGGACTTCTAAATTGGCAATGTATAATGAAATGGCAATTTTCTAGGCAAAATATCTTGTGATTTTTATGTAGAAAGTAATTTTATAATTCACTTATTTATTACTATTTGGAATTCTGTCAAAGAATCATAGTTCATTTCATTTTTCTTATGTCGTACTTACAATATATAATAGGTTTTATAAAGAAAAACTTGTAGAATACAAGTTAGCTTTAAAAATACTGTTATTTCAGTAGAGGAAAAGTATTTTTTGTTGTTGTTGTTGTTGGTCTTTTCTATGTGGATATATGAGGGCTAAAGAGCCTATAAAATTTGTCCGACTAACTCTCAGACTGGGTTGTCTTTTTCCTTTGAAGAGGCACAGCATATTAAATATGATATCTCTTGCTGAGACAGTTAAAGAGATTCATCCACAATTGTGACTCTGGGTTGCTTAACTGGATTTTTAGCCCCAGTGGCGCTCCGGCATGGTGCTTATAAATTGTTTTTCTGCTAAAATGTATGTTTCAGTTATGTGTTCTTTCAAAGATTAAAAAAAAAAAGCCTTTCTCTTTTATTCCTACACTTAAAAAAAGTAAAAATGTATGCCCCATGCAATATGAAAGTTATAGGTTCTGAGATAGCATTTCAAAATACAATGCCTTTTCCCAGGGCAAATGCATGGAATGCTTCCCAGGACTTTTTGTACCCTTTGAGATTCAAATGCAAGATGATTTCCCTGCCCCCATCATCCTATTTAGTTTTCTTCAATTATTTATGTGAGATAAAAGTACCAGTTCATGAAGTACATTCATTTTTTAAAGTATATAAACGAGTATCTATTTACTCCAAAATATGCAATGAGCAGAATTACGTGAGAACATTTCCAAAGATGATTAAATCCAAAATTAAATATGTCTTGGAAAGGAAAACTTTAAATAAATGATAAAGTATTTTAAATCCTCAGGGAATATTTATATAATATTTGCACATTGGAAATGGGAAATTGGCCGCCTATTCTTTAAAAAGTTTTGGTTTCATCTTATATCAGCCATGAATATGTAAAATCTTAGAACTGTATCATAACTCTAGATAGTGAATATTGACAATGTTAATAAATGCTGAAGAGTAAGATTTTATTGTATATAATAACACTGATACGAATTTAAAAAATACTGTTTTCTCCAAGGGGGAAAATTTATGTATCCGTGCAAATACAGTGTTATAGAATTGTATCCCAAAGAAAAGTTGTATTTTTAAGTTTTCAGTAGTCAACTTCTATGGCACATATGGCTTCTTTTAAATGATACACATTTTCTACAACAGAAGCGTATCACATATGTCATCTGTGCACAGTCATGGGACATAATAAGGAAACTATACATGGCTCAGTGGGAATAAAACAAGGAAATTTCTCTTGATAAAAGCAGTGATAGTTAAGACATGAACAGGTGGACCTTCCAACCATGATCCTGTAGAAGGCATCGCCAAAGAGTTAATGTCTAGTAAAATACTTCTCTCTGGGACAATATTTACAGTTCACCCCTCTTGTTTAGCAATTTACTCCTAAGTGCTGAATTTATATCTTGTTATCTTTGAATCTGACTCTTGTTTAGGCTTCTTGCTCCAAAAGAGTCCCCAGTGTTGTCCTTGTCTTGATCCCCACATACCACTTATTCCTTTAATCTTAGAGTTGCCGGCCACAGATCTCCCTCTTGGCAAAGATCTTGCTCCATTGAGTCTCCTTTAACTGTTATATGCCCAACATCAATGCCTGTGTTTATCCTACTTCAGTCTTCTCTGATCTGGGCTTAGTAAAACTGTTATTAGAAACTCAAAGGAATTGATGTGTTAGAAGCGATGTGCTAAAATAATAGCCCTGATGAATTTCAGGTCCAAGGACTGGATTGATGCTAGACTGTGATTCAAAAATCATTTTCTCAATGTTCCAGTGTTGAGTATACATAGAATTAAAGTGAATATAAGTGCATATTTTGCACTCAACAAGCTTTTAATAGTGAGGAAAACATAAATAGGCAACTGGTGACTATTGGAAAACAGATTTCAGGAAAGGGGAAATTCTGAGTTCAGATTAAAGTCTGTTTAGGTAAGGGTATCTGGGAGGCCATGCATCAGGTATTGTGACTCATAGGTACTCAACATCATGGAGCAATTGGATCAGAGATTTGGGTAGTCATTTACCTCATGTGTGTTGTAGTTTAAAACACTGGAATTAAAAAATCACTTGGTTCTGATGTATAATGTAAAAAAAAAAAAAGGACTCAATGTCAGACCTTAGAAAAAAACATTTTTATTGAATTGAGCTATCAGTAGATACTTAATTCATCTTTTAAATAGGACGTGGTTATTGTCCAATTGTGCTCTGTTCAAGTTCTTTATCCTGTTGATAACAGTGTAAAGTTTTTGCAGAATAACAAATATTTGCTTTTCTCAGATTCTAGTTATATTTAACCTTTCCAATTGACAGGACTAAAGAAATTTAGAAGCTGGAGAATATGTCAGAAGTTACTGTCAGGATGAAGCTTAATTGAACTAAAATTTACTAAGGAATCCTCATTTATTATTTCCAGGATCCTTAATCCTCTTAGTTGAAAAGACTTAGCGCATGATTGACAAACTTAAAAATGAAGGAAAAAAATATATTCTATCAAATAATATTTTTTAGACAATCCATATCAAAATCAAACTTCTAAAAGTTGATAAAATATGCTTACTAGCATAATGTGCCTATTAATGTTCTATATGAGGACATCTAATGTCCTAAGCTGTGAGTTATGCCATCCTAACTTTTCTTGTTAGATTTATGGAAGAACTGTTTCTGAAAAAAATCGGAGGAGTTATCTTTTTTTAGTGAAAAGCAGTGTTATCTCAGGTGCTTTCCTCAAGGAATGGCATATTTGCTAACAAATAATTTCCCCAATATAATTTATTACACTTGGATGAAATAGTACATCCCTGTAGAGTTTTCACAAAAGAAAATAACATGATTCTTCACTTGACTGCAAACTAATCTGTTTAAAATCATGGAACAACTAAGGAACAACTAAACCATTAAATGTTTTATTTGTGACATTTGTCTTACAGCGTCTCAAAGAAATTATTCCCAAAACACATCATTAGAGTTTTTATTTTAAATACTTAAAAGCAAAGAGTATAACTTTGCAAAACAAATAAAACATTCTTCTCTTTCAGTCTTTTTAGAATATGCTGGGTAGAGTAATTTAATGGCTATCAGAGACAAAAGACAGGTAATGGAAAAGAAAAACATGGTTCTGAGAAGTTAGTGGCTGAGTAGGTCAGACTAAAAAGAGTGAATTAGAATATATAAAGTGGCAGCTATATGGAAGATAATGTAATAGGATAAACATAGCCAGCCTATATCACTTGCTCAGCTGGAGTAGTCTGCACTCAGATAGGGCTATGTGAAAGCAACCATTTGTGTTTGGTTAAAAGGACCATGGACTCAACATCCATAGTCTCATTTATAGTGCTTAAACTTTGCTATGACTTTCCACATATAAATTATTTTTATGCAAAAAATGCTTCTGTTTAGACAGCGTGATAGCATGTGGTTAACAAATGCTTATATTCCATGTATTTTTTTCCATAAATGATGACCTCGAGAATGCTAGAAATTGTCAAAGAGATAAATACTCTGAGAGAGGATACAGAGCAATCATGATCTGTATAAGATGTTTTTGAATTCTATTATGTTTATTGAGTAGATTTAGATTTTGCATTCTTATTTAAATCAATGCTCAAGTCTCACTATTATCTTTATTAAAGAAATGTAGATATTTTTGCCATATAAATTCAATTTTCCATGCTAGTTCTTATCCAGCCTCCCCATAGCTTCCCTGGACTCCATCTTATCATTACCATCAAACATGTTGAGCATGTTTATTTTACAGATATGGAAACTAAGACCCCAAATTAATGACTTTTCCAAAATCCCATAGTTGCTGATGATATATTATCTTCGTTAAAAGTTAAAATGCTAAGTCCATAACAGGAAACACTGTTAAGAAGGTGATTGTTGTCCATACAGTTGAGTATGGGGTGATCCTTTTCCTCGTAGACATTTTCTCTGAGTGCTAACTTAATCACATGTACCAAAATCTTTTATTTGAAAATTTTATTTTGTATGTTTATTCTTGTCTTTAACATCTTCCATCCCAAACCTTGACAAATCCTGTTCTACATCATGAAAATTAAGTATAATTAGCTTTAGGTCTTACCTGCCATTTTCCTTTTTTGATAGGCCATAATATTGTGTCTCAAGTATTGGGAGACAACTTTGCAAGTTCAAGTATGAAGCCTGGGTCACTGAGTTCCATTCCTGGCATTCTCATTTTGCTTAGAAAAACTAGTCCCAAAACTTTGCATGACCCTGTGCATCATGTGATTCTCTGGATTCTTTGCTTAGAACATGACAAATGACCCATCAGAAACTCAAGAAAGTTATACAGCTGTTTCTCCTCTCTATTCCAAGCCATCCACACTTCATTAGCTTAATATTGAAGCATTATACTCAGATGTTTCTTTTCCATTGTTTTCCAGCTGTGATAAGAGGATAATCCTATGTGAGCAACAAACTATACAGAATACTAAAATGAACTGTAAAGCTGAAAAAGAAATATAGGACAGAGTGATTTGGATACATATACTTGATTTTGTTGTCCAAGGCAATATTAGGCACAATACGTTGTAAACTGTTCAAAATGTGAAGAATGATCTTAAACATCTAAGCCAAGATTTCTGTTATAAATTGATAAAGGAAGTGATTCTGGGAAGACTGAATTGGAGTGCATGTCCCCAACTTTTCTCCCAGTCGAATTAGCTACTGCTTCACAAGTTCCCTCCAGACCAAATATTATTTTGGGGAATGTGTCATCCCATATTAAGCCTTACTGAACCATGTTGCAAAACTCTTGCCAGTTCAATACTTAAGGGTCATTGAACCACTTGGCAAGAGTGGATGAGAGTAGGGGAAGGGTCACATAATATCCAGGGTAAGAATAGTTTCTGGTCAGTCCTCTGAAAAAGCAAAATAAAGCAAATGGACTTATTTTATTATAAATTTCCTGCTCAAAAAATAGCAAGGTTTCCCTTTTCCTTTTAATTATTGATGATTCATCCTCTTCGTAAGGCTAACTTCCACTTCATATGGTGATAGATAAAAGTTAGTGGGAAGAAGAATTCCCTGGTGGCCTAGTGTTTAAGGACTTGACATTGTCACTGCTGTGGCTCAGGTTTAATACCTGACCTGGGAACTTTTGCATGTCCTGGGCACAGCCATGTAAAGAAAAGTTAGTGAAGAGAAAAGAAGAGAAAGAGGAGAGAAAACTTTTCAAGGAATGATGCAAGTGCCTATCTAAAGATAGTTCTTTGAAGAAGGATGGCTATTAAAAGGAATATTGTATAAGTCTGAATTACTAGCTCTTACTAGGGGGAGTGTTGAAGTGTAGTGGGAAATTACTAGGTATAGTAGGAGTATTAAAGGGGTATTGTATGAGTCTGAATTACTAGGTATAGGAATAAGGCCTGTCATGACTTCTTTTGTTTTATGCAACATCTCTTCCAAAATCTTCACCCATAGATTTTACTTTGTCTCTGTATGTTATTGATTTTCTTAAACTCTAAACTCTGAAAACTTCTGCCCAGACATGTCTCCATAGCTCTAGAACCCAACTTCCTATCACAAGAATCTATTGCTCTGCAGATCTCACGAAGTCAGCATATCTGAAACTGTAGTAGCTTTTCCAAATTATAAATATACCCTTCTTCCTGTATACCAAGATGACCGTATAATTTATCATTCAATCTGGGACACTTTTGAGAATTAAAGAGACATCTGTTAATAATTACAAATACAGCAAGCCTCGACAGGGACTGTCTTGGGCAAATGGTCTGGATGAGCTTGCTGTTTATACTGCATTTTGTTAAATTCACCATCTAGTCCAAGAATTTTGGAAATAGTGGTGAGCTCTTTTCTGGTACCTCATTCCTCATTAGGTCTTAGCAATATTACCACTATTTTCTTTTTTAAAATTGGAGATTTCATGTCCAGTCATATAACTGCTCCTTAGTAAAGATGCTCATCATTTCTTTCCTGGATCTAAAAGATCCTAACTGGTCCCTGGGATGTCAGTATTCACCTAAGAGGAGAATTTGCCTAAAATAAAAGTCTAGTTAAATCATTTTGCTTTCCAAATCTTTTCATTAGTTTCATGCCACTTACATGCTTCTTATAATCTAGAGCCAAATTTTGTTTTTTTTTTGCTGTAACTGCTATGATTCCGCCACCTGAAACTGTGGCTATACCCACAGGCAGCCACTCCTAGTTTCCCAAACCCACCGTACTCGTGACATCATGATGCCTTTATCAAAGCTGTGCCCTGATCTAAGAAAATATTGCTATAATTTATGTCAGTCTGTTTTGTCTATCTACTCTTCTAGTTTTATGGTTTCATGTCTTACATTTGGTCTTTAAACCATTTGGAGTTTATTTTTAGATGTGGTCTGAAGGAATGTTAGAATTTCATTGTTTAGCATGTGGCTGTCTAGTTTTCCCAGAATGACTTGTTGAAGAGACTGTCTTTTCTCCATTGTATATTGTTCCCTCTCTTGCTGTAGATTGCATGGGTTTGTTTTCAGTCCCTATATTTGGTTCCTTTGATCTATTTTTGGCTAACGCCTTGCCATTTTAATCACTTTGTAGTAGCTGTGTAGTATGGTCTAAAGTCTGGGAGGCTTATACCTCCAGCTTTGATCTTTTTTTCTCAGGATTTCTTTGGCAATTTGGGGTCTTATCTGATTCCATATAAATTTTAGGATTACTTTTTTTTAGTTCTATAAAAAATTTCCTGAGTCTTATAATACGGATTGCATTAAACCTGTAGATTGCTTTGGGTAATATGACCATTTCAGTAATACTGATTGTTCTAATCCAAGAGCATGGAATATCTTTCCATTTCTTTGACTCATCCTCAAAGTCCTTCATCAGTGTTACATTGTTTGCAACATATAGATCTTTCATCTCCTTGGTTAGGTTTATCTCTATTTTTTTCCTGATGTGATTTTAAACACAATTTATTTTTTTACTTTCTCTTTCTGATATTTCATTATTAGTGTATAGAAATGCAACAGTCTTCTGTGTATTAATTTTGTATCCTGCAAATTTGTTGAATTCGTTTAATTTAATAGATTTGGATGGAGAATTTAAGATTATATAGAGTATCATGACATCTGCAACTAGTGACAGTTTCACTTCTTCCCTTTTAATTTGGATATCTTTTATTTATTTACTTGTCTGATTATTGTGGCTAGGACTTCCAATGCTGTGTTAAATAGAAGCGGTGAGACTATGTATTCTTGTCCCCGAACTTAGTGGGAAGGCTTTTACTTTTTCACCACTGAGTATTATGTTGGCTGTGGTTTTGTCATACATGTCCTTTATGATTTTGAGATATATTCCCTTATACCTACTTTGATGAGAGTTTTTATAATGAATGGATGTTGAATTTTATCAGATGCTTTTTCTGCCTCTAGTAAGATAATCGTATGGTTTTTCTCTTTTCTTTAGTTAATGTGGTGTGTTATTACATTGATTGATTTTTGCATGTGGTGAACCATCCTCGTGACCCTGAAATAAATCCAACTTGACCATTTTTATGTGTGATCATTTTTATGTTTTGTTGGATTTGATCTGCTAATGGTTTGTTAAGGATTTTTACATCTGTATTCATCAGAGATATTGTCCATAGCTGATATTTTTGTCTCATTTTGGTATCAGCTAATGATGGCATCATAGAATTAACTTGACCAAGTTCCATTGGAGAAGTTTGGGAAGAATAAGTCCTCCTTAATATTTTTAGTAGAATCCCTAAGTGAAGCCATCTAGTCCTAGACTTTTGTTTGCGGGGAGTTTTTTTTTTTTTTTTTTTAAATTGTAGATTGTATTTTGCATCTAGTTATTGGTCTGTTCAAATTGTCTGTTTCTTCTTGACTTAGTCCTGGTGGACTGTATATTTCTAGAAGATTGTCCGAGTCTTCTTTGTTACCTGATTTTTTGTACCTCTATGGCCTTAGTTTGTCTCTTCCACTTTTTGTGTTCTTTCTCTTTTCTTCTTGGTGATACTGGCTAGAGGTTTGTCCACTTTGTTCATCTTTTCAGAAAAGCAGCTCTTGTGTTTATTGATCTGTCTTCCCTTCTTTCTCTCTTCTTTATTTCTCTCTTTCCCTCCCACCCTCCCTCCCTTTCTTTCCCCCATGGCATATGGACATTCCAAGGTGCTCAGCCTGCACCAGAACGCCATCCGAGCTGCTGCAATGACAATGCAGGATCTTTAACCCATTGTGCCACCAGGGAATTCCTTTTCTTTTTTAAAAAATATCTGTTTTATTTATTTCCTCGCTGATCTTTATTATTTCTATAATTGTTTCTTATTTTACATTTTCTACATATTCCTATTATCCGTGAACAAATTACAGATGTAAAATATATTCTCTTAAAAATCTTAGTATTTCTTTCTCTTTTTCTAATGTACGGATTAGAACCACCAGTACTGAATTGAATTAAAATGGTGTTAGTGGACATTCTTGTCTCCTTCCTGATATTAAAGGGAAAACTTTCAACACTTCATACTGTAACCTTTGAACCTGGAATAATAACTGATACCTTGTAGGCACCAAAAAAAAAATGTTGCTAAATAAAAAAAACAATACATAGACAAAGTAAACTAGGGCAACCATATCTGATTCTGGCCTATATTTCTCTTCTTGCCCTTGGTTCCCTCATTGCCATTAGAAAGGGATACCCTCTTCCACTTCCTGTTACTTTATTATGTCCTTCATATCATACATATCCTGGGCTCTCTCTACCCAAAGTTTACTTTAAGACTTTATGTTAGTCAGTCTTGCTTTTAACATAAAAAGAAGAGGTTTTGGAATATGTAAATACTTGACAAGGCCTGATTTTTAGAACTCTTGTCTGCAATTTAAGTCTGTTCAGAGACCGTTTTGTTTTAGGTAAGTGATACTGCTTAGTCCCTTGGACAATAAACTTTTCTTTGCTAAATTTAATTTTAGAAAGATGTCTAAGATTGGGGAAGGAGCTATGAATGACCGAAGAGTGTAAAATCCACAGTGGACTATTTTCAAAATATTTTACGTATTTGAATAGGAAACTTACAAATAAATAGAGTGTCCCTGTTTCAGAAATACTGGCAACCTTGACAAGATTAAAAATTGTAAATTGGGCTTTTTAGTTTTGAAGGGGTAGTTCAGCATGTGTTGTGAAAGAGGAATGGAAGACATAAAGTATCCCCCTGGGCTCATGTGGATCGTTGCATCTCTGTGAACTATCCCAGTGGCTATTCTGGCTATACATATTCCAATTCTGTCTCTCGTGTACATGATCCATTTTGGTTATTCTTCATCTTTCAACCTTTAGTTAAGTTACATTGAATTTTACCTCCAATCCGTAGCCATTCTTGTGTTTATGTGTTTATTTATTTATTTTTTTACTTAAAACAATTTTTTACCCCCATGGCTATTCTTAACATCTTCCTTTTAGTAAAATCTGATTCACCCTCTTTCACTATCTTTTTCTTTCCTCAGCACTTTGTGCGCACTTCTTTTTACACACTAGTGACAATGTGTTATCTCCTCTTTTAGACTTGAATTCCTTGACATTCTCTTCTGTCTGCAACACTGCAGTGCTGAATTGTGTTTGAACGTATGAATCAAGACACTGTAATATTTTCCCCTCTTTTCTTCCTCCTGCACCCTTTCAACAACTTGGACTCTTTATTTCTTGTTTCTGCTGTATTAGGGGATGAACACCAAAGGGAACGACATGAGGATTTGCATCTACTTAAAGAAAACTTTTAGCTTCTGGTATGTCTCCATTTGATAGAAGGAGTGGAGCAGATTGCTTGGTGGACGGATAACAAGTTTCACCTGGGTGCTCTAGTGTCTCCTGCTCCTGTCTTGCATGGATCCTGAGCTCCTGTATACAGACTCTTCTGATATGCAGTAGGAACATAGAACTCTTTTTTTTAAAACATGCAATTGTTTCCAACCAATGAACCCTCCTCTTTTTTTTTTTTTTTTTTTAAGATACATCGCTTTTCTTGGGGCTGAATAAAAACAAAAATTCATTCTTTTTGCTAGAGAGGGAGCATGTTTTGGCAAGCCACATGTGTACAAACAATGAACGGTCTGAACCATCAAAGTTGAAATTTTGGTAAATCCAAGTTTTAGGGCTGAAAGTAGTTTATCACATTGCACTTTGGAAATCAGTAATCCATGGAAGGAATATATATCCTTGAATTACCTACAATTTTCAATTAAGCAAACCATGGCATTCTCTAGACATTATAAATAAACATAGTGGCATAATTTAAAAATATAATAACCTTTCAAATGTTTTTCTCCTTAAGTCCTTGTAGCATCAAATCTCTTTCATTTTCAATTTACCTCTTGCAAACCAGTACCCCATAGGATGTGCCGTCCAAAAATGGAAGGTCTCTCTTTAGTTCTGCCAAGTCTAATTTAGATACCACTAAAGCTTCCAGCAAGCATACGTGGGAGAATGACTTTGGGAGGAACTGTTAAAGCAAAATGGTTTATGTCTGCAGTAGTTGGAAGAAAGGATAAATGCTATTGAGAAATGAACACTCACTAAACCAAAAATAAAAATACTTAAAGTATGTAATTATCTTGAATAGCAATGAGTTTTGGATAGTTATCTACAATCTATAGGTTAATTGAAAAACCATGTTTCTTTTAGAGTATGATATGGCCTTGAGTTAATGAACCACAACGTCTGTGATATGGCATTTGTACTGTAGGGTATATTTTAAATGAAGCTTAAACAAATAAGGACTCCCCATACTGCCCCAAGCAAAATTAAATTGTTATTAGGTTTTACAGAGCAGGAGGCAAACATTCTTGAAATAATTGGACATGATAGGATATTATTCTTTTTTTTTTTTAAGTATTACACAAAACATCTCATTTCTTCTAAATTGGTTCTGTTGATTTGAAAAAGGACACAATCAGATTTGTGGCATGGAACAGAGCCAGTGCTTTATAAAGAATATTAATTATTGTTGTAAAGTAGTATTGATGTAGAAGCTGAGGAAATTGCACTGGATTTCTAACGTGGCAATAGTACAAACTTACTTTTGAATTAATCCCAAATATTAATTCAGTTGATGTTGTTATGAACATAAAAATTATGAAACACATTTCAAAAAAATAAAGCTAACACTAGTAAAACGGAACACAGTTTCTATGAATTTTTCTAATTGAGAGAAGCAGATATGGTGGAGACAGGACCAGGGGAAAATGTAATCTTTTATAAGATAAGAGGAAATTATCTTCATAATACTGTGTTCTAAAATAATATGAGTCTGTAAAGTCTGTTTTGTCTGCTTTCTCATTCTACGAATAAGAAACTGTGACCCAGATAGTCAGAATGACTAGACTTAAGTTTTTGACTCCATTATATACTTACCTTTTTGAGATTTAGAACCAGAATTCATGAATACAAGTCAATTTTAACTTTTAGAAGAAAATCGTATAGAACCTTAGTGAATTAAAAACTAATCGATATTGGAATTCCCATTGTGGCACAGCAGAAATGAATCCGACTAGGAACCATGAGGTTGCAGGTTCAATCCCTGGCCATTCTAAGTTGGTTAAGGATCCAGCGTTGCCATGAGCTGTGGTGCAGGTGGCAGACACAGCTTACCTCTGGCATTGCTGTGGTTCTGGTGTAGGCCAGAAGCTGCAGCTCTGATTGGACCCCTAGCCTGGGAACCTCCATATGCTACAGTGAGGACCTAAATGGACAAAAGACAAGACAAAAAAAAAAAAAAAACAACAACAAAAAAATGAAAAACTAATTGATATTTTGAAAAGACATATAAAAACTTGAATATCATGTAATATACAATATGGTTTGATTTTATACTGTTCCATCTATACTGGTGCTTAGAGCATTATTTCTCCAGAGCATTTTTTTTTTTTTTTTCGCAGTGGGAGAAAGAAAAGATACAAAAACAGACTGCATGTAATTGGCTGGTCTACTTCTGAAACTTTGGGATAAGGTTACTAATTACTTATCAAACTCAAGCAACACTTAGAACCTTCCCAGTAGCCTTCCTCCTGTTTCACTATGATGCCTGTTTGCATCAGCATTTGGTGTTAGAAAGATGGTGATAATAACCCAGGACCTTGTGTCCTGACTGCAAGTTAAAACAGCTAGGTGTGAAAAGGGTCTCTGTACAGAGTTAAGGAAATGGAAGTGGCAGGAAGCTAGCAAAATTGTGGAGCCTGATTAGGGAAAAAGGACCCATTCCAGGAATAAGCGATGGTAGGGATCAAATCCAAAGAAGGTCTTGGGGAGTTCAGTTCACTCCCAGGCAGCTCCGCTGTCAGTGGTGAAGACCAATGTGTCCAGACTTAAACATCTTGCAAATGGCTTCAGAGGCTCACAATGGTGAAAAATTGATCAGGATAATTAAATGGAACCTTTAAAGTCAAAAAAGTGAGTGAACAAAACAGTGCTGGAAGGAAGGGATACAGGACGCAGCCCTTGGGAAACAGAAAACAACAGGAATGAAATAGTGAACCAGGCTAAGAGGTGGTAGTGGTGGTTAGCTATTCTCTGGAAAGGAAAACACATATTACGTTCCATTAATGCAAAAGACACAGACAAAAAATGACCTAGTAGGAAGCCTAGCCTTTTCCCAGAATTATTCTTAGTGCCTATCCCTCCATTATATGGAGTTCTTCTCTTCTGAGGACTAGGATACCTGAATATGCTTTTGAAACTTGGTTTTCAGGGAGACAACTGCTGCTATTATACTTCTCATCCATTGTGGTTCCCCGGAGAGATGGTGAATGAGAGAAAGCTTTTTAGAATTACTCAGATAGATATTTCTCGATTCTCAGTCTACTTGACTGTCAAATTCTATTGATTCTACGTCTATAATAATTTTTCAATTTCTACTTTGGTGTCTTAATCCCATCTCTTTTCTTCCAAACTGATCTCAATTTCTCTAGTATTGTTCATTCTAATCCATCCTACATGATATTATTAGAATTATCTTTCTGAAACACAGATCTGGCTGAATCATTTCCTTGGTCAGACTCACCTGATAAATAGCTACTGTACAGAAAATAAAGAAAGGTCTTTTAATATGGAAACCTAGATATCTCACAAGAGTGTCTCTCGCTACGTTTTACAGTCTAGTTATCAAGCAGAGTGCTTTGTTCTTAGATTATACTCTTGCTTTATCATCCCTCCATTGTTTTCTTTCAAAATCTTACTCATATTGAATTTTCGCCATCTCCAGTCACCACTCTCACATCATCTAGTGAAAATATCTCCACCTCCCATAGCACACTGCTTAGATATCTCTCATGCACTGTACTGTAACAACTTCCCATAAATTATATGTTATCTCTCTCTCTTTTTTTTTTTTTGTAGATAAAGAATTATCTGGAAAAAGGGAATCCTCAGATCAGGAACTATACCAATTCTTAGGCAAAAGGCTAATAATATGACGGGATGGTGGGGACTTTGAAGGAGCAAGAATGACATAGCATGATGTAAATTGGAGAGAGAGATGTGTATGAACTTAAAGGTCAAGAAAATAGTTGTGTTTCACTTGAATACTTATTTTAAAAAAAGCCCTCTGATGTACAAATGGCTCTTCATATACTGCATGCGATAACTTGCTCTATAGATATTGTTTTTAAATGATTCTTGAAGAAAGGGATCTCAGTGGTAAGGATGGAGGTGATGTGCATGCTGTCAACTAATTGGACTGTTCCTTTTAAAGACAGACTTGGCTTTCACCATGGCGGAGTGACTAGATTTTATCCACAAAAATCAGTCCTTGACCTCCAGGATAGTTTCATAGATCAAAGACCCAAGATAGTTACATGGTTTTGAACTCATCAAACTGAATTCTTTACATTATTAAGAGAAATGTACTGGAAGAGAACTTGCTCTGACCTTGTCTCTTGCCCACTGTATTTAGGTTACATATTTGTTATCTTCAGTATTTGAAGCTTGATTCTTTCTAGAGAATTCTGATTTGACTTTAAATCTTTGGATCAAGACGTCATGCTATGATTAGAATGCCAATCACTGACACTTCACTATTGAGGAATTTCTGCTGGATCAGTAATTGTATCCCCTTGGGGGGAGGGTGGGAAAGATTGAGATTTTTATGGGGCAATATAAAATTCACAGATGTAGAATGAAGCTGGATCCAGAGTTTTAAAAACAAGAGTTAATTTGTAAAGATGCTTTAATGTATCACAAGTAGTAAGGCTTTTACAAAAAGCCTTTGTTCTTAAATGAGCCATTTGACCTAATGATACCAATAAAAATAATTTTCATTGGGATGGATAAATATATAAAATTAGGCGGGGTTTTTACTGAGATTATTTTTCTGAAGCAAATTAAATTACTGTGTTTTTTTTGTCAAAGCTTATTTGAAGAGGCAAATCTTCACCAGTGTTTTAATGCTGAAGAGATGGGTCCAGGTGATAGGAGCAGCTCCTTCCTTGGAAGAAGTGTGGCATGTGTAATAAAATTAAGCCTTCCTTACATGTGTATTAGCTTCTAATTACTTCTTAGAGAAAGGCTGAACGAAGGGAAGACGAAGGGAACTAGACGAAGGGAACTAGACGAAGGGAAGAAGGCCCAAGACTGGAAGGAGTTTAGAAGTAGAAAGAAAATATGGTGTATGTTTTTGAATTGATCTAATTAATAGATCTTGTGAGTTTTTCCATTGCTTGACAATGCTGAAATGCCATACATGTACAATGTTTGGCATATGTCTCTATTTGTGTGAAATTGTCATTTGCTAACTCCTTAAGGACACTCAGTGAAGAGACATATTTATTACTCTGTTATACATTTTAAAAATTGTCATATTCAGATGTCTAAGCCACAAGCAAAATTTTTTCTTTAGAGTGAATCCATCTTTAAATAAAACCTAACGTAAGTGATTCCTAGTCATCTATGAGAGTTCTGTATCAGCTATAGTATGTGGTATCTATATTTTTTGTGTTTAGGACACATAAAGGTCTCTTTGAATTAGCATGGTTGCTTAATATACAGTTGGATGTAAACTAGAAAATAACTTCGAGACTATTTTTCTCCTAAAGGCAGAAGATTAGTAAATAGTTAAAAAGATATATCCCCAAACCAACTAAATTCATTTGGCTTAAATGAAATAAAATGCTGGTTTCTATCCAACAAGTCTCTGATTTCTTTTCAAGATTCAATACTAGACTTGACATTCTACCTATAGATGCCAAAAGATTGAGGGGAAAATGTATGCTATATGATCTTTTACTTTTTTTAAAAGTCTGTTCCAGATTTTTTTTGCTTTATTGTAAGAAGACCAAAGGGAATTTGTACTGCTTTTATTGAAAATGACATGTCTGATGTCCCAGCACTTTCTAACAACAAATTTATGCCACATTTTTTTTTTTGTTGGTTATCAAGTCTTCAACATCTCCATCATAAGAAATAAGCAGATTATTTAAAACACATAGCATAGTTTTTTCTAAGTGCATAAGCATTTTTAAAGTATAAGTGAACATTATTCAGGGAAAAGCAGATTTACAAATAGGCAAGTGTGCACATGATCTCTAACCTGTTCTGACGTACTATATTCTTAAATAATCTTCTGAAACTAGATATGAATTTGGCTCACTCTTCAGAACTTGCCTATCTTTGTTAAGCATCCATAGACCATTCTGGATGATCTTTTTAGTAAAGTACTCCCAGGTCAAAATATCTAGTCAGAGAATTTAGGAACTCAGTAGGAAGGAAGTTTCCTTCCTTCCTTCCTTCCTTCCTTCCTTCCTTCCTTCCTTCCTTCCTTCCTTCCTTCCTTCCTTCCTTCTTCCCTCCCTCCCTCCCTTTCTCTCTCCCTCCCTCCCTTTGTTCCTTGTTTTCCTTCTTTCTTTTTTTTAACAAGTATATCTTATCATAGATCTGACCCCAATTACCAGCTTCGATTCTTAAGATAAAAACTTTGAGCCCACATAGTTTTGAAAAGCTCATTGTCACTATTGCTAGTAAGGTGCATACTTACCTATGGATGTTTCCCTGAAAAACCTGGAATCGAAGCAAAAAAATGCCTTTACAGTTTTAACTAGGTTGGTAAATAATAATATATTCTGAATTTGCACTGAAAATTAACCTGTTTCCATCTTTGTTATTTTTTTCAAAGCAAATTGAACTAGTATTTTCTTTGTGAAATGCTTTTGATGGTTAATGGTTATCTATATATATGTTAAAACCTTGGATCTGTGTAAATAGATTTCCATATAAGCATTTTCTTAAATGGCTCCTCTGTGCACATTTATGCCCTCAACGTTTTATCACTGAATAAATACAAAAGAGTTCTCTTAATCAACTATCAATTAAGTGAGGTCCAAAATTAACCAGTATAGTTCATAAGGACTGATGTCTTTTATGCATGCCCAGGCTTAGTTAGCTACACTTGAGCACAGCATTCACTTTTTCTCTTATCAGTTAGACTGTATCAAGAGGTGATTCTTTTAAATATAATTATGCTTATTAAGAAGGTATCTTTTAAAACTTGATTAGTTGTACTTGTTACTATAGCAAGTTACTGTAATTAATCAAATACTGCGTAACTGGTGAAGCAGTGGTATGAGAAGAAACCAAGCTGCTGTTTTTATAAAAAAAAACAAGTTAAATGCTTTGTTAAACTATTAATTGTCTGCTATTAAAGAGGTATTTATGAGACAAATGTCAAAGATTAGGAGATAAATTTCGAAAATCTAGGATTTTTTTGCATATTGCTTTGTGAACCTTAAAGGATGTACCTCAGCACCTAAAAGTAGATACTGTAGACTGAAAATCATATATATAAACAGTGGTTTATGAATGAAAGACTTCTTACTTCAGCAAATGTAAATTTTGATTGTTAATTACTCTAGATCTTATTAGATTAGAGGAAGCATCTACAGTATGTCAAATTCCCTTTTTTAATCAAAGAAATGAGATAGCAATGTAAAAGACTCAAGCTGCTGTTTTTAATATATGGAAAGGTCTTCAAAATAAACTAATATAAAACACTGTCTTTCATTCTTAAGTCTACGACTGATTCTTTCATTCCTTCCCTTTTTTCCCTTCCCTCCTTCACACTCTCCTTCTCTCTTTCTTGCTTTTTATGTAATTTCATTCTCCATCCAATTTCTCAGAGTTCTCATTAGGAACGTTTCTATTTGCATCATGTATTTAGATGTTCAGTAAACTTAAACTGTTATTCAAAATATGGAATTCCCAGTTCTCTGATATTTTAAGAATAGTCCTTGGCGCATATAAATATTCAGTTAGAAATTAAATAGAGGAGTAAATATCTAAGAATTTATACATTGGTTTGTTTGGGAAAAAAAGAAAGCTTAAATTTCTACTCTAGGACCAAAAGAGATTGAATTATTTAAAAAAAGTGTCTGAGGAAAATAGAAAATAAGATTGTCTGACATGTTAGGTAACTGCTGTACCTGCTTTTTTGCTAAAACTTTTGTGGGATACAAATTAAGTACCTCCAAAATGGAGAGGTCAAATGAGTGGGAAATCCCCAAGATCAGAAATGATGATATGTTTTAATTTACCTAATTTTTCACAAAAAGTTGATTACGTATTTGTCTCAAAGGTACAATAACTTGCTCTCCTTTGGAAATACCATTTATAGCTTTTCACCATTTGGACAGAGTATTGTTACAATCCTTACCCATTAGAGTTTTACCATTGAGTTTTTGGCTTTGCTAATTTAACTGCATCATTTGCTGTGTTGTGAAGTAGGAAATAAGTAATGAAGCTGATTGAAAATGAAGTTCTGGCACCAAAGTAAGTAAGGTAATATTTGTAAATGCCAAGTTTATTTACTGTATTCAATACTGCCAGAGTAAATTAACTTTCAGGGCAGTTATAAAAATAAGATCCTTTGTTAGGAGTTTTTCCAAGACCCTGAATTTTTATACCTTTTGTAACATTTTCATGTGAGGACAGTCTTTCTACTTTATAATGTTAATAAATGTAGTATGAGGAAAAAGTGATGGATTTCAGACATGCTTTCAAGAAAAATTCCTTGCGTGTTCGGATAAAATTTAACTTTTTACAAAGCTTGAATTGTCCTCTAAAATTTCACAAGACAAAATTCAGATAAATAAAACATTACAATTAAAACAGTCTTTTAAAAATAATGTAATTTATTTAAAAAAGTGTAATTTAGGGAGTTCCCGTCGTGGCGCAGTGGTTAACGAATCCGACTAGGAACCATGAGGTTGCGGGTTCGGTCCCTGGCCTTGCTCAGTGGGTTAACGATCCGGCGTTGCCGTGAGCTGTGGTGTAGGTCGCAGACGCGGCTCGGATCCTGCGTTGCTGTGGCTGCGGCGTAGGCCAGTGGCTACAGCTC
>PVHT020000173.1:8461266-8531832 GCA_004024745.2 Catagonus wagneri
GTGTAATTTAGCACTAAATTTTACTTGTAACATTCAGAAAAACAGGATGGAGAGGATAACATAAATGTACAAACAGTACAGTCAGAAAATATTGCCATTGAGAAAATATACAAATCAACTACTTTTGTTTAATCCATTACATGAGGCAACTACTTGGATGAAGTCTGCATTGCGCATTCAAAGTATCCAGAGTTTCAGAATTGGAAAGGGACTTAAGAATTTTACCAAGACAGTATTTTCTACCCAATGTAGAAATTGCCCATGTGGAAATAAGCTCAATAATACACTTACATAATGCCATCCTCATCTCTGTTTTGAGGACCTCAAAGACTGAAAGATTTCTACCTAAAAAAAACAAAAAACAAAAAGCATTGTCTCATTATATCAAATTTTATGGCCTCCTGTATTCCATTGAAAATTTGTTGGATTTACCCTCTACCCATTGATTATGGCTTAATTCCTAGTTACTTTATTCAACAAACACTTGAGTACCTAATTTAAATGTATTTCTTCTTATATGTGTTTTATGCAAGCAAGGGTGAATAGTCCAGAAGACCTACTGAAGCATCATTCTCAGGAAAGAGGCAGTGTAGACAGGATAGGGAGTTTCATGGGTTCTACACTGCCTGTCATACTCTGGGGCTGCATAGGCAGTGAGCAGGTTGGATGTCAGATTTCAGAAGGATGACTTTTGAAAAGTCTTCATTCCTTCCCTAGTCCAACAGGGACTGGGATGTAATGATACTCAGTCCTATCATGCCAGCTCAGGGGGATAACAGATACTACCCTTCCCCTGGAGAGATGTGAGTTGGGCTTAGGACCCAGGGTTATAGTAGGCTTTGCCACATCAGTGTTGATCAACAGGGCACTGGGGGTACTCGACAAAGAGAGATAATTAGCTTAAGTGCTGAGAACATAACCATTTCCCACATAGCTTTGCAGGCCAGCTTTTTTTTTTTTTGAGATCAGCCTAAATTAAATCAAGTTTAGAAAAGTAAACCCTTCCCTATTCAAATATTGCTAGGAATTTGAAGACAATTTCTGTTTTCCTGTAAAGCCTTCTTTTAGACTAAAATGTGAGGTGATAAACTCTAGGCTTTGAATTCCTTGAGTTCAGGGATCACTTTTCCTCCCCTTTATCAAGCACACTTCTGTTTTATACTGTGCACTTAAGCATTTGTTGAATGCATTCACAAGTAAACCCTCATGTCAGCATGCTCTTCATAATACTGGACTTCATGGAGATGCCTCCGAAATTCAATGTCCAGACCCAGGGATTGTCCTCCAGATCTGTGTGTTTAATTTTCTTTAATGATGCTGTATGTAAATTAGTACAGTCCCAAAGTAGTGGGGTGTTTTTTTTTTGTTTTTTTGTTTTTTTTAGCAACAGAGTAACAGTGTTGGCGCATATCGAGATTGTGGTCATATAAATCTTAGACCTTTACGTGAACTCTTGTCATTCCAGAAGACCAACCCATATATTACATTCAGAAGAGAAATGGTCTCATCTTTGAGGAGTTACATCCTGTACTTATGAACGTGTCTTTTGAACTTAAAATCAAGGCCACATGTTTTCTTGGTTAAACTTCATCTTCTTTTAGTTCATTTCATTCTATCAAGTTGAGTTTGCATTCTAAATGTATTGCCCTACGTATCAGCAACCCTGTATTGCCGTCTGCAGATTGAACAAGTGTCTTTTTATTTTACATTATTAAAAAAAAATTACCATTTAGGACAATGAATCTCTGGCATGCTACAGACAACTACGTTGGCATGGATGCACTCGTTACAATTACTTTGATATGTTTTTGGTAAGCGGCTGTGAATTAGAGCAACTCATGAAAATAGGAACAGTATGAAAAATGTGGCAGCTATTGTATTCCCTTGCTTTTGCAGTCTAACACCATATCAAATGTAGTATGCAGTGAAGGACAAAGAACAGGTTTGTAGCTTAGACTTCCCATCCCAGTCCACTTCTGCATGTATTAAGTGTCAGCCTCCTTGAGTTTCACTTGGCCTTATCCACTAAGAAGGTGCAGGTATGGAGCATTAAATAAGAATGTGTATTTTTTGTGCTGATCTGTGGTAAGAATTAATTCAATGTTGACTTCTTCCTCTGTAAAGGAAGGACATGACACTTTGAACTGTGAATGTGATAAATCCTTTTGCTTTTTATTGATCACTTAATCTTTTTATTTTATTTGATTCTCAATGCATTTAAAGTTTATGGTCTTTGGACTCTTCTGTTTCAGCTTTTAAACACTGAGATATTTGTGTATCTCTAGTCTTGGCTTGTGTTTGTCCAGGGCCTCTGAAAAGCAAATGGCAAAATGGGATTAAATGTGCAAGGATATTGTTAGAGAAGGGGAGAAAATGGAGAGGGTAGCTCTAAGATTGCAGTGTCAGTCTGACTATAAATGAAGAGAAAATGGAGTAAATGTTGCTAGGAAGCCTCCTAAATAGCTGCGTAGTCTAAAGAAGCTTCAGTAGAACATGTGGGGACCCTCCAGCCAGAGTCTGCAGGGGCGTCCATTTTTTTTCCTGTGTGCAGTCGTGCCTTTAAATGATTCCTGGGCTCAGTCATTGACTGGGAACATCCAGTGGGAAGTGTGGCCTCAAAGCAAAGGCCAAGGTGCAGTTCAGAGCACCACAGCTGCCGTCTTAGTCAATTAAGCTTCCTGAAGCTGGAATTCTGTGAACCAGAGGCTCTTTGAAAAGTTTGGATCTTTATTAAAGGAAAGTTGAAATAACGTGTAGATCATTGTCAGATGTACTCTACTAAGGATTTTTTAAATGACATTAGAGACATAACTTTTTTCTTTTGTTATAAGGGCTCATTCTTAATGAGTATCTTCAAATGCAAACATATTAGTGTTAATGTGACATTAGAGACATAACTTTTTTCTTTTGTTATAAGGGCTCATTCTTAATGAGTATCTTCAAATGCAAACATATTAGTGTTAATGTGACATTAGAGACATAACTTTTTTCTTTTGTTATAAGGGCTCATTCTTAATGAGTATCTTCAAATGCAAACATATTAGTGTTAGTATTGCCAAGTAATGTAAATATGGATAAACATTTTTAAAGGGAATGAGAAGAGAAAAAAGTGGAAAGGAAGGAGGAGGAAAAAGAGCATTAACTCTGTTGTTTCCACTCTATCACTTCAGTAGGGTACTTATGAGATACAAAATTACAGAAAAGGCTAAAACATAATGGGCAAAATGACCTGGCAAGGAGGACTCCACCGCATTGTCATACAAAGCGGATTTACCTAATGCCATATGTAATATTCATATATTAAAAGAGCAGACATTGTTGATGTTAACTCTCAAGTAAAGCAGAATCTCAGGTATAGGTCAGCAAAGACTGGCAAGTAGGATTCCGGGATAAACATGGAACATGATAAGAAAAACAGAACTCTAAATTACTGGAAGCCATCATTGTTAAAGAGATTTCTTTGGGAATGCAAATCGAAGTATCCAGGCAGTCCAGAGGAATGGAATAACTGCACAGTAGACATGGGAATATGGGAGAACTAGTACCCTGTCTGATATGTGCGCACACACACACACACACACACACTCACACACACACAGGAGGACTATTTATGTGCTACTTTAGAGAAGACGAAATTAGTTTGCATGACAGACCTGGTTTGGGAAGGTAGAAGGCATCACAAAGTTCTGCTTTCAAACTCAATATTTTTAATCTAAATATGCTTCCCAGGAAAGAATTTTCATTTTTTCTAATATTCTTATTGTTTAGATATGAGATAAAAAAAGATAATAACAAAAATAGTAATTTATACTTTGGAAATACACCAGATACATGAGCCATCTTTTCAGAAATGTTTTTAAATAGTGAATAATGAAAATCATTTAAGTAAAGATTAGGGAATTTGTTTTTCTTTACAAAAAGAATCGTATCTATAGTTCAGTAGTTGTAAATTTCTAATGTCTGCAAGTAGAGATTGCCTTTTTTTGCAGTTCCTGAGAATGAGAAGTAAATTCTGGTGATTATAATGAAGGGGAATATGTTTAGTATAAAGATGGTATTATTATACAAAGTTAGAAGGAGGAAGCAAAATACAGGAAAAGGTCAAACTGCAAAGTTGTTCCAGATTGGTACTGCAGAGGTTGCACCTGCTCAGGCCTCTACTCACAGTCCTACCTCTCCCACCACCCCATCTCCATGTTCCGTTGTATGTTATTTCAACTTTCAGGGGAATAGGCTATGAAGTTCTTGACAACAGGAGATAAATCCTGTAATGTTATTAATTCCTACCGCATTGTTGAAGTACGGTCACCTCACCATTAGTGTGAAATGTAACTATGCGGTAACAAAAATATTTTTAATAATTATAGCCAGAAAATTATTTCAATGAAACTGTTAACAGTGGTTTTGATTGTTAAAAAGGTGTTGAAAACACCAATAGTGTGAGAGCCTCCATAAAGTAATGTTCAATTACTGTTCAGTTATAAAACCAGGGGATATCCTAAGTTTTGGTATAAATTGGGAGGCAAAAGGGCTTAAACTGTTGTTTTGTTTTCCAGTGAGAATTTTAACTTCAACCTAAACATTCCATTACAGTTTTAGGCGGTGAATTCTCTAATGAAATCTCATAGTATATACTAAAAAGTTCTTATTCAACTCAAATGGAAGTTCTGTCCACAAGTCCATCTTTTAGGAATGTCAGGTATTAAGAAGAAGTGATTTTTTTTTTAAACAGTGACTCAGTTTTTAATACTTTCAATTATTAAATTAATCACTTAATGTTAGAGAAATTTAGCAGCTTGCCTCGGACCATGTATCTAATCTATAGAAGGACAAAGAATCCACAAAGTCTTGATTTTTACTTTGTAACCCACTCAGGCTCGGAAAATTTATAAACATTAAGAGAAGCAATTAAAGTATCAGAAACCAAAAGAAAATAATAAATAAAATCAGTTTGGGTACATGAAGGAGGCAGTCTTCTGTTTCCAAATGCCATTATTTATTTATAACTAAATTTCCTTTCAGTTGACTTTACATGGTATCTTTACATGTGAAATCTTCAGACAGAAAGTAACCATGGAGGTCACTTCATTTCCCAACTCCGTAAGCTGGCACTTAACCATTCCTTTTGATTGATGTCTGTAGCTTGAGTGACTGCCAGAAAATGAGATGCCTAACCTCTCAGTTGGAAATTCAGACTTGTCTTGTAAACAGGGAGTTCTTATCTATAACCTGTATTGTTCTTAAGGCTTTGGAGCTAGAGAAGAATTGGCCATGACCCAGCTCTTTTCACAGTGGCATTAATATTTTCAACGTGCGTCTCCATCTTTGATCTTCCATTCTTTAAGAAACTTGGCAGTGTTTCTTCTGTCCCGGCCTTCCCACTTGTTCATCCAGTTTCTGTTTGAATTTTTAGGTTTGATGTTGGTGACTTTCACTGTATGTTAATTCTTCTAGCTTTTCCTTAGCATCATAACTTGAAATTAAAATATCACTTAGTAAGATTAAGTTTCGGATATGGGCACTGCAGGGTATTGCCACTCCTACCTGCCGGGTACCAGCTATCTGTAATGTCGATGTGTCACTGCCTTGGAAACAAGACACCCGGAATTAACATGGTATCAGATTGATGGTTGAGAGATAAAAATAGACATGAAGACAGAAAAACAGCTCTGGGTTTTCTGCTTTAAGAAAATCAAACATCTTGTCTTGTGGCTTGAAGTCTGTAAAAATACCAAGAGAGTTTTATTCTTTTCCTTATCTAGGAAACTAGAACTTCAGCTCTTTGACTAATTTGCCCCAGGACAGAAAGACTGGCTCACCTTCTTATAATTTCTTTCGGTGGAGGAAGCCAGAAAATGTGTTAGTTTGGTTCAGGTTGTTGGATTTGCTACAGGAAAAATTAGACCACATTACAAAGATTTATCAGATAATTATGTTGTATTTAACCACAAACTAATAATGGAGGACTTATAAAAGATTTAAGACCTTTGAAGAGAAAAAAAAATCCTGGAATTCTAAATTTATTCCTTTTCTTTAAAATCATATTCATGTTTCCAACTAAACAAATAATTAGCTTCTCCATTCTGGAATGTGCAAGTCTCAGTAGAATGTGCAGTAGACCAGGGGAGAGTCATTGCTTCAAGGAAGGGGTTATAATTACAGTTCTTCTACAAACTTTCTCAGACAAATCACTTACATTTGATTTGCCTCAGTTTATTTAGATCTGAATTGTGATAGCTGGTGTATGCTCAATACTCAAACATAACTTTTGCTATAAATAGTGAAAATTATTTATTAAAAGAATGAAGACAAATATTTCATCAACTGATATTATATTTTTTTCTGAAGATACTATGCTTTGCCAAAAGAACATTGTTTGGGCAAAATAGAGGTAACTGTAGCGTGGTTAAGCATTTTTTCATTGGGAAATGTACCATTTGGCTTCAAGTATATATTTGATGTTTATCGTAGCTCGTATTCATGTATCTAGTTACATGTTATTGGAGTATTTTCATTGTCATTCCTTTATTAACTGCAGATAGGGCTCATTAAATGTGTGTAGAAAAATGTTTGTATCTCCTATCTATCTTTCTATCTATGTATCTGTCTATCTTGCAGTTCCTTGAAAAATGATTTCATAGATGGGGGAAATATTTTGAAAATATTACAGGTATATGTGCTTTTTTTTTTTTTTGAAAGGCATATTTAAAATGACTTCCCATGTGGCTCACAATATATGTGCTTTTGATTTGAGAACAAAAAGAATTCTATACACAAGATAATATATAACACTAACCTAATACACAATGATAATCTTTTCCATTGAAGTATTAGTAATTCATCTTTATGTGTGACCCGTACTTGGTATTAACTCTTTATGGTCCCTGATGTCAGAAAGTTTATGGTTTTGAACAGAGAACATTTTTATACATTATTAGATTAGAACTTCCACAGTTATTAGAGGGTAAATATTTTTTACCTTATTACTTTCTTCCATATTTTGTTTTGTGATTAAACGTAAAAAATATCACAAAGCCAAGTCAGTGGTTATGTATGCTACTTTGATCATTCTGCTACTTTGGTGCATGCTTTTGTTGGCAAGATTTGGGGCCATTCATCTCATTTCTGGAGGATCTGCCTATCTGTATAGCTTTCTCAAATCATTGTTTATCAAAGGCTCCTCTATAAAACTAATTCTCTGTCAGACTCAGTGAACTTTCCACATGGACATACTCTAAACTACCCAGATAAAGTTAATTATGCTGTAAATATTATTTGCAGATTAGTGAATGTAGTGATTTTTGAATTAAAAATAAAACATAAAAATGTTAGTGCAAGATTTGAATTAAGCATTATACTTAATTTAGAGTCTTAATAGGAGTATCATAAAGTATATTCCCAAATTAAGATGTCTTTCCTGGAGAAAAATTAACATCTTCAAACAGGTAGAAATTTCTAATATTTTCTATACCTACTTTTGGATTAAGTAGCTCTTTGTTGCTAATGTGAAAGAAGGAGATACATGACATCCTTATAAGCAAGAAAAATATCTGGAATCAGAATACGCTCCACAGGTCATGAAAGTCTTGCTTGAAGTGAAAAGCAGAACTCTTGAAATGGTCTGAAAATATTAGAGTGAGGCTGGCTGTCCTTAGTCTAAGTGAGCCATGCTCTTGACTTACTGGTCACTGGCTCATGGTCATGTCTGTTTTTCTGATCTCCTATTGGACTTTCTGCTCTACATTGCTACATAAACCACCAGACTACACCCTCAATCACATTTGGAAATGTTTCCTGAAATGTGGTTTGTGCTGCTATTTTCTTTCCCCCAATTCTGGCAAGCAGTTCAATCCCAGCTAATCTTATCCTTTGCCTTTTTATTATTATTTTTTGTTTGGGTGCTGGAATAGATTTCTTGGATACAGCTTTCTTGTTTGCTCCTGATTTATTTAAATTTAAATGTAGCCGACATTTATTAAAGAGGAAGAACTAAACAAACCTTTGTTTCCAACATCATTCTAAAGATTCTCTTATCTTGACCTAACTATAATACAGATGAAAGCAGGTTATACATGATATTTGGTTAGATAATTTTCTCATCATTCATTGCTATTGTAATTGTTTTTTCTTGCTTAGAAAGTATAAAAGATTTGAACTTTGCTTGCCATTGCTCTTTATGAGGGTATAGTTTTTATAAAAGATAGTGTTTAATGTTAACACGTTAACACTTTACAAACTGTCATCTTTTGCTAACATTTCTAAAGGGAAAAAATAATTATACTATAGAGAAAATGTGTCAGGAAAAGTATCGGATCCTTGATAGAGCTGAATTTCACCATTCATTTATTAATGCAATAAATATTTATGGAGTTATCACTACTTGTTAAGCATTATATAAGGCCCTTGGATTATGTCAGTGAAAAAAACAAGATTAAAATTCTGTCCTGATGAAGTTTATGTTCTACCCAGAGACAGGGTGGAGAAGATCAATACGAGATAACATAATAAAATTATTTTGTATGTTTGAAGGTAATAACATGGAAAAACATAGAGTGGCTTGAAGGAATCCTGACATAGGCATGGGTGTCAGTTTTAATGTGATCACAGTGGGCTTCATTGAGCAGGTGACATGTGATCAGACAGAACAACTAAATCTGGCCTAAATGTGAGCACACACTTGGTATGTTTAAGAACCATCAACAAGCCCAGAGTGGCTCATGTGGAGTGAGCCAGGTGGCAGAGTAGATGACCGAAAAGGTAATAGAAGCCTGAGAAGGGCATTATAAGCCATTGTGAGCGTGTTTGCTGTTCTTACAAATAAAATGGGGTGGCATTTGTGGGACTAGAATAAAATGGGAGTTTCTGTTGTGGTTCAGTGAGTTAACCACCCAACATAGTGTCTGTGAGGATGCATGTTCGATCCCTGGCCTCACTCAGTGGGTTAAGGATCCAGCGTTGGTGAAAGCCGTGGCTTAGGTTGCAAATACAGCTCGGATCTTGTGTTGTTGTGGCTGTAGTTAAGGCTGGTGGCTGCAGCTCCGATTGTAGCCCCTAGCCTCGGAACTTCCCTATGCCACAGGTGCGGCCCTAGAAGAATAAAAAATAGAATAAAATGATGTAACATGTAATTCGTAACAATGACTCTGACTTTGTTAAGAAACCTTGAAGTTATCAAGATTTGAGCAAAGAGGTCATTTAAGGTAATTTTAGCTCAGGTAAGTGAGGAGGGCATACAAGATTGCAGTCTGGTGAATTCTGAATATATTTTGAAAGTAAATCCAGGAATATTTTCTGATAGATTTTATAATGATAGGGAATAAAAAGATGAATATAGTATAGTAAACAACAAGGCTACCTAAAGTCATCAAAGGATTAACTGTAGCTTGAGAAGGAGGACCAAGATTGAGCTCTAAAATACTTTTTATGAAAGGGTCAGGGAGAAGGAGAGGATAAGATAGAAGAAGACACAAGTAAACAAGAGGACAAGAAAGAGAAAGTGGTGACCGAGAAACCAAGAGAGGGAAAAAAAGCATCAAAATGGTAATAAATATCACTGTTTTAAAAGCAACTATGAATCAACCAGAGGTCAATCATGGAACTAGAACCATTATGAGTGTTGTAGAGAAATAAATTTATTACTTATGGGATTGCAGGAGATGCTAAGGGAGTAAGACCAGGGGAATCTCCAAAAAGGGAATATAAATCATTAGGGAAAAGTTATTAACTAGCCTTTCTGAGGTACTGGTGTGGATGGGCAATTTGGAGTTTGCAGGGATAGATCTGGGAAGTCAGCTGATTCCAGCTGCCAGAGCAAAGCTTAAAACTTGATACTAAAGCCTGGTAGAGAAGATTATGAAAGGCTGTTGCCTTTGCATTTGGTGATGGACTTGGCTTGTTATTGGTTAGAAAGAAAAGCTATAAGCAGGGAGGGGTTAGAGGAAAGACAAATTGAAACCTGCTAGCCTCTTGTGTCTATTTTTTAGCACACACGACTGCTACAGTCTTCAGGAAGTAATCCATGATTCTTCAATTCTGTCCTCCCAGTCTTGTAAATATTTCTTTTCCCTCGTGGCCAACTCCACCTCAGAGCTATAAAGGGAAATGTGGTTAAGATTAGCCATGTTGACACAGTATGAAACTACTACAGTTCACTGCTTTCAACTCGAGACCTATATACTCCACTCTAAATTATATTTAATTTTTACCTAGAGACAATAGAAAAAGCTTGTGTTAGCTTTACCTGGTACAGCTATCCCTCTGGCCACTGAAAACATAATAACCAACTCTCCAAAAAAGGATACAAAGTCCATGTAGCACAATATCTAATTTTGGGTAATGTTCAGTCCTTTTTTTAACTGAGATAAATTCCCAATTGGTATTTTATAAATTATTTACTGAGATATAAATTTAATCAGTATATTGTATCATATATCTTAAATATTAGGATGATGGGAAATGGGGAAAAAGAAAATAAAATGAACAATACACAGGTATATTCATATTAAGGTAGAGAAGAAATACTCAAAACTATTTCAATCCTCATTTCTATATATGATAACATAGTCATAACTGTGATTTATATTTTCTTTCTTACACTACTCATTCTCTACTTCTTTTGCCCTTAGCAATAACTTCAACTAGTTGTGTTTTCATCCCTGATGGGGTGACCCAAGCCTTTATTCCTGTCAAGTTTGTACGTTGACAGCCCTGTCTCTACTGGGTGTTGTAGTTTTTTCCCTTAAGTTTTACCACAGAACATGGAAGAATTGAGGATCAATTCAGAGGAGCTCCTGCATTCCACATCTACTCCTTCTCACCCCTTCTACTTAATCCGTTTTCCATTTACCAGTCAGAATCAGTTCTCTAATCTGTATAGTAACTCTTATCTTTTCCTTGGGGGTACATTAGAATGAGAAACCCAGGAGTGGCCAGATGGCAGACTCAGTTTCCAGTGTTTTGTAACCATTGCTAATACTCCACCAGGAATGGAAGCTAACACCTCTAGACCAGCAAAGCCCAGTGTTGCAAGGAAGGGAAGCAAAGATTTCGTATTGTATGTTAAGCAGTAAAAGTAAAAGGAACCGATCTCACTTCCGTCCATTGATTCTGAGACCCATGAATTCTAAATATGGGATAAATGGGGCCACATTATTGATTGGGATTCTGAAGATATTCCGCATTCTAGAGAAGATTATTTCCTTTTTTTTTAGGGGCTGCACCCACGGCATATGGAAGTTCCCAGGTTAGGGGTCGAATGGGAGCTATAGCCACCCGCCTGCGCCACAGCCAGAGCAACGTGGGATCCGAGCCGCATCTGTGAGCTACACCACAGCTCACGGCAATGCCAGATCATTAATTCAGTGAGCAAGGCCAGGGATCGAACCCGCAACCTCATGGTTCCTGGTCAGATTGGTTAACCACTGCGCCACGACAGGAACTCCTAGAGAAGATTATTTCATCTTGCCATGGTGATGTATTGTCACCCAGTGACCTCCATTTCCAAGTCTTCAAAAGGCTATTCTAATTAAGGCAAATCTGGCAAAATCTTGCCATTCTTTGGCTATCTGTGGTGATTTCTCATAATTCACACTTAGAAATTGACATACTGGGACTTTGGGGGACTTGAATCTGATTCTAGGTCTAGGAGCAATGTCATGGGCCTTGGGAAGATGAGCAAGCCCCCAAAAGGAACTGCCTCAAGGGAGGTCATTACAGATTCTTCAAGTGAGGAGAGGATGGTTTACTTCGACTGGCAAAGGAAGCTCAGCAGAATTTGGGGGTTTAAAATCTTCAGCTTCATTTAAATCTGCACACACATCATCATGCCAAATTTTAGGGGCCCATTGCTTCCCAATAAATGACAACTTTAAGGTAAAAGACAGTGTGAGATTGAGAATTCAATATACATTGTGATTTCAGTACCCACAGAATTACACAGTGGGTTTGGTTTTCAGAAATTTCAACTCTGTGCCACTAGGAGATAAGATCTTTTTTTTTTTTTTTTTCCCTTAAAGCAAGTCTTAGAATCTTTGTTTTCTTACTCATATCTTTAAGTGGGAATATAAAAGCCTAAGTTTGTAATTTTCTTTCTCCCAAGTTTCTACCACACTTAAAACAAGCAACCAACCAAGCCCATTATAATCCTATTTTCTCTAAAGATTTAGTGACAGCAACATTTGGTTACCCAAAGCCTTGATTCTAAAGGCACTTGATTACAGGTGTTTGTGATCATTTAAGTAATGGTTTGCCATTACATGCTATGAACTATTTCATTGTTCCCTTTGCCACCATCAAAAGTGTCTTTTTTTCCTTTAAGTTTAATCATGTCACATAACTAATTCCACATTTCTAACTTTAAATTTATATTGACTAATAGAATGGTATGCCATGGAATAATTACTATTTCCAACCATATTCTGACAGAAGTTTTCAGATATAGATAATACTTAACGCTTTTCTAATGATTCACCTAGGCATTGCATCAAATTTATCTTGAGGCAAAGAAAAATAAGTCTTAAATATACCTATTTATAAAAGTATGTATGCGTATAATTATGTTTTATATTTTATAGTTATGTAAACATTTACATTTTGAAATTTTGAAAGTAGGAAAAATTGGCACACCTAGTGGTACAGGACAAAATTAGGTATGCTTTTCAAATTCAATTTTTATATAATTTTATTTAAAAACATTAAATATATAAAATATACACAACATCACTCTATAGGAAGGTAATAAAATGCCCAGGTAATCTATATACATTTTTTGTCTTTTTGCATATTTTCTTTCAATAATTTTGACATATTATACATATTTTTTTTTTCTGTCTCTTGTCTTTTTAGGGCTGTACCTATGGCCTATGGAGCTTCCTAAGGTAGGGGTCGAATCAGAGCCACAGCAGTAGCTTACACCACAGCCACAGCAATGCCAGTTCTGAGCTGCATCTGTGACCTCGACAAGGTCAGATCCTTAACCCACTGAACAAGGCCAGGGATTGAACCCTCATCCTCATGGATACTAGTCGGGTTCATTAACCACTGAGCCCTGATGGGAACTCCCCATTCCTTTAAGTAGCATTATTTATATAGATTTTTGCTGCATCCAGCGCTGCAGGGTAAAGGGGAATGCCGGAAGAGGGACTGCGCGGTGTAACAAAACACACAAGACTCTTTTACATTTAGAAAGTGGGGGACCAGGAGGCACTCTGCTCTCAGAAGAAAGGCCCTGGGCTTTTGCCCACAGGTCGTTTATTAAGGGAGGTGCTGCATGTAGATTAGTGGGCAGGAGCAGGCATAGGCAATGACAAGCCTACCCCTTAGTGAATAATAAAGGAAACTATTAGCATTGGGGCATACCTGTAGCTGCATACAATGCAGCTGCTTATAGATTAGCATAGTTTAAACATAATGTCTGTACTTAAAACTCTGAGTCTGCAGATATTTGCCTTAAGCAGAGTTCAGTTGTTCAGTGGTCTCCAACAGATTTTGTCATTTTGTATTATAGTTTCTATCATGAGTGCTACCCCAAATTACTAACAGATTCGTGTGTATGTAGCTTCATACTCTTGCGTCAAATAGATAGACTGTAACTTAACCATTCTCCTACTGCTAATTTCGTAATACAAAAGCTAGTGTTCTTTTGATCTCATCCATCAGAAAACAGTTCAAACTCCTAAGCCAAAGACAGAGAAATAATATCTTGACAAAGAAACTGTGATAGAGTTACTTATGATCTTTCAAGGTCCCATTTAATCATTTCCAACACACTTAAAATACAGTGGGATAAATGGACAAGCCTGCAATCAAAACTGCCATTCTGATGAAAAGAAGCAGAGAGACAGCACCCAGCGATGACCGGTCCGAATCTCAAAGCGTATCATGTAGATCAGTAAATACTGGAAATACTCCTTTCCCTGGCAGTCGGATGAGTTCATGTCCACCAGTGTTGTTCTGCTTTCTAAGATCTCCTCTTGCTTTCTCTTCATGGTCACATTTGAAAGGCCCTAAGGAGGAAGATCCTCTTACTGAAACGTTTGGGAGCCCAGAGGTGGAGGAGTATGTGTTAGCTATGCTGTGTTTGGTAGCCTCCGTCAGGGTTTATCAGGAAAAATAAGCAAGATTGGCAAGATGTCACTTTTCTTGCCCGTGGTCAGATTCCAAAGGTAAAGATCAGAGAGGAATCAGAGATGACTGATGCATCAAGAATTCGGTCTGGGAATTTCCTTCTCTTATAGAAAAAATATTTGTATCTGTATCTCCCTCACCTTCAGCTGATGGTTTAGGTCTTTTTCTTAACAAATGTTAAATTAATAGCCAGAGGTAATGGTGAAAAACTAATCAGTCCTTGCCCAAAAGTTAAGAAAGAGCTTTTCTGATCAACACACTTTTTTTTCTTCTTTTTTTGTACTTGTAGACAAGCCTGTTTCAGCTGCAGTAGAAATGAGACTTTAATGAAAGCCACAAAAATAAGCTTATAAAAATGCTAATATTTTCTCTACTTCCAGACTTTGTAATTCAGTTTCATTCCTGTATAACAGGATACATTTCAAACAGCTGTTTTGTATCTGAAAAAAAAAAAAAGCCACCCTTCTAGATAAGGGAGAAGATGCTCATTTCCCAATTTCTCGCCATCCAGTTCTACATTTTAGAGTTTGATTTTCAGCGTTACTCTTTTACTTTGTTTCCTGTGCTCTCAGCTTTTAGCCATTCCAACCTGTTTTGGTGAACACTTTGTGTAGGTACAAGCTGTTAGCACCTCATATACAACACACCTCATGTTTCTAACTTTTGGCATGGGTCTCCTTGGTTAAAAAAAAAAACGGAAAAATCTTGCAGTCGCTCTTGTGAAACCTGGAAATTAAGGGAGTGAACACATCCTAGAGAAATCGCTTGAGCAGTGGGGAATGAGGTTGGTGAATAAAAACACTCTTCCCTTTTTTTTTTTTTTTTTTGAGCATGCGATTCTGGGCATAGACTTCATTCAGTGCTGCTCAAAAGGTCCTGGTGGGAGGTAGCCCACACTGACCACAGTGATGACCGACTCTCGGAAGCACCATTTTGTTGCTTCTCACACTTTCTCAGATTGATCTTCCCAGTCCTCTATCCTTATCCTGGGGATCATTCTCAAAGTAATCTACCTTTCCTCAAAGATTTGTCCCAGGCTAGTTTTGCTGAAGAAGAACTCGGACTAAGGCACCTTTAGTTTTAAAAACAATCAGTTTCTTTTCACATTTTGCTAGTAATTGACAAGCCCCAGGATGCTCCAGGCATAGTTGAATTCCCAGGCTTAAATAATTCCATGAGGATTTTGGTTCCATGTCTCTTCTCTGTTTTCATCTTAAGTCCTTTCATTCAGGTAGAAAATTCCACACAGTGGTACGATTACCACCAGAAATTCCTGGTTCCTTAGAGTCTTCTACTCTAAGGAAAAATGCCTTAAAAAAAATGCATGCTTCTTTTCTTAGAGTTACAGCAAAATTACCAGTTAGGTCTAGTTGGCCTGACTTATATCACATCACAGACTCAGTCACTAGCCAGGGTACAGAGGGCTTTATCCCTGGGGTGACTGAGAAAGGTTGTGGGGGATGGTGTGATTTTCCCCAAAAAAGATCAGCTTATCATTCCAAAGTAACAAAAGATACGTAGTATGCATCATTTGTTTTTATCCTCCTCCTCTTATTCTCTGCAATTTTAGAAATACATATATATATATATATATATATATATATTTTGTCTTTTTGCCTTATCTAGGGCCACACCCACGGCATATGGAAGTTCACAGGCTAGAGGTCTAACAGGAGCTGTAGCTGCTGGCCTTCGCCACAGCAACGTGGGATCCGAGCCGCGTCTGCAACCTACACCACAGCTCACGGCAACGCCGGATCCTTAACCCATTGAGCAAGGCCAGGGTTCGAACCCTCAATCTCATGGCTCCTAGGTGGATTCATTAACCACTGAGCCATGAAGGGAACTCCAATATATGTATTTTTGTGATTGATCTTATTACTATACTGTTAATTGGCTACTTTGTTTATTATGCTTTGCCTTGTCTTATAAAGGAGTCTTTTTAAAGCAATAAAATATGCCAAAACAATGAAAATACATGAGAAAATTATAAATAAGGTAGAAAATTATGATGACACCAGGAGGTAGAATAGAGACCCTAACTCATCTTAGAGGGCCTATGTAATTTTGATTTTAAGCTTTCTAGTGGTTGCTATGATCAAGCAAATGCAACTAGTGAGAAAAATATGTGATTTGCAGAAAGCCAAACAAAAGAAAAATTCAGAAAAATGTAAGATATTTCCCTTACCAACACCGGGAATTACTGCAGTGGGCCTGCCTGACCAAGAAAACCCTGTACCATTTTAACAACATACACTTTCAGTTACTTCTTTATGGTAAAAATATTGAAGTGCTTCATAGAACTAGTCCTTCTAAAATCCTTCATTATAACCTCAGAGCATTATATGAAATGTAATGTCTCGTAAATGGTTCTGTGGATGCCAGTATGCTAAAATATGGGTACGTGTTTCTCTGGTAGCCTAATATAAAATGCTAAATATGGTGAGCATGTTTTCACTGGTTGTGATGCAAATTAGCATTGGTTCTTAGTGGCTGTCCACTGAACAGGTCTAAACAAATGATCTATGGTCATATAAACTTGGGAAATATTAAATATCCTCTTAGAATTTAAAAATCTCATGAGTGTATTAAATATTTCAAGAAAATTTGTAGTAAATAAACATTTTATTCATTCTTAATTTCATTCACTCATTTATTCAGCATATAACACCTAGTCTGTTATAGAATCTGTGCTAAGATATAAGAATGTGATAATTAGCAAATAAAGCAGATGCTTTTATGGAGCCAACAGTCTAGTGAAGGGAACTGATATCCAGGATCACATTTAAAGAAATATAATTACAAACTAATGTAAATGCCTTGAAACCAGAGAGTCCTGTTGCCACTGATCTCCCTCTAATGATTTTCTTGTTCCTGCATGAGGAATAAACCTTGGAATTCTTTATGATTGGCATGATGATGTGTTTTGACATCCTGATAGCATAAATGGGATAAAACAATAACTAACTGGGTCACAGGGTAACATATGACTAACAAATCACTTAGTGGATCCAATCAAAGAAATCAGAAACATCTCACACAGTATCAACTTAAAATAGTAAGTGATATTCCATTCCATCATCAATAACCAACAAGAAACTAAGCTAAGATTAATAGTAAAATATCATTCCAAATAGCAAAACAAAATGCCCCTCCTCAAACGAAACCAAGTCAAACCAAACACTCTAGACTAACTGGGAGTTACCTGTAAGCAATTTAGAAGACTGCTAAAAGATACGGCACCACACGAGACTTAAATAAATGAAGAGATATAAGATATTTCTGAACAAGATGACTTACTGTAACGGTATTGATTCTTAAATTTATATCTCACTTCAAAATAATTCTTAAAAAACTCAAGATTTTGAAAAAAACATGAGAAAACTATTCTTAAAAATTGTATAAGAGAAGTCTATGACTGAACCTATTTTTAAAAGCAAAAGACAGAGATGAGGTGCTACTAAATATTAAGCTGTGTCACAGAGCTAACATCAAGGAAATGCTACAGTACTGATAGAGGAACAGAAAGATATGCCAACAGTGTTGTGTGCATATGGACGCTAGGCATAGGCCTACGGATGCACCAAATTTAGGGAAAGATGAATTACGTAGTAGAAGGCATTAGGAAACCTTAGCTCATTTTTTCCTGGAGAAAAATGCAGTTGTTTCAGTGCCTACATTAAATACAAAAGTGCATTTCCTGAATAGGAAAAGTAAAATATAAAACCCAAACAAGAAAGTTAGGCAAAATTATTAATATTAAAGGTTGATTTGAAGATATCAAATTTTAGGGATTTTGGTTAAAATTTATTAGAGACCAGGAGAAAATATTTGCAAAGCTTCACAGAATACCTAGAAAACACAAGAAATTCTATGAATCTAAAGGAAAACCTGGGAACCCAAGTGAAAATGGGCAGAAGTATAAATAGATACAGCAAGGCTAAAAGGGTGCTGTGTTACATTATTAGCCTACAAATCTAAATTGAAATGGTATCAAGATTCCATAAGATTAGAATTAGAACCTAGAAAAATGCCAAGTATTTGTAAATATGTATGAAAAGGAAGTGCATATGCACTTGTGCTCTGCTTGGTAGAGGTTTAGACTGCTATAGATATCTAGTGGTATTTGGGGGAATGAAATAAGCCTGTCTTTATGAATATACCCCTGAACCAGTGTTTTCACTCTTTGTTATACATTCTCTAGTCCGTATTGAGGTGTTTTATCAGTTTGTTTTTCACAAAGAAGGGAGTTGGAGGTAACCAAAGAATTTAGCCCAGGATAACTAGATAATAATAAATGCGATGACCGCACACAGTGGAGTAGATTAGAGCATTTAGGAGCAGTGAACTTGATAGCAACCCAGATGGGCTGTGGTATAGTGCTGAGTGGGAAACACTAGGGAGAAATATCTTAGTGCAAGATTATTTATTTTAATGAAAAATAGATACATACAAAACCAGTTGTTAACATTCCCTATAGAGGAGTTCCCGTCATGGCACAGGGGAAAAGAATCTGACTAGGAACCATGAGGTTGTGGGTTTAATCCCTTGCCTCATTTAGTGGATTAAGGATCCGGCATTGCTGTGACTGTGACGTAGGCAGGCAGCGACGGCTCTGATTAGACCCCTAGCCTGGGAACCTCTATATGCCACAGGTGTGGCCTTCAAAAGACAAAAGAAAAAAAATTCCCTATAGGTAAGTACATCTCAAAGGGCACATATTAAAACAGAGCAGTGCAGCAGCCACTGGAAAGAAAGAGAGAAACAGGAGTGGGAATATAGGCTCCAGGTATAAATATAATAAGTAATGAAATAAAACAAAAAGGGTATTTGTTCTGGCTCTTATTGCTACATAGCAAATCTTGCCCAGTTTTAGCAAAGTGAAGCAACAGCATTTATTACACTCAGTGATCTGGGGGCTATGGGTTTAGAGAGACTACCGTATGTCTGAGGGTTCAGCCTAAAGGATTAAAATGGTGAGCACACAGACATCTGAGGCTGGATGATCTGTTTTCAAGTAACTGGCCGTACCCTCATTTGGAATCAAAGATGAGGTGATTTAAAGGTTGACCCAACTGGAACTGGTCATCTGAACGCATACACATAATCTCTCTATGTGGCTAAGGCTTCTCCCAGCCTAATGGCTGGGATCTGGGAAAAAGCATCCTAAGAGGGACATGCACAGAATGAGTGCTAAAGTCAACCAGGTGGAGGGTGCGTGGTGTTTAATGACCTAGGCACAGAAGTCACATAGTATCAGTTCCACCATACTTGATCGAACAAGCCACAACCGCATTCTGATATAGGAAGTGTTATAGGCTCTGCTTCTCGATAGAAGCAGTGGCAAGAAAAGCATCTGGGATTGAAGAGATTGTTGAAGTCATCTTTGAAATATACAGTTTGTCACAATGAGAGAGAGAGGAACTGATTTAAATGGCAGGGTAGGGTATGATTAGAGAACACTTAAGCCCTTGAGTTGAACGCTAAATTTTAAGTACAAGTTAGTTGGAAAAGAAGAAAGAGCATTGCAATTTGGAGGAACAACATGTGTCAAGGTCTTAGAGTAAGAGAGAGCCATGGTCCTGGCACACACTAGGAAGTGGGGCAGAGAGAGGGGGGAGGGGAGGAAGAGAGAGTTCAAACAATTAGGTTACATGAAGAATGTTCCTAAGAAGAAAAGAAAGCAATGAAATATTGTTAAAAATAAATAAATGCATGTTTGACAAGATTTTTCTTTCTATAGCGTGGCAAACAAACAGGAAGAAGAACAAAGATTCAAGAAGACCAATTAATAGAATATTAACATAATAAGAGGGAGAGAGAGAGGTTGCTTGAAATAAAATAGAAACAGTGGAAGTGGAAATATATACACCTGTTCAAAGCAGTGATATCAGTGCGAATACAAAAAAATTGGATATGGGGAGGGAGGAAGTAACTATCAAGGATAAACCCTCAACTGAGCAACTATATAATCAGAACTTTTTCTGGGGAAGAGGAAGTTGATTAGAGGCAGTTTATAAATTCAGGCTTCGTTATGCATTTTGAATATCTGGAGTTTACAGTGAGTAGATATCGTGGAGTAAAATTTTGATGACCTTTATGTAAGTTTAACTTGCTATGAGTATGGAAAAAATTACCTGTGAAGATTATAATGTTGAATTTATCATTAGTTTTAAAAGTGTGGGACAGTACAGTCTCCCTTTTTGTATCAATTATAAAAACCACATGGAGTGATTGAAATGAACAATTATAAAACATTTGTCTTAGGAAAATGAAGGGATACATGTTCTTCAGGAAACTCACTGTAAGTAGTCTTTTGCATCTTTAAATGGTTTCGAAAGGCAATTTATCTGAGATTGAAAAATATGACAGTTATTTGGAATATAGCTAATCTACAGTGGTTAGTAAATTTGGGATCACATTTTAACAAACTAGTCAAGCTGGGAGGAAGCATGACATCTTGAAAAAAACTTGAGTTACCTGATATTAATAAGATTTATAGTTAAAATTTAGAGGTTTTCAGTGTGCTGAGCACTTCACATGGATTAACTCATATATTCAGAGCAATCCTGAGTCATGTAATAGTATTGTTTTTACTTTAAAGATTAGGAAGCAGACATAGATCACTTACGTTCCTTATAGAAGATTACCTGTAAGTGAAAAAACTAAGTTATAAATTTAGATGATTTCTATCTACAGCAAAGACAACTTAACATCTTTGTGAAAGGAAAACATGAAAGTATTTATGAGAATCACTATGTAGTACTTCATATTGCTTTTCCAAAAAATATGAGACATAATATAATAAATTTAGTAAGATTGGAAAAATTAGAAAACTGCAAAGTCTAATCACTTCGGGTTAGTCTTCTGAAATTAATCAAGGGGAGTATTTGAGATGACTTTTCTCTATCTCATGTGGAATGAGTTGTGGAGGGTTAGCAAACTGAATGATTTGGCTAGGACGTTGTGAGTAGTATCTGAGTGGAAAGTATTTAGACATGAGACTTGAAATGTGCTTCTTAATCAGTTTTTGGCAGAATTGGAGCTTCTTATCTGTCCTCTAGCCAGGAGGGTAGGATTGGGTAGGTCAACATTATATATTAGAATACGTTCTTCTTAGCATATTTCTTGGAAGAGGCCTGACATATTAGTAAATGGGAATGTAGAATCTTTAAGGCAATGTTCAGAGAGGTCAGTATAATTTTCATTATTTTTATAGATGTTATTTAAGGAGACAGTATATTTGCCAACATCTAAAAAATGGCCTTTTATAATTTTTATAGGTTTTTGTTGTATATATTAAAAATAAAGTTATAATGCTAAATATTAGCTATTAATTGGACATAAAATAATTCATAGGTCCACATATATTTTGACATCATAAAAGAAAATACATTTAAATGCTTTGATTAACTGATATAATGAAAGTAAAGCTCAATTTCAATTTTCTGATTGATTGGGAACAATCTGTGGTGGAAAGTAAACTTATGATTACTTGTGTTTACTTGCCTCTAGGTGTTTTTAATTTTTTCCTTTGACTTGTACACTGTTAATGATGTTCTCTATCTCCAGGGAGCTCAAATCATCCAACACTACCTATAAGAAAAATCTCTGGAAGAGTCCTGTTATTTAAAAGACTGGTAGAGAGTACTTGGGACATCCTATGGAATTGCTAGTCCACAGAGTTGAGCTTCTAGTGAAAATTGTAGAATCATAAAGAAAAATGGATTACAGATTACAGAGACATAGTCTTTTTTGGCTCCCCTTCATGTGCTACATATTCTGCATTCTTTTCTCCAGTGTGGTTAATATATGGGAAAATAAAGTCTGAGTGGTATTTTTTTTCCCTTTTTAAAGTAACGTAAACATTCAAAAAAAAATAATATAAGCGTTCAACTCTCCTCTTGAATAATCAAACAAGAACAGAGTGGAGCAAACAAAAAGAAAAATGAGATAACTGGCTGAGGGATCATCTGCCTACTCCTACCTTCCATGCTATTTTCTATTTCTTATTTCTCCATAGAATTTGTGTGTTTTAAAAGGATCGTGTAGTCCCACGGAAAACACACTTAAAAACACTTTATCTGTCATTAGCTAACATCTTAAGGTAAAAATTCAAGAAGTGCCCTTGAGGATAATCTGTGATTTGGGCCAGGTCACCAAGGTAGAACCCAAGTCAAATTTGAAATCAAATACTGAATAGCTAGTATATTTGTCTTGAGCATTGCCTTCAACAAAAATAAAAATAAAATTTTGATTTTCATACTTTTAGCTAGTAGAAGAAATCTAAAACGTTGGACAACCTAAATCTGGTTATAGAATCAGAATCACATTTCATGAATACATTTTCCTCCCCAAACAGAATTTGATCTATATTAAAATATTACGATTCAGAGGGTTTTGAAAATTGGCAAGTAAAAAGAGCCACAACCAGAGTGTTTTATTTGACTCCTAGTCTTCACATTTCTTATTTTATGCCATGAACAAACTTTTCAACTCATATTTATCTATCTTAACTTTTTCCCTTTATTTTGTAAACTGGAAATCATTCTTCTTCAGAAGCTAAACTCTCTCAGTATCAAGTTACTTTGTAAATAATCTTACTTTGTCAGTTCCCCTGAAGATCTGGGTCATCTTACTTCGTTCCTTTGATCAAATTCCTGCCTTAAACTCCCTTTCCTGGGTTTCAGGCAAGTTGTATTAGGCCAGCCTTTCCTTTGATAATCTACTGTACATTGTACACTGGTTGCTCTGAGACTTGAACCTTGCCCTCTCTCTCTTTATCAGTATTCCTTGGAACCTTAGTGATGTGCCCTCAAAATCTTGTCATACGTTGTTACCTACTCTTGGGCTCCTGGTATTATTCATTGCCTGACTGAATCTCTAAAGCTAGCTGGTACTGTGTCAACTTTCTCAAGTCACCTGTTGAAGGTCTCAGTATGGGATGGGTTTCTACTTAATACTGACTGTTATAAATTAATCCAAATCTGGTCTCTGTATGCCCAGCTGGACTGCGTATAGTATAGTGTAGTAAAATCACAGATCTGGATTCATTGTTTGGTCTAATACTTAATAGGTATTTGACTTAGCCAGACTACTTAATCTCGTTAAGATTTATTTTCTTCATCTTCAAAATAAGGATGGAATTAACAATCCTTGTATTGTTAAGCCTTGTATCTAATTAATATGCTGAGAGTTAGTTACAAATCATGTAGATAAATGTTCTGTGAATTGAGCACTGTACTAAGCTCTTTAGAGGAATGATAATGATCGTTTAATGATTGCCATGATTTCCATTTAAATGACCTGCTACAGTCTCAGAATTTGACTCCAGAGATGTAATAACTTCTATAATACTAATAATGTACGAAATAGAGATAAATGCCAGGAGCTTATGCCAAGTGGTTTAAGTGTCAACTCTGTCTTTAGTTGTGACTGAATTTAAGACAGGCAAGTTTCCCGTTATACTGCGAGTATTTCATATGCAAGTATAACCTCTTTTTGACTTGTCCAAGTTAACAGATCACGTACTGTAGTACTATCATTAGCTACTGTTGCTTTTCTTGTATTGCATCTGTGACTTCCTTATACTTTATTTACATCCCCAAAGATTCCTTTCTATTTCCTACTTCAAAATTTTCATATTTACAAAACCATTACAATAAGTATATTGCAGATACAATCCTATTTTGGGAATATTACAATCAACATGATTTTAACCTGAGGTAAAATTAATGTGAACTGCACAGTTGACATGAGTTACGTGAATTAACTGTACATGGCTACATGGCTTTCCATAGGATATCTACACAGGGACTCATCTTCCTTTGTTGCTTGCAATTAATACAAGGAATTTGTTTTAATTCTTAAATTGCTTTTCAAAAGTAATTTTTTTGTCTGTTGTCCTTGGAATGAAATGTAGTACTACTCACTGACTACCCAAGTTGATGCTTTTGGAACTTAATTCTACCACTCCTGGATATAGAGAAAGCAGTTGGCTTGAAGCCTTTAAAAATGAATATTGATGTCAAGAGATGTGAAACTTCTGAGAATTTGCCTGACTTGAAAGCCAGCCGGTAAGCAGGTTATAGTTTCCTGGATGCTGGAAGGAGGCAGGAGATTAGTGGGTCAGAGAAAAAGAACTTGACTAGTTACGGCATGGCAGGCAGTAAGAGCTTCGTGTGTGTTTTGGTTCCCCTTCCTCTCAGGTCCTTAAGGGGTGACACAAATAGGCACAGATGGATGTTCCATGTACAGTAGCTGTGTCACAAGTGAAGAATCCCAAGATTAAGGAGCCTGAATCTTTTGTAAACCTGCCTGACCTTGGCCCTGAAGGGGGTCATTATCTTTACTATGCTTGAAAATACAAAAAAGAGAGAAAGAGGAAGGCAGGAAGGAAGAAACCTGCTCTTTGCTCAAGAGAGAGACACTAGAGTGTTGTCTCTTTCAAGGATCTTCACAATACAAACATTGTTGAAAAGATAGTCTGGAACACAGACTAACAGTGCTTCTGCTTGCAAAGCGGACAGAAATACAGCAGACTCACACAGAACTGTATCTCAACAGTTGAACAGCTGGGATGCTCTTTGACTGGATTCTAAGTTATCCTTTGATTAAAATTCAATAGTTGGCAACACCCAAAGTGAAGAATTTCATTTATCTTGGTTTTGGGAGATAATCCACATGTCTGTTAGTCTTCTCCATGATAATTTTCTCTAGTATTCTGAACAAATAATCGTAGAAAATTTGGCACTTTGAGGATTCACTCTGGATAGTGCTGGCCATGCTACATGATAAAATCTGTGGTGATGAATATGCCAGAAATATTTAGAGGTAGAATCTGTAGAACAAGATAAATGTCAGTTTTCGTAGTTAGCATTCTTGGTACTGGTTTGCTCATTCAACCTATATGTCTATTATATATTTAAAATATGCCCAGCATAACTGAATATATGCTAAGAATACATCCTGAATGAAACAGGGAAAATAGTTTTTATTTAGGGAATTTATAATCTAGTGGCACAAAAGTAAATATTACCATTTTTGGCATGCAAAGAAATGAAAGTGATGCATTTCCCTGCTATATCCCTTCTATTTTTCTGCTTTACTTTTCTTCATACTAATTATGTGAATGTGTGAATCTAACATATAAAAGGTACTTACTTGGCTAATCATTTATCTTTTTCTGCCAAAGTATAAGGTGCACGAGGGCAGCAATTTCTATTTTATTTGATGCTGTACCCGCAGGGTATAAAACGGTTCTGACATACAGTTAAGACTCACCAAGTATTTGTGCAGTACATACTTAAATGGATGAATGAAATGAATTCTCATGGGGTAAAGACTTTCAGAGAAGATTTTTCTAAAGATCACTGGAATGGGGAAAGAAAAAAATTATAGTGGCCATTTGATACCAGATGTAACATAGCTACATATTTCTTGAAAAAAAATTCCTATTTTTGGTGAAACTTTATTGGGAACTGTAATTCTTCAAACACCGAATATATAAGAAAATAGGGAAGTATAGTTTATTGCTTTTAATGGAGCCATGTTTATATATTCCAAAAATGGATTCGTATATAAAATTGTTCATAGAGCTCCTCTGGACAGAAAACAGATCTACAATTCAGCCAGGCATATAGAAACAAGACATTTTCTTAAAATATTTCTTCATATACACAGACCAGGGCAATCCCTCCATATTTAGTTTTAATTCTCAATGGAAGGCAATTAACTGAAAGGTGTATGGGAGGATAATTCTGTAAACATGCTTTAGACCTTTCTATGCCAAGAAGATTATAATGCCAATTCTAAATGATAGATTTATGTTTTTAGCTTTCCCTCACACATGTCAGTTGGCCTGGAATAGAATAATTTGAATTAAAATACACTTCCCCATGGCCCCAAAAAACTGGTTTTAACTGGGATTTTGGGATTAAAAAGGGATAAGAAAACAGTCTTACTGTAATGCGTACTTTTAGAAATAATATTCTAGAGGTATGCCAAATAGGACAGAAAAGGTGACCCTTTAAAAACCAACCATCTAAAGAACTTTTTGACATTTTATGTAGCTTAGCTAGATCCAGTAAAAAGAAAAAAGTTTCGGGATGCTCAATATTTTATATGTATATTTTTATTTCATAAATGAGAATAAGTGTGCCTTTTTTAGTTTAAAAATCCCCACCTGCAATGAGTATCTTTGCTACTTCTTTTGCCTAAAAAGGAAAACAAATTGTCATACTGTTTAATCTTTGATTTTTAGGAATTTTAAATCCAGAATATCCATTTTTAAAAAACTTTATTCATATCTTGTGAATATCCTAAAGTAGTCATTAGGCAGCAGCTGTGATGAAGTTAAAAAAAAAAAAAAGGAGAATAAGAGAATAAGCTAAAGCAAGGTCTTTATTCATAAACAGTGAGAGTCTTTACATGATGATGTTAAGAATTTCTCAAACTCTAAGGAATAAATGGACCAAATTATTTCAGGATGTGACAGGTTTTAGATTTAGAAATAATAGCTTCCATTACAGAATTATTAGACAGTAAATAAGAAATAATATTTAAGTACCTAAGACCTCTAAAGGTTTTTATCTAGTGTTTTAATTTCAATCTACAAAAAGAAAAGGCCACGTGTGTGTAATATTAGGAAGGAAGGCATGGAAACACATGACTCATATGATTTTTTCTCCCTATAATTTTAATCACTTTAATTCATAATGGAAACAATTGCGATTCTAGCATAGTTCAGCTTATAAATGAATGATGTGAAACAGCCTATGTTACCAAGTTATAAAAAAAAGTAGCAAAAAAAGGTATGTCAATCAGTATATTTTGCAGTTTATTTTTAATGAAAGGAAGATTATCTAAATAAAAATGCCTTTAAGATTCTTCTTTTATTCATTAGGAGAAGATAATGGCCTTGAATAGCCATCATGATTTTCTTGTCTAGTTGTTGATACTTCTTTCTAGAATTCTAGTTGCTTATTAATGTTTATCTGACGGTAAAAAGAAATTTAACTTTCAATTTGGTAGGAAGTTCATAAAATCACACACATGGTACTAGAGAAGGTAGAATCTTTCTGAGGGTGCTGCTTGGTTGAATCCTCATTTACGTGGTAAATGAGGGCTTCCCAGGGGATATGCAGTGAGCAACTGTCTGGATGTGCAATGAGCAACTGTACCTTCCATTACTCTGAAAGTTTGGCAATGTAGTTACTACCCTCCAATCAATGGATACAGTTCTCTTTTTTAACTTGGGCTGATTTTGGGAAGTAGAGATGAAAAAGGAAGGAGAAAGAAGTATAAGCTTTGGAAAGATTTGATCCTAAAACTATGTATATGTGTAATAGAACTTGAGAGAAATCCTCCAGTAGTGGAGAACCAAAGAGCTGTCTCACCACAGCAATGATCAGAATGAACACTACAATTCTGCTAACTCCTTACAAAATCTATTGTATGAATGATACTATTTCACTCACATAGAGGAAGTTACTTTAGCCTCATTAGGTACTTTCATTCACATTTGAGGGAGGAAATTTAGCATCACCATTTCCCTTTTTTTTTTCTTTTTTTTCAGCTTTTTAGGGCCACACTGGTGGCATATGGAAGTTCCCAGGCTAGGGGTCGAATCAGAGTTAGAGCTGCCAGCCTACACCACAGCCAGAGCAATGCCAGATCCCCAATCCACTAAGCAGGGCCAGGGACTGAGCCTGAATCCTCATGGCTACTAGTCGGATTCATTACCGATGTGCCACGATGAGAACTCCAGCATCACCATTTTCCAGATGAAAAGTATACAAGAGGAGGTTTATTTAGTTGACTTGGTTTCACGTATTTTTTTTTTTTCTTTGCCTCACCTGCAGAGTATGGAAATTCCTGGTCCAGAAATAGAATCTGAGCCACAGCTCTGACCTATACCAAAGCTGCAGCAATGCTGAGTCGTAACCTGCTGTGCTACAGCAGGAACTCCTAGTTTCACGTATTTTAAGCCAAAACATGCTGACTGAAGATTACAGAATTGAGTTATTCTCAGTTTGGGGAACAATGGGAAGGACACTTCACCCCTGCGCTCTCAGAGGCCATGGCCAAATTGTACTTGGGCTACTTTAAAGTTGGAGATAGCACAAGTGTGTCCAAAGTTCGACGGAGGCAAATGCATTTAATTTTATATTTATATTTATACACCTGTCCCCCCTTCAGTAAAGTTAGGTTATACATGTGTGATACAGTTGGATTTTCTTGCCATAGCCTGCATTCTTTTCTAGGATCCCCTGAATAAATTTTGTTAATTTGCATATGTGTAGGTTCTCTCTTTGTCTTATGAAGTTCTCCGAATTTGGAAATGTGTAGTGCTGGGTATCTACCATTACATTTTCACAGGGAAGAATCTCATAATAAACTGCTCCTGTGCTTCACCTTTTTGTTTCTCTCCCCATGAACACCTGCAGGCACTGTTTATTTTACAGCATCCATAGCTTTTCCTTTCCCAGAACGTGCTACAGTTGGAATCACATAGTATGTAGTCTGTTAAGACTGGCTACTTGCTCTTAGCAGTATGAATTTAAGGTTCTTCCATGCCCTTTCATGGTTTGATAGCTCATTTCTTTTATCTCCTTTTATTTTCTTTTATCAATGGAATAATATGTATGAGGTACCACAGTTTATCTCTTCACTATTGATTACAATCGGGTTGCTCTCAATTTGGGGTGATTATGAATAAAGTTGAGCAGAATACAAGTTTTCAATTCAACTGGATAAATATCTAGGAGCACAGTTTCTGCATCATATAATAAGACTGGCCAAATTCTCTCCACTTAGCATTCCCACTAGCAATGAATGAGAGTTACTGTCATTTCACATCTTCCCTAACATTTGGTACTGTCAGTGTTTTGTTTTTTGACAATTCTAACACATATATATTGGTGTCTTATAGTTTTAATTTGCAATTCCCTAATGACAAATGACCTTGAGTATCTTCTCATATACTTCTTAGCAATTGGCCTATCTTCTTTTCTAAGATTCTGTTCTGATCTTTTACACATTTTTCAACTGGGTTGTTTTCATATTGTTGAGTTTTATGATTTATAGCATTCAGTGCTCTAAATGCCCCCCTGAGAACTGCTTTCACTATATGCCACAGATCTTGCTAAGTTGTATTTCCATTTATATTTAGTTCAAAATATTTGTTCATGTCTCTTGAGACTTCTTTGGCCCATATCTTACTTAGAATCATATTATTTAATCTCCAAATATTTTTGGATTCTCTAGCTATATTTCTGTTACTGAATTCTAATTTAATTCATTGTGATCTGATTTATTTTAAGCTTGTTAAGGTGTGTCTGATGGCCCAGAATGTGGTTTATCTTGATGAATGTTCCATGTGAACTTGAGAAGAAAGTATTCTGCTGTGTTAGTTGAAGTAATCTATAAATGTCAATTAGATACCCATGATTGATGGTTCTGTTTAGGTCAACTATGTCCTACTAACATTCTGCCTCCTTGACCTGTCGATTACCAAAACAAGGATTTTTTTCCCCTCGCACCAAAGAAGTTGCAGGTACTAGTAGAGTTATCTAACACCAGAAAGTGAGAGTTAAATTCCCAAGAATTAAAAGAGCTTGATCTCTGCTCATAAAATCTACTTGTCGGAGCATTCACTACTCTGTTAGTGTTGCTTAAGTTTGAATCATCCTGAACCTCTTAGGAGGGCTTGATCCTCCTCCTGCAACTACTTGGCAAACAGTGTCACTACCCTCTTCACTGAAGGGCAGTAGAGCGTGGTAATTAAGGATACAGACTCTGAAGTCAGACTAACCTGAGTTGAACCCCAGCATGACAAGCCATGTGAACCTCATTTAACATCTCCATGCTGTGGCTCCTTCATGTATAAAATGAAAATTATAATAGTGCCTAACACATTGGGATCAAATTAGGTGCCTAAGGGGATTCAATAAGTTAATACAAGTGAAGTTCTTAAAACAGTACTTGGAGCTAAAGAAACACTATCTGTCTAGGTGGCTAAAAGACAGTCTCGGTCTCTTTCCCACTTGATACTTTTACCACAGAGTGTGGAAATCCAAAAAATCTTTCTCAGCTCTCCTTACATTTGGAGCTATCCATTGATCTACAGGGGGGTCCAAAAAAAAAAAAAAATCACTTGCTTTCTTGATTACATGAGTAATGTTCTTCTCCAACCCCTTCTATCCTATCACCTTAGAAAACTGACACGTTGGTTGGAGCCGAGGCAGAGCAAGGTCAAGACGGTAACTCAATCCTCAGCAGGAGCATCATTAAGACACTGAGCTAACAATGGCAAATTCTTACTTCTTCTCTAAGAACGATAAGTCCCAATTTGCCAAGACACAGACAGTTCAGTACTAATCCATAAACTTGTACAACTGCTGCAAATAATGCTCCCTTCTGAAATACTTAGCCAGGGCTTACTAATACCAAGCACTGGCTACATATTTTTTATGTGTTATATTTAATTCTCACAAAATCTCATTATGTCATTTTAAAGATGAAGACACTGAGGCTAAGGGAGATGACATAAAATTACTAAACTTGTACAGATAGTAAGTAGATGAGTGGGGATTTGAATCAAAGTTGGCCTGATTTTACCAAGGTGTTAACAATTAAGATATTCAACTGCCTACAGATACAGTAAGTGACTTAGATGCAGAAAACAAAACCACTAGGAATTACTTTCATAAAATTAAATAGAAAAGTGTTTAGCAATTAGAGGAAAGAGACATTTTGCTTAAATTATTTATGTAGGTATCTAAACTGATCAAATTGATTAACATTTGTTTAGTTTTCAAAGTTTCTTTGCCCATAGTGAAATAGAAAAGTGCTGTTTAACTTCTAAGTTGTGCATTCAGTCTTTGATGAGAGAAACCAATGGTTTGTGTCTGAGGGTATTTTCTGTAGCATTTGTGAATGGGTTAGTGGTTGAAATCCACTTCCTAACTGTCATGTGTACACCCACTGCTATTGTTACAGACTTAGTGGTAATTCCAAGGTCTGGAATGCTAGGAAGAGGCACTTTCCCCCTGACCCCTTGCTTGGTATTTATACTTACAACAAAAACAGGATAGATACAGATTAATTCCATTGCAACAGAATCTATTTCCATTACTTCTTATGTCAAATATGCAAATCTTTTTTTTTTTTTTTTGTGAATAGGATCACAGGACTATAAATTCCTACCTTGAGAGGCTATAGCCTTTCCAAAAGTAGCCTGAAACTTCAAGAAATCTGTAAACATTTATGTAGGAATCATAACCACAACCAAAAGTAAACAAACATAGGAAACCATTGGGATGTCTTGTGAAGTTTAAAACAATAATAAATATGCTCACATTGCTACTAGGAGATAAAATAATAACAAAAGCAACTGCACAGTTAAATATGTTTTTCCATGTAGTTAGTTATTTTTTCCTTCAGAAGTAAATGTAACTCTTTTTGTTGCTGAAATAGTTACATATTTTTGAATCAAAAACCAAAGACAATGAAAATGAAAATAATAATTTGTAAGGATGCTAAACATTCAGTGATCTTCAGTAATATAGATCCTAATTTCTATCAGTTTTGTTCCCTTTGAAGACGGAAGTGATGTATTCTAAGTACATAGCGCTAAAGGCATAGGACAAAAGATGAAAACGAAATGAAAATCCTCATTTGTTCTAAATTTTTCTCATTTCTTTTACTCATTCATTCTACAGTTACATCTATGGCCTCTGCTCTTATAAGGAAGTAAGGGAACTGTGAAACCACCATCAAAACACATTCTTTCCGTGTAAAGGTTTGCCATCTAGGATGAAGATTGAGTTTTGACAACTGGGAAAAATAGCACTTGTAAATGTGTAAACTATCAGAAGAATGAAACAAATAATAGCTGTAGGGTTTTGGGAGACAGGGAGTTCAGTGAAATAATGGAAGCATGGAATGAAGGATGGTTATATAAAGGAGGTAAAATTTGAGATTGGTTTAATTTTGACTAGATTTTTCTAGGAAAAGATAGGGCACTTCCAGTTTTAGGGAATCAGCTTATGAACTCCTGAATGTCTTTCTCTGAGGCTTTAGACCTACCGCTGTGGCCATGCAGAAAAGACTTGAGAGTAGCAGGCCCCAGGCAGTTTTATCTATAGAAGTTCTGCTTGTAAGTTTGGCCCTGGGCTGCTGTCTGGAAATACCCGCTTTGAAATGTTTGATGCACTGATAAGGTTGTTTTGCCTGCCTTGGGCACTGAACACCTGCTTTCCTTCTAGGAGTCTGAAATTTCATTTGTTATGGCTCCTCATTTGTACCTTTATGACCATCGTCCAATAAAAACCTTGAACCCCGACTCTCAAACAAGTTTCTCAACACAGACACATTACTCAGTAAACAGACAAATGCTTTTCACTCCTGAAGGTAAGGCTCCCTTAGAGTGGCCTCTCCCCAGAGGGAAAGCATAGGAAGCTTATGCTTGGACACTTCCAGATTCTGCCTTTGAGTCTAAATGTGTCCTTTGCCTTACTGTAGTCCCACTCGGTATGCTTGCTGTTCTGTACTGAGTACAATTCTGTAGAACCTTCTGGTGAATCACCCAAGGTCTGGACGGTGCCTGCGTCCCCCAAGCATCAGTCTGCCAGCCCCCTTCATTTTTCACTTTTTTCCCCTCTAGAATGGACTCCATATTGAATTCTCGCAGTACAACCCAATCATCACTCCAGAGTGAAAAGAACATGAGGGGTTATATCACTGCCCTGATGAAAGACTTCCAGTAGGTTCCCAAGACAGCTATTGCCTTCTGACTTTACCACTGATTCTCAAGGTCATATACATCTCTCCATTTCTCCCTTGATTATCAGGCCCCAGCCATTCAGGATGTATCCTCTTCCTAATTTCTCAAAAACACCAAAATTATTTTCTTCTTTATTTGGAGTCTCTGGTTAGGCAGTTAATTTTATGAAAGATTCTCGACCATCGTCTTCTCCCCAGTTATCCACCATGCACACATTTAAAGGTGAGGATTGTTTTCATCCTGTAAGTCTTAAAGATCATTCTCTCAAAGAGGGCTTTTGAATTATCCTGTCTTCGATAATACCTTCTCCTCTCTGTTTTCATAGCACTCTAATAGCTTCCTTTGTCATTTATTGCATTTCTAATTATACATACATTTTTTTTTCTTTTTAAATTTTGCCTTTGCCATTGGTCTATAAGTTCCATGAAGACTGGGATGAGTCTGATTTGTTAATCCTGTATGCTTAGTCCCTAATCCAGTAGCGTAGCACAGAAAAGACACTTAATAGATACTAAATAAAAATTTTAATTGAAATAAATGAGACGTGGCCAATACTACCCAAAGCGAAAAGATGACAGGGACAAAGATTAACTGTAAAAACCTTAGATAGATAGAAGAATATGCATTTGATAATTTCTTTAAATTTTTATTATTCTGGCAATTTTGGGGATTATATCAGTTTTACTCTTGTAAGTAGTCAGTTTGCTGTGCATTCTTGAAACAGCAATGATACTTCAGGATTTTTTTTTTTGTAGTAATAAATAAAATATAGGAAAGCTAAGTGTATGCTCAAAGAATAACCTCTCTTCCCTAGCACAAGTTGTCTGAGTATGTATATGGGGATTTTAGGGAGCTTATATTTATCCAAGAGACTGGGGACTTCATCCAAATGCGAATTTCTCTCTAGGCTCAGTTTAAACTTTCCACTAGGAAATATCTATATGATCTTATTCAAGAATTGATTCCAGTTTTCCATGACGTAAAAAAGATTGAAAATCAATTGATCGTGTTTATTTATGGACTTGTTTAAAAGTCTCTCCAGTGCCATGTGTTTTGATTTTCATAATTGGCCCCAAACTGATTATGGGTAGCTTTCCATGAAACTTATTTCTGCAAAAGACAAGTTTCAGGAAAACTTGAGTCAATAAAAAAGCTGATTTAGGGAAATATTTTGAACTTTAAAAAGTTTAACGTTTGTACGCTAAAGTATCATGAAGTGTTTGAAATAGACTTTGGGGGGCTATGTTTTCCATTGGCAGCAATTGCTATAAAAATATTTCCAAATATGTAAATATATAGAACCTGCCCATGTATATTTTAATGAACTGCCATTCATAGAACAGTCTTATATAGCTCCAAAGTTCAGGTATAAGTATGGTCACTCTAGAACTTTGACTCATTTAGCTGACTTTTAGCCAAGCTAAGATAAGAAAGTACATCAAGCCAGTATTCAGGAAACACTGTTTAAATATTTTGTTTAAAATAGTTGGTTTTGCAAGGCATACCCACTCTATCAGCGGGATCTGTCTTAAAAAATAGTTTTAAAAAGTTATAGGCGAGCAGCTGTTCTCGCTAAAGGACTGCTTTGAAAAGAATAATGTTTATGTAATATGCACCATAGATATATTTTATGATTCACTAGATACAAAGTGGACCCTCAAATACTTGCTGATTATTTAATTTATCCAACATAACCAAAAATACATTTGGGAGGATAAATGACTTTTTTTTGTTTTTAAGGGAAAATGGCAGATTACCCTCTATGTTTGACATTAAGGAACATCACATCAGAACTCCAGGATAGATATCATATATTTATGTTCAAAACTGCTTCTTTTTTTCATCAGAATGGCTTCTGATGAATTCAGTGCTGGTTCTTTTTTCTTCTCTCTTCTTTTTAAGTAAAAATATTCCCTCTACTCATAAGCTAATTGCACATTCAAGAAAAGAAAATTGTGTGAAGCAAATTGTTGTTTCTTCCTTCTCTCAGTGAAAGCAAAAGGGGAAGCAAATAACAGAGAATCACAAATTGCTTTTTCCAAGTAGTATCCAGAACAGAAAACTGAATCAAAATTGTGACCAGCCGGTCAGAGGAAGCTAGCAGGCAGAATTCTGGGATGGCATGTGGAAAGGCACTGGACCATGCTCCAAGCATTCCAGATCCAGCTCCACCAGTTCCTAGCGGGGTGTTCAACCAACTTCTTAGCTTCACTAATCCTAGTTTTTCCCTCCATGTAGTTGGAAAACCATACATGCATTGAAAAACTCTCTAAAGACTTAATAAGATAAAGAAGCTTAGTTTCTGGTACATATCTGCGCTTCAGGCATTCAACAATATCTGCTGCTTTCCTTCAGTCCCAGCTAAGTCACTGGGCTAGGGAACTTTGCACAAACTCATCAGTCTTTATTCTGAAACAGGTGGAGTCAATTAGAGTTAAGTTTTACCTACTTCCTCTTCCTTTCCCTTTATAAAACGAGTTAGAAAGGCAGTTAGAGAAAAAAAAAAACATAGTAAACTGAGCTTCTAAAAAACTTTCTCAGAGTTCTCATTGTGGCTCAGTGATAGTGAACCAGACTAGTATACATGAGGATATGGGTTTGATCCCTGGCCTCAATCAGTGGGTTAAGGATCCAGTGGTAGCCTTGAGCTGCGGTGTAGGTCTCAGACATGGCTTGATTTCCGCATTGCTATGGCAGTGGCATAGGCTGGCAGCTGCAGCTTTGATCAGTCCCCTAGCCTGGGAACTTCCGTATGCTGCACATGCAGCCCTAAAAAGCAATACAAAAACAAACAAACCGAAAAAAACTTTCTCTGTATGTATTATTTTAGCATTTAAATTCACTTATTTAAATAGTGACCCTTAAACAACAATGTCCTACTGTATAGAGCAGGAAACTATATTCTGTATCCAGTGATAAGCCATAATAGAAAAGTAATATATATGTATCATTAAGTCTCTTTGCTGTACCGCAGAAATTAATGTGACATTCTAAATCAATTATACTTCAATAAAAAATAAGAAAAATGAATTTTAAAAAGCGAACCATAGGCTAAGTTCTCCTAATTACAGAATTGCCTATTTACTTTCTGAATAACTAAAGGGCTATTTGATATGGCCAATACCGAATCCCCAAACTTGGTCTCCCTCAGTCCATCTCAATAAAATTTATCATTATCTGTATATGTGCTCAGCCAAAATCTAGGAATTATCTTTTTTTTCTTTATCTCTTCTCAACCTCAACAAACTAGTTTCATCAAACTACCCTTCACAATATATCCCACATAGGATATATTCCTTTCTCTTCTGGTCCATGAACAGTCTCCAAAACCACCATCATTTCATTCTTGTTTCATCATCATTTTTATTATATCATTTCATCATCATTTCTTCCCAGTTTACTAAAGCAATCACCTGTCAGTACCTTCTCCACAGGAAAACCTGAGTGATATATATAAACGCTCACCGACTTAAATGTCTCTAGGGGATTTGCCTAGTGTTTAAAATACTATCCAAATAGTTTATGCATATGAATTTTTACCTGATCTGTCCCCTGCCTACTTTCTTAACTTCAACTTACATCACAAGAACAGTGGTCACTTAAGTTTTCCTCAGACACATTAAGCAATTACAAAACTTTAAATGCCTTAAAGAGATTTTGTTCTTCCTCAAATGATCCTTTTATTTTTTTTTGTTTCTTTGCTTTTTTGCCTTTTTCTAGGGCCGCACTTACAGCACATGGAGGTTCCCAGGCTAGGGGTCTAACAGGAGCTGTAGCTGCCGTCCTTCACCACAGCCACAGCAACGCGGGATCCGAGCCGCATCTGCAACCTACACTGCAGCTCAGGGCAATGCCGGATCCTTAACCCACTGAGCAAGGCCAGGGATGGAACCCGCAACCTCATGTGTTCCTAGTTGGATTCATTAACCACTGAGCCACGATGGGAACTCCCTCAAATGATCCTTTTCTTGATCTTGAAAAAGCTGTTTCTTTTTGATGTTCATTCTGAGCTTAAAATGATGCTTCTTCAGTAGAGCTTTGCTTAACCAATCCAAATCAACTACCCCGAAACTGCTGATCCTTTCACCAATTTTGGAGTTTCTACCTAGCATTTGTCAGGCTCCGTTAATTGTGTTGTTTTTTTTTGTTCCAAACTCATCACTGGGATGCAAGCTCCATGCATAGTAGTAAATAATAAAAAGATCAACAGATGTTATATAAATGAAAGAAGAAAGGAAGTAATAGATGCTTGCATCGTTTCTTCTGTTAATTTTTTAAAATTCCTTTGAAGCTTTGATTGTGTGTTTGCTGTAGCACTCAGAAAAATATTTTGCATGTATTTGGCAATCAATAGCTATTTTTGATTGAAATAAAACATTCCACCTCGCACTTGTTTCTGAGAAATGAATGTTTTCTTACATAATGTACACTATTTCCAATTTTAGCATGTATGCTGCTGGAGTGAGAACAGGTGTGGCATTTCAGACAGTTCTATAGTTGTATGTTTAGCAGTAAAATAAATACCGTGGGTATTTTTATAGTAAAGTAAAAAGTAGTTTTTATGTTCAATGACATGCGAATATATCTGTAGTGGGTTTAGAGATATTTTGAGTTATTAAACTGTAGTTTCCTGTACTGATTGAGGTCCAACACTTTACAGGTGCTACCTCAAGACTATTTAAGAAATTTAAAAGGAATTGGGATTATAGGTTGAGCAAAAAAGTCAGAATTTTACAGGTGGAAGTGATCTTAAGGATTGAGATTCATGATTTGTGTTTTATATCGAGAAACTGAAAATGAGGTTACTAATTTGCCCAATTTCTTACAAATATGTTTAATAGTCTCTTACCAGCATTTATGATTACACTTCTAAAGGGCTATGTAAATCTGAAATTATCAAATTAGCAAAGCAGTAATTAGAAAAATAGTTAAAAGGGGAGAGCAGGATAAACGGTAAAAATGTACACTTCACAGAAGTTTATGTCCTCATTTAAAAAATTTGTCTGATTTGTATTGCAAAATGTCATTCCAGGAGTTACGCTTTTTATAACATTACCAGTGTTAATTGTTCACAAACAGAACACTATCAAATTCTGAAACAGATTCCAACACAAGTTTTCAGATAAAAATTGCAAACCAGTTTCTAAAGTTTGTAAATCAGATCTGATTGGCTTGAAATGAAAGACTTTTGGATTTGTATGTCCTATGTTGTTGCTGTTTTTTGTTTGTTTATTCTTGATCAGGACAAATTGCATGTGTAATCCATTCACCTTTAGGAAATAATGATATATTGATAAAATGTTTAGGTATATATTCTTTTCTGGGCCTCAGTCTTTAAAGGAGGAATCTCACAGATACAGCTACATGATCCAAAAAGCCATAATTTTCATTGTAATTTCCTTGTAAGAGAACTGGAGAAAATAATTTAATTCCAATAAACAGGTATAAACACAAGTTTTCTCAAAACTTTTATCAACGAGAAATAACAGTGCACGGACAAGTAGGTTATAGCATACAAATTTGCAGACATGTAGTCCAGTGTTCTTCCCGGCTTGTGCCTTTTCATTTTAGCTCATCAGAGTGTTTATAGTAGATACTAGAGTCATGGTTCAGAGATCACTTCTGCCTGGTTCTCCTTCCCTCTTTCTCTCCCCTCCTTCAGTTTTCTCTCTAGTTCTCCCTTTCTCCCCCCCACCCCTCTCTTCTCCTCCACTCTTTTCTTTATTCTTCTTATTCTTTTTTTTTTTGAGTTTGGCACAACAAAAGAATTTTCTAAGACATTTATTTATGGGGAGTGTTATTGAACTCAAAACAGGGCTCTCTTGGAGTCTGAGATGGGAGAAAATGGATGGTTGAGTAAATGTGTGCTAAATAAATCAATTAACTTGAAAGGAGGAGAAAGAAGTAATAGGGATTGATTGATGCCTCGATAATTATTGGGAAGTATAATCAGAACATAGCATTAAACTAGGGAAGTGATAAACATCCTTTGGTCTAAGATTTCATTCAAGGTGAATCAGGACCAGGTACTAAATGACCCTAAATACCTCCTGTGAATGGCCAATGCTAAAAGGAAGGCTCTCTGTCTCCCATCATGCACTGTCTCAGGTAAAAACAGATGGTTGTGGTGGAATTCAAAGTGTGGTACAAAGGTGCTACTGCTTTATAAATAAAGTTAATTTATAAGTAGTTGTGAGGTATGGAGACGCAAACCATGTTAAAACTATATGTTCTCTCCAACTGAATAAAAATCATCTAATGACAACAGCTATTTTAGAAATTCTAACTGTGCCTTACAAATTATTAAATTATAAGATATTATTTCACTGCTTGAATGGAAGCTATTCAGGATCTTATCTGGTATCTAGTATAAGCTTGTCATTCCTGTGGCGCCACTTATCCTACAAGGTGGGGCTTTTTTAAAATTCTATTAAAAAAGAAAAAACCTGTTATTCAAGGTAGGAGTACCTTTTCATTTTGTCACGAGTCACAGCCAACTTCCAAAGTGCTTATTTATGTTTGATTACAAAAATTATATTGCACTTGGGAAATAGCAAACTTTGATATTTGGTTTGAAACAGCTTTCTTTTACATAATTTAATCCCTCTCTCTCTCTCTCTCTCTGTCTCTGTCTCTCTCTGTCTCTCTCTCCCCCCTTCACACACACACACACACACACACACACACACACACACACACACACGTCACACAGTTTTCCAGACTGAGAATAAGAACTGGAAATAGGAGTCATGTGTCACTGCTATATATCCTAGTTTATTTTTAGATTTGAAAATGTAGAACCAGAAGAACCACAAAAGGATGCTTACAACTCATTTAATTAACTCCTTCCTTGTATAAGTGAAGAAACGTGTTACGGCCAGATTGTCGATGCCCCAGAGGAACCAGTGGCTAGCTACATATTTTGAACTCTAGATTTATGTTTCCATAGTGTGCTCTACTGATATGTTTTGGAATAAAATATGTAGGATCATTGTCATCAGTTATATTGTGTTTATTGTTATGGCATCTTAAGGCAGTAGGCCCAGAATTAAATAATAGCGATGGCATCTTTTATGTAGTTTTGATTTAAAACATTAAATAAAATAAATGAATAAAAAATAAACTCAGAATAACTCTTATTTGGAGAAAATATCCTTATACAATGTGCTTGAGAACACTTAAATACAACAGAAATTTGTAGTGGCTTGGATACTAGTTGATATTGTCACTATTTATAGTTACAAACTTCATTTTAACCTTACGAGTCAACTTCTTAACTGTCAACAAGTTAAACACACGTTTACAAATCAGTAGTTTATTGACAAGGTGATAAAGAAATTAGGATCAATTGTCAATTGTTGTCTGAAAGAAGTCGGGTTAAAAATCTAAAATTATGTGTCACTGTAAGAATAAAATTATATTTAAGTAAAATTTAAGCAATGCATTTATTACAGAGTGTATAGTAGAACTAGTGGCACTTAGTATTAATTTTCTTGTGTGAATCATGCATTGTGTTTAAAATAATCTTGTGTTTCAATTTTATTTTTAGAAAAAAAATTGTTGATATCATTAAAAAGAAAAAAAGATGATTAAGAGCAAGAATATATTGTAAAATTATAAGGTTGGAACTCTAGTAAAGCCTCAGACACATGATGCTCTGATTATGAAAATTAAGAAAATAAAAATGTTTTCCTGAAGTTGATCTTGAAACTAGAATAGGATGAAAATTGTAATTAATTAATTAATTAATTGTCTTTTTAGGGCCACACTCACAGCATATGGAGGTTCCCATGCTAGGGGTCCAGTATTGGAGCTACAGCTGCCGGCCTATACCACAGCCACAGCAAATGCCAGATCCAATCCACGTCTGTGACCTACACCGCTGCTTATGGCAATGCTGGATCCTTAACCCACTAAGCAAGGCCAGGGATCGAGCCCGCAACCTCATGGTTTCTAGTCAGATTCATTTCTGCTACACCATGACAGGAATTCCGAAAAGTATGAATATTTTAATGGAGTGGTAGAAACATATACAGCATTACATTTTAGACTTGACCTTTTCTTTTGCTATCTTTCAGAACCATTTCAAGATAATTGATAAGTGGTATCAATCAGTCCTGTATGAGAAGGTAATGTTCTAAGTGATAACAATTAATTCAGTCTGTTGTTAGAATGAGACTTTTTTTCCATCTATCAATAGCATTTCATAAAGCTACTCATAATTTAGGAGCTCACAGCTTTTAACATCTTTCAACACCATATATAGAAGAATGTAAATTATGTTCTGAAAGTAGAAACATAAACTTAATAGCCGGGGACATTACTGGCATTGAGTTCTTTGCATTTCCTTAGATCTTCAACTATAATATATATTGAATACATTGAGAAATTAAAAGATTAATGTATAAGAATTTGAAAGATTAAAGTATAAATTATGAATCAATAATTTCTTCCAGAAAATATTAATTTTGCTCACCCTTCATACTTTTCCATATACCTGGACTGTCTTGCTGTTAGGTCTAGGTATGAAAATCTTATGCACCAATAGGATTTCTGTACTATTTTGTAGATTATATTTTGCATAGGATTAAATAATCACTATCTGTAGCATTAGTTTTTACTTCTCAAAGTTATTAAGAGAGATTTTATAGATGATTAAGTTGCAGAGTGTCTTCTTGACACTAATATACTCATTGATAATATATTCAGAAGTAAGATATTCACTAGCTTGAGAAAGTTTTGTAGTAAGACTTTATCTTGCATATGTCAGAAAAGTGGTGCTTAGTAAGCAAGTGAAAACCTCATTTTTAGAGTAATCGGCTTCGTATAGATGATCTCTTCTTATCTTTTTGATATCAGCATTTCCCAGACTGTGCTTGACATCATCTAATTCTATACACCCAGAAACTCAGTGCCAGACGTGACCTTGTTTAAATAACAGTGGAATCCTGTGGTATGAATATGTTTTGTTAATCTTACTTCTTTTTGCCTATCTTATTATATGTTTTCTAATTTACTATTTTATATATTCTTTTAAAGCCCCCCAAAATCACTTTGTGATAAGGAGAGGTATAAGTTAAAAACCTGATGCATAGAGTTGTACAATCTTATTTGTTGATTTTGTATTTGAGATTCACCTATTTGCCAAAAGTTACCTGTGCCCCCAAATTCACCTTTGCTGCTTTCCTGTCACACATGTGCAGAGTGTGGGAAATGAAGGTCCTCTAACATGTATGTTCCCAGATGAGGTAGAATATTGTAATGCTCTGCCTTCTTATTTCAGTTCTCATACTGCAAACAAGTGGCCTTTGCATGGTCTGTTGAGTACCACATTTTCACACTTTTGTGCTTTCTTTTGGCTCTTTTGCTACTTAAAATGCCCAAGAAGAGAGTTGTGCTGTCTAGTATTCCTAAGTGCAAGGAGTCTATAATATGCATTATGGAGAAAGTACATGTGTCAGATAAGCTTTGTTCAGGCACGACTTGTAGTGCTGCTAGTCATGAGTTCAGTACTCACGGACCAATAGTATGATACATCCAGACAAAGTAAGAGAAACGTGACCAATCCTGTGTGAGGCAGCTCTGAAAGTGCAAAGTTAATATTTATCATGTGTGAGAAAGCTGTGGAAATGATGGAGAAGCAGCTGCATCTGCGGATCCATGAGATGAAAGCTGAAGTAGTCAGTGTGGTTCTTCACAAAAACAGAACCAGTAGGATGTGTGTGTGTTTGTGTGTGTGTGTATATATATATATATATATATATGTATGTATGTATGTATATATAGATATATATATGTATGTATGTATGTATATATAGATATAGATAGATTTGTTTTATGGAATTGCCTTATGTGATTGTGGAGGCTTGTGGAGTCCAAAATATGATGGGATAGGAGGCTGGCTGGAGACAGAAGTTGCAGTCCAGTAGAAGTCTTCCAGTAGAACACCTTTCTTGGGGAAGAGAGCAGGCTTGTTCTATTAATAAGCTCTTCAACTGATCAAATGAAGTCGTTCCACATTACAGTGGCTAATTTGCTTTACTCAAAATTTGATTTAAGTGCTAATCTCATCTAAAAATAACCTAACTGAAACATCCAGAATAATATTTGACCAAATATCTGGCACCAGCCACCAGACCCTATCCAAGTTAATGCACAAAATCAATTAAAAAAAAAAAGGCACGTAGAGGACAGAATGAAAACCAAAAATACTTAGGGTACCATTACCCAAGGTCAGGAAAATGCTACACCTTTCTTGGTTAGCATTTGTACATAATGCCTTATTTATAAGAAATGTGTATTGAATGATGTGTCTTTAAACAAAAACACATAAGACAGCGTTATGTATTGAGGGGTTGACAAATATTCTGTGATGTGAGGTCCTAAGGAACATAGACCTTTATTTCCTAGGAGCAATGGCTCAGTATTTCCTAATTTGGTGTTGGTGGCTACATTCTAGAACATGACTACCATCAATGACAAAGATCAACTGTATATGCAGTGGTGCAAACATCTTCTCTAACTAGATCTGACTCCTGTAGTGATTCCCAGATCACATATCCCTAGTGCCTAATGGTCTCTCTTCCTGGAGGTCTAAGAGGCAAATTAAACCCCAGGTGTCAAAAATTAAATTATCTTTGTCACAACTGCCATCCTTTCGTCTCCCCTCTGAAATCCTGTCCTTCCTCTACATCCCCTAACTCGGTGAAAGGGATCACCATCCAGTCGGGCACCTAAGCTGAAAACCAGGACTCTGCCCTTGACTTTTTCCTTCCATGACTGTCTGACAAGCACATTCTGGTTTCATTTATTTGCTTATATTTTTACCTTATGCTATTTCTCAATCTGATGCATTCCTCTGGATCTCACTATCTCTGTGGTACAGACAGATAGCTGAGAACATCTGGTTTATAGTCAGGTGGAACTGATCTTGATATTCAGAAAAAAATAGAATTGACTTTGCACCCGAGTAGAAGGGGAATATTGGGTAAATTAAATTATATAAACCATAGTTTCCTAATCTACATACTAAGGATGATAAAAGTACCTACATCATAATATAATTTTGAGGATTACTTGTCAACAGATTTACAAATAAACACTCAGTACAACTGTGGTTAACACTATCACTCAAAAGTGATTATTCTTATTTGTCTATGAGTCAGTCAGTGTTGCTAAATTCTAGAAACATAACAATGAATAACAGTCCTTGGCTTCCATACTCACAAAGTTTATAATCTATTTGTTGAAATTCTACTTATATATGTTACTCTGGGGTCATCTCAGGTTATGTTCTCTTTTTTGCTTAAGCTGCCTTTTTTTCAATGGTAATCTTCCCATTTGGGAAAATTGAAATTAGAGCTAGAGTTGCTATGAAAAAATAGAAAATGTCTTTATTTCATTTCTGCAACATTGTACCACAAGAATTGGTTCAGTTCATTTCTAGCAAAGGCAGTTATCAACGGGTTAGGTTTCTTCCTCCACTGAAATATGTATTTTCTGCAAGTCTGAAATGGTTCCATTTGTTTCTTATTTTCGTCAACACACTGTAACTATCCTGAAGAACTGTGTCTTTAATTACTGTGCTTTGTACCCGGGACAGACTGCAAGGATCAGGACAAAGCAAAGCAAGGAAGAATGTCTTTGAATTCACATTTCAATCACATTGTTGTTTTAATCATGAGATTAAACATGTGGACAAATAAGAGCTAATGTGGGGCCTGGAGACAGTGACAATGGGGTGTTGTGCAGATGTTTAAAAGTTACTGAGAATTTCTGGGATATACCGAGAAACTATGCCTATTATCTCTATGTGAATGCCTCTAAAGCAGCATTACCCAGACATATGGAACAGGTTTTTCTCTACCCAGAAAGAAATTAAAATTTACAGAAAGGAAGTAGAATGAGTAGACAGAGAATTCATTTATTATGTGGCTGGCTCCTGTGGGCCATATTACCCCAGAGAACACCACTGAGCAAGCCCCCACGCAGAAGAGTCTTTTATAACTAACTGTCTCTACCATATGTTTAGAAGCATTTCATATTTCCCCAGAGTTGAACTCTCTGAAATGCAACTGAGATCTCTTTAGTAGTTCAAAGAGGTTTATTCCACTTTGAGCAAACTTACTGTCAAACATTTTTAAAGGGCCCACCTATCCACTAAAGAATTCAGGTTACACTGTAAATCCCAAATCAGCAGAGCTTATTATTAGGCTTTAACTTTTTTAATACCACCTAGCACTCTTGAGGATAATTCTGACTTCAGTTTGTAGGTTAGAAGGTGAGGATCAGAAAGCCTTTTCATGGAGCATCTTTTATCTCTAAGCAGAAAACACACACACTCAGATTGTTTTTCATTTGAGACTCAGTAAAAACACATTATCTCTAGCAAACATCAACTCGGGGGAAAAAAAAAAAGCCTTAGTGCAGTACAAGAGGAGAAGTATTAAGTATTGCTTCACAACAGAAGAAAAATAAAATATATTTAGTCTTCATTTACATTCTCTGAAAGACTGGCGCTATACCTGCATTTCAGTTGTTTCCTCCTTTTTATATATTTACCCTTGATTGTTGTCTTCCAGATTTTTTCATTTTCAACAGCAGGAGGCAAATTAGACATTAAAAGTAGCCTCAAAGCAAAACAGGGCAGAATGTCTTTGAATGCAAATTTCACATCATTGTTTTAATCGGGAGATTAAAGTTGTGCACGAATAAGAGCTAGTGTGAGGCCTGGAGACAGAGTGGGGTGTTGTGCAGATGTTCAAAAGTTACCAAGAATTGTAAGCGGGTATACCAACAGACTGTGGCTAATATCTCCAAGAGAGTAGAAACAGGATAGAAAACTAAACTATTGGTAACCCTATTTGTTAGATAGGAATTGGATTTGTAGTGTGATTTTTTTGCAGATATGAAACAAAGACAATTTTTAACCTTTTTTTTTCTTTTTCCTTTTTAGGGTCACATCCTTGGCATATGGAAGTTTCCAGGCTACGGGTCAAATTGGAGCTGCAGCTGCCAGCCAACACCAGATCTGAGTCACATCTGTGACTTAAACCACATGCAGCTCATGGCAATGTGGGTTCTTAACCCATTGAGTGGGGCCAGGGATTAAACACGCATCCTTATGGATACTGGTCAGGTTTGTTACTGCTGAGCCAAAATGGGAACTCCAGACAGTTTTTAACTTTTTAACATCAACTCTTATCCTGATTTTTATTTTCTCAAAAAGGAAGAAAAAGAGGGGGGGATGTAAAATATTATTTAAAATAAAACTTTCTGGAGTTGTTTTTGCCTTCAAAGGGATAACATAGCTTATATTCATGAGAACTAGCATCTGTACCCTTTCTTGACACATACAAAAATTGGTAGGGAAGGAGGGAAAAAAAGACTAAATTTCTGAAGCCTTTACTAATTTTTTTTATGATGCAAAAACCAAAGAGACCATATAGGGCTCTTCATTTAGAAAGAAAGAAAATCTGGAGTGGAAAGTGTAATTTTAGTGAGTGTATTAATGAATCTTTAAATATGTAAAGGCTAAAGATGAGAAGGAGTGGAATATATAGATATCCATATGTAAAAGTGTGATAGCAAATGTGTTTTTAAGGGCATCTTAGAATAAAGGTGCCTCAAAAATGAAAAAGCAGAAAGGAGGAGAATTTTTTAAAATGTGGTTAAAACACAGACAGAGAGAGGGCCTAGACTCAGCAAAGAAAGGTAGGAGGAGAAATTCTAAGAGACACAGTGGTCAACCAACTTGTGAGAGCACCCAAGATCTAAAGAAAATGATATACGTGATAACGTGAGAGTAGTTTCTCCAAGGAATTAAGGAAAAAGAGCAAGTTCAAATTAATATGAAAAGCAGAGCAAGGAATGGATACAAGTGGTGAAAGGCAAGTGAGATGTTCTTTTTTTTTTTTTTTGTCTTTTTACCTTATCTAGGGCTGCACCCGCGGCATATGGAGGTTCCCAGGCTAGGGGTCTAATCTGAGCTGTAGCCGCCGGCCTTTGCCACAGCCACAGCAAAGCGGGATCTGAGCCGCGTCTGCAACCTACACCACAGCTCACGGCAACACCAGATCCTTAACCCACTGAGCAAGGCCAGGGATCGAACCCGCAACCTCATGGCTCCTAGTCGGTTTTGTTAACCATTGAGCCACGACGGGAACTCACAAGTGAGATATTCTTAATCTGCTGGAAAATGAATGAGGGACTTGAAGTTAGTCTAAGTTGTATTCGATGAAAAATCAGACCTGGGATAGTAGATTTGAAGGATGACTGGCTCATAACATGGGCTTAGAACTGATCCTTAAGAAGGGATCTGAAAAACCTAGAAAAAACTCACGAGGTCACCGCGAGGATAAGTTTCTAAATAGAGCAGGATTTGATTACCGAGGCTTAGATTGTCTTTGATGCTAAGCTTCATACAAAACTCCAGGGAAAAGAGGTGAATGAAAAAATGAGCTGGAGCCCCCATATACATACAAACACAAGTCGAAGAACATGAAGGGCATAGTCAGTGGTGCCTTCGAGTCCATAAACAGAATTTAAGGTAAAAGAAGTGGAGAGTTTGTCTTCTCTTAATCAATGGGTGTACTGGAGTTCAATGTAAACTGTGTCACCAAATGGGAAACTGGTTGAGAATTTGACCTGGGAAAGAATGATGATGCCTTGATCATTCAGTGAGACTGACCTACTTCAGTTTAGAGAACAGAGCATGACGTATCAGGGGGCACTTTGAGCCGTCAACACTGTAGCAGGAGCAAGAGGTGCAGAACGTAAACCTCCCAAGACAACAAAGAGGACTGTATTCCTGAACACTTAGAGAACTCTTATATGGAGCACATTTGAGATAGACTGGTTTCTAGAATTCTCCAGATAGAGGCTGAATTAGAAAGTAGCGTTTCGTTATTACTAATGTCATTGTATTTCACTCCCATTCTGACGAGGTTCAAATTGAAGAAGTAAAATCTAATTTTAAATTTGCCTCGGTGTGTGTTACTCTGAAGCAAATTGTTCTTGATTTTTGGTTCTTCTGTTGCTCTATTCAATCTGCAGCAGACTTGCTGTCATTAATAATGATTGCAGCTCACCAATTTGGGGTTGCAGACAGGCTTCAACATTCTATACAGTTATGGAATCTGGGGTACATATATGATAAAAAAGAGTGTCATACCTAGAACACTTATTAGGAAGAATATAGGTATACCCTATTTGCCGCTCCCTTGCTTAGATTGTAGAAATAATTAGCAGATATGATTTCTTTACATTCATATAAAAGTTGCAGTGTTGACTTTCAGGGAAAATATTTGTAGAGAATAGTCTACTCTTACTTGTTGAGTGTTTTATGGGAGAAATATAGGAAAAAGACAAACTGTTGTATTTACCTACTTTTACCTATGAAAAAGTCTTTTAAAATTTATTTATATGTAATCTTTTTTCTTTGTTTGACTGCACCTGCAGCATGTGGAAGTTTCCAGGCTAGGGGCCACAGCACATTGCATTTGAGCTGCAGCTCAAATCTACACCACAGCTCATGGCAATGCCAGATCCTTAACCCACTGAGCAGGGCCAAGGATCGAACCTTCATCTTTATGGATGCTGGTTGAGTTCATAACCCGCTGGGCCACAATGGGAACTCCCTATTTTTAAAAATTTTATTGGAGTATAGTTGACTTATGTTATATTAGTTTCAGATGTATAGAAAAGTAAATCATTTATACATATGTATTCCTATCTATCTATCTGCCTATCTATCTATCTATCTATCTATCTATCTATCTATCTGTCTATCTGGATATCCATATCCTGTGGTAACCATAAGTTTGATTTCACAATCTGTGAATTTGGTTTTGTTTTATAAGTTAATTTGTATCATGTATTAGAGTCCACCTGTAAGTGATAGCATATATTAGTCTTTCTCTATCTGACCTACTTCACTCAGTACGATAATCTCTAAGTCCATTCATGTTGCTGCAAAGGACATTACTTCACTTTTTTTTTAATGGCTGAGTTAATATTCCATTTTATGTATATGTACCTTATCTTCTTTATCCATTCTTCTGTTGATGGACATTTAGGTTGCTTCCATATCTTCGCTATCGTAAAGAGTGCTGTGGTGAACATTGGGATGCATATATCTTTTTGAATTATGGTTTTCTCTGGATAGATGCCCAGGAGAGGGATTGCTGGGTTCTATGGTAATTCCGTTTTTAGTTTAGAAATCTTCATACTGTTCTCCATAGCAGTTGAACCAATTTACATTCCTACCGACAGTGTAGGAGGGTTCTCTTTTCTCCACACGTTCTCTAGCATTTTTATTTTATAGACTTTTTGATGATGGCCATTGTGACTCATGTGAGGTGTTATCTCGTAGTTTTGATAGCGTTTCTCTAATTTTTAGTGATGTTGAGCATCTTTTCTTGTGCTATTTGGACATCTGTCTGTCCTCTTAGGAGAAATGTCTGTTTAGATCTTCTGATCATTTTTTTTAATTGGGTTGTTTGATTTTTTTTTATGTAAAGCTGAATGAGATATTTGCGCTTTTGTTACTTTCTTTCACCCATGGTATATTTTAATATTGAAATAATATGGCAATTAGGGAAATTTTTAGTTATAAAAATAAAAACAAATCAAATAATAAAAGTCAGGGAGAATAAATAATTCTCTGACTGAGTGCTCATAGGCAATTGATTAAAAATTACCTTATTCTCTCTCTTGAAGGCAATAATATTAAGAGTAATAAATTTTTAAGTACCACAAATTTTGTGACAAATAAATGAAATACGTGATGAACATTTTGTAAAATTATGCAAGTTACATAATTGCTTGCTATCCATAGAAATTGAAGTAATCATAATAGAGAACTGCAGAATTGTTGGCCGACTTATATTTATCCACAATATTTATAAATGATTTGATAGAGATATTCAGTGATTCTTTTGAGGTTTGAGGATGATAAAATTTATTTTGGGTTATAAATTGGTCATGAAATTACGATTTATATAGCAATAATATTGGCAAAGGTATATATAGAGAAAGAAATTGTTATTGAACTCGTAAATGGTAAACTCTAGATATCATTTCTGATATAGATCTGAGATGGGTAAACATTTTCTGTAAAGAGTCAGATAGTAAACAGTCAGATCAAGATTTTCTATAAAGTCAAGATCAGATCTTCTGTAAAGTTAAGTCAGATCAGATTTTCTGTAGAGAGTCGGATCAAGCTTTGTGTGCATATGATCTTTGTTGAAACTACTCACCTCTGTCCTGAGTTAGAAGGTAACCAATGAGAATACATAAAATTAATGTGGCAGGTTTTCTTTTTCATTTTCTCATCTTTTCTCTCTCTTTTATTGAAGTACAGTTGATTTACAATGTTAGTTTCAGGCACATAGCAGACTGGTAAACTTACACATATATATGTCTATATTCTTTTTCAGATTATTTTCTATTATAGATTATTACAAGATATTGAATATAGTTTTTTGTACTAATACAGTATTTTTGTGTTATTTATTTACCTATTTTATGTAGAGTAGTGTGTCTATGTTAATCCTCAACTCCTAATTTATCCCCCTGCCTGCTTTCCCTTTGGAAAATTTGGTAAATTTTATTTTCAATATCTAGTGAGTATATTTCTGTTTTGTAAATAAGTTCACTTCTTTCATTTTTTAAGATTCCACTGTAAATAATATCATAGAGTATGTGTCTTTGTCTGAATTTTTTTACTTAGTATGATAATCTCTAGGTCCATAAATGTTACTGCAAATGAAATTATTATTATTTATGGCTTAGTACTATTCCATTGTGTATATGTACCACATCTTCTTTATCCATTCTGCTGTTGACAGATACTTAGGTTGCTTCCATGTCTTGGCTATTTTAAGTAGTGCTTCAATGAATATTGGGGTGCATGTGTCTTTTTGACTTAGAATTTTTGTCTTTTCTGAATGTATTTCCAGGAATAGGATTGCTGGATCATATGGTAGTTCTATTTTTAGTTGTTTAAGGAACCTCCATACTGTTTTCCATCCTGGTTTTGTGTACTTACATTCCCATCAACAGTGTAGAAGGGTTCTCTTTTCTCTACACCCTCTCTAGCATTTATTATTTCTAGACTTTTTTATGATGGCCATTCTGATTGGTATGAGGTGATATGTTTTTATCGTTTTGATTTACATTTGCCCAATAATTAGTAATGTTGAACATCTTTTTATGTGATTGTTGGCCATCTGTCTTCTTTGGAGAAATATCTATTTAGGTAAGTTTTTCAATAAAACTTACTTACAAAGACAGGCACCTGGTCAGATTTGGCTAATGGGCCATAGTTTGCCAACCCCTGGAATTTAGTAAAAATAATGGTATAATTCTGGGTAGTTTCCTGACAACATTACAGCAGCATAAGACAGTGAGATCGAAAAGACCTTCATAGGCTATCTTAATTGTGAATTCTGTTATAAATTTAGCACTTATGTACTGAACCCACATTTATTGAACAATGGTTAGTGGCAGGCATGCTGCTGTTACCTATGAGTAAAAATGACTTCTGAGACATGGGCTTTGCTTTCTGAAAGAGCAAACATGGGTTACACGATGACTGGTCCTTACACTTCAGCAGAACTTTAATGGAGAAGAAAGTTGTTAAAGCCCCAATTAGAATGGTCAAAGGATTGGAAATATTTCTTTATAAAGATGCTCTTAAATCATTAGGACTCTGCAATCCGGAGAGAATAACTAGGACATAATGTGTCTGAATTTAATGGAAGTAACTTCATAGACGCTAATAGGGTACATGTGGTTATTTACACGGTAAAGATAGTTTAGGGAGTCACTTCTGGAAAATGGTTGGTTTATGCTACTTTAAGAAAAAGACAAATAATAATGTAGTAGGAAAATTCTAAAACTGGAGATCTTTGATACTCAATAAGTTCTTTTTTATGTATTCAGATTTTTTCAATATAGATATACCTTTTTCTACAGCTTTTATTGTAGCTGAGATGTAACCCTCTTTTCACTTAATTATAGCATATATTTTTATGTCATCAGTCATTACAGTTTCATTCAATTTTTTTCTCTTAGGCCTTGGACTTTTCACTGTGCAGTATATTTTATCTCTGGATACTATATTTATATGATTTTGCTCTCCTGAGCTCCAGATATGTATCTCAGCTATCTATTCCTTTCCCCTGGCTAATCCACAGATAGGTCAAACCAAATATGTCCTGAACATTAATTATCATTAACCCTGATCAGATCTATTATGCTTTCTTTACTCATCTTTTCAAGTGGCATCATTATAAAGCAAACTTTGAAGGCAAGATTCTGAGGGTTACCTTTTTTTTTTTTGTCTTTTTGACTTTTTTCCGGCTGTACCCACAGCATACGGAGGTTCCCAGGCTAGGGTCTAATCGGAGCTGTTGCGGCCAACCTACGCCAGAGCCACAGCAATGCCATGTATGAGCCGCCTCTGCAACCTACACCACAGCTCACGGCAATGCCCGATCCTTAGCCCACCGAGCAAGGCCAGTGATCAAACCTGCAACATCATGGTTCCTAATCAGATTCGTTTCCGCTGCGCCATGAAGGGAACTTCTGGAGGTTACTTTTGATTTCTTCTTTTCCCTCTCTTCTCAGTCCCCAAACAATTATATATTAAGTCTTGTCAGTTTTACCTCCTTGGAACCAATACTTTAGTCCAACCAGTAACATTGTTCACTGTGATTTTGCAAAAAAAAAAAAAGCTCCTCCCTGTCTTCAGTCCATCTTCCTCCCTGCTGCAGAACTGGTAGTTCTAAATATACGCGTGATTCTTTGATTCCTCATTAGTATCCCTCAGTGATTATCAAGTCACCCAGACTTTTGAAACACATGTACTAGAAATCTAACTTCAGCTGGCTTATTAGTAAGTGAGACTCGACTGGTTTACCAATTTAGAAAGTTGCAGAGGGGCTGACAAGATCCCTGGCTCATATGATGTTTTACGTCTCTTTTCTGTTTATCTGTTTTTGCATCTCTGTCTCTCCTCTTTCCCTCTCTTTTTCTCTGCTTTGATCTTTCTCACTCTGCTCTTCTCCCTCCCTCCATTTCCCTCTCCCTTCCTCCATATTTAATACATATCAACCAAATCAATGAGAGAGTGTTTATAAAAAGCTAGTTATGCATCTAAGTATCTTGGAACAAAAGTGTATACAAGAAGAAAAAGATTTAATTGAAATATGGTTGCTTTATAATATTGTGTTTCAGGTATACAGCGAAATGATTTGGTGTGCATATGTTCTTCAAATTCTTTTGCCTTATAGGTTATTACAAAATATTGCATAGAATTCTCTGTCCTTTACAGTAGGTCCTTGCTAGAAAAAAAAAATTAATGTTAGGAAAAGAAGGTTTAAGGGTCTGAACATTACTCAAGCTAAGTTCACAGATTTGTTTGGGCTGGCCTAAATTCCACTTAAGGTTCAGGCATATCATTAGACACAGAACTGATTTTTTTGGAGTTACAATTTATATGGATGAAAGCATATAATTAATTTCACTATCTGATTTATCCTGGTTCATTTTTCTTGTTTCTGATTTTTTATTGAGGAAGTTATACCAGTGTTTTTTTCAATCGTATCATATTAAGTAAGAGTGTTAATAGCAACACCTGAAAATTTCTCTGGATATCTAAAATGCAAAGGCCGATATAAAAATTCAGAAATTTGAAGTTGCGTATGTACATACAGACCCCCCCACATACATAATACAGCAAACTTTTTATTACTTTATCTATCCCCAACTATGGATTAGTGTTCATCTCATGATTTTTAAGTTAATATTCTTGAAACAGTATAGTTTTAAATGCCAGTTATTATGGGAATTCAATATATTGATAATAAGAAGGAAGATGATTTTTTTTTTCTTTGTAGCTTTTTAGGGTTACATTTGCAGCATATGGAGGTTCCCAGGCTAGGGATCGAATCAGAGCTGCAGCTGCCAGCCTATGCCACAGCCACAGCCATGCCAGATCCGAGCTGTATCTGCAGGCTTCACTGTAGCTTGCATCAATGCCGAACGATCCAGGGATCAAACCCACATCCTCATGGATTATAGTCGGGTTTTTAACCTGCTAAGCCCCAATAGGAACTCTGAAGATATCATTTTAATCCCAAACTTCAATTCCGAAATGTTATTTGTTGGCTAATTTTTAGTATAGTAAGATCTACAGAACTTTCTTATGTATTTCTGCTAATACATGTCACTATGGAGACCAAGATGGGGAGGGACAAAGTAGTATTAACTTGCATATGTTTCAGGGCCTTTTCATTGAAGGGTCTGTCTGCCAGGTGTTACAAGATATTTAGCTATATCTAGATACAGGAAGGGCCTGCACACATCTCTGTGGTGGATTTCCATCCTGATTGACGTGCGAAGCAAAGAAGGAGTACTCTGTTAGGAGACAGGGTATGCTGGTTCTCACAGTGATTTACAAGTTTATAGACATATTTTTTTTCACTTTTCTTACTACTAAAACTTGAACCACTTGAAAATAATATTATTTGGCCAAGATTGGCTATATGCTATAGAGACATATGCTTAAACTGAACCATATTGCTAGAAATAGAAAAATAAAGTCATGTGATCATCGGATTATTTGATACAGAATTAACACAATAATTATTACATTCATTTTACAATACCTATATGGGAGTTCTCTGGTGGCCTAGAGGTTAAGGCCATTAAGGTTGAGCGTTGTCATTACTATGGCTTGGTTTTGATCCCCGGCCTGGGAACTTTTGCATGTCAAGGGCATGGCCAAATTAAAAAAATAAAAAGTACCTATATGATAAGAAATCATAGGAAATACGAAAATGTGGTTCTAAAATACTCTGAACTTGAGATGAAAAATTAATAGGCATAGACATATTTTGCAGAAACTCTAATACTGGTAGTAAATGTAATTCTTCATTAGGGGAGCATACTGCTTTCAAACGAAGTTGCAAGATAATTATGGTTTCCAGGAGAAATTCAAAGATTTTGAAGCCTTTAGCTTTGAATTTTATTACCAACATATATATTTTATTTATTTTATTATCTTTTTATTTATTTTAGGGCCGCACCCGTGGCATATGGAGGTTCCCAGTCTAGGGATCTAACTGGAGCTGTAGCTGCTGGCCTATGCCACAGCCAGAGCAACGTGGGATCTGAGCTGCATCTGCCACCTACACCACAGCTTGTGGCAATGCTGGATCCTTAACCCACTGAGTGAGGGCAGGGATCGAACCTGCAACCTCATGGTCCCTAGTCGGATGCGTTTCCGCTGCTCCACGACGGGACTCCAACAACATATATATTTTAAATAGTTAAACTTGTCTTACAAACCCTTAAATGAATAAGTTAAGTACGTTAGAGAACACTAGAAGACTGACTTGTGCTACAGGGATTACTAGCATTGGTACTTGACCTGGTTTTTGTGCAGACCTTAAAATAAGTCTCCCCTACGAAAACCACATTAAAAGACATTTGAATTCCTTATAATACTTTATGAGTCTTCATTTGAATTCACATCTATACCTAGGCACTCATGTAAAACGTTTGTCTGAGTACACAACCAGAACACACGTAAAGCATTTTCCATTAAATGCATGGTAAGTTACAGCCATGTGTGTTCTGAAAACATTCTCGCCAAGCAGTAAATACTTTTCAGTAAAAAGGAAATACATAACATATTGTATTGTGATACTATTGTATCATTTTAATGGGTAGAAATTCTAAATATTGTGTATTGTTTTATTTTGATACTTCAGAATGGAGAATGTATGATTAACTTGACATGTAGAATTTATCTTTTCATTTAAAGTTTCTAAGTCAATGGTATTTAATATTGCAGAGATCTCATAGCAGATCTAGTTACAGTGCTTTAAATACACAGACTATTTTTGGATGATACATAAGAAACTGTTAACAGGGTTATTTTATGTAAGAGGTCCTCAATTCTGCGTAGGAAGGAAGCTTAATTTGCTTTTTTTTGTACTCTGTCGCATACTCTCTTACAGAGTCTACTGTGTTAAAATTTTACTATGTTCCATCTGTAACCTTTTAAATTCATTGTACAGTATAATGTGATAAATGTTATAATTAGGAGTTTTTTTTTAATATTTTTTTGCTACTACTTCACTGTGGGAATCCAAATGTTCTTGATTCTGTGCAACCAATATAAATGAGTGATACAAGGCTTAAGTTTCAGATTATTCTATTACTTCAAAATATGTAGGAGGTGGGAAATATTATATCCACTTAGGATATATAAAATTGAGGCTAAGTTTAGAACCTTCTCTAAGAATAAAGAGCTAGTAAATTCCAGAGTTGTAGCTTGATCCAGATATTAACTCTGCACTCAGCATCTGTTCTATGGTCTCAATATTTTCAGTGAGATAAAGATGTTCCTATGAGAAAGAAATAACACATGGCTGAAAGTGAAAGACAAACATGTACAACTGCTTATAGTACTTCCTCATGAGAAACTGAGAATTCAAAAAATGATAAAGGAATGGAAATTTAGTTCACGAGCATGGAGAACATGCCATGTGGCCTCAGTACTCTGAACATGAGTACGGATACCTGTGTGAACCTCTGCTGTGGTGTTGGTTGCTAGGCAGGTGTCGGGTTCATCCTGCCTAAGTCCATATGTTAAGAAGCTTTCACACAGGTGAACCTATCCACAAAACAGAAACAGACGCACAGACATGGAGAACAACTTGTGGTTGCCAAGGGGGAGTGGGGAGGGAGTGGGATGGACTGGGAGTTTTGCCTTAGTACATGCAAACTACTATATTTAGAATGGATAAGTAGTGAGGTTCTGCTGTATAGCATAGGCGACTATATCCAGTTTCCTGGGGTAGATCGTGGTGAAAAATAGTGCATTAAAAAAGGATGTATGTCTATGTATGACTGAATTGCTTTGCTGTACAGGAGAAATAGGCACAACATTTTAAATCAACTATACTTTAATAAAAAACAAGTAAAAAAAGAATCTTCAAAAAACAAACAAAAAAAGAGAATCTTTTAGCTCACACTATTCTGATTAAAGCCTTAACTGTTCTCGCTAATACTACTACCTGAAACACGGTATATATTCATTCACAAATATCTGATGAGTAAATTCTCCCTCTTTCATGTCATCCATCCAGATATGGGTATCATTTTCTTGAACATAAAGCTTGTGATAAAGAGGTAGTTGGCTGAGGCTGTAATTGTTCTTTTGGTTCTAATGCCCATAACTTACTTGTCTTCTTACATTTTACATTATGATTTATTCATTGGTCCACCTTCACAGGTCCAGCTTATTTGTCAGAATATAACTAACTATATATCCTCTCCTTCCCCCTCCAACCCCCATACCACTGATGTATACCAGTTTTTACTTGCCTCACCATAGACTATCAGAATACTATGTTCTCTCTTCTGCACACAGCTCCTGCACGGCTTATAGCTTACTTCATCAACCAAGCATCCATCCCACTCAGCTTAGAAGTCTAATTCTAAGCCAGAAATACCCCATATGCTCCTTCTCTATATGTTTAAATAGACTATGTCCTGGCCTGGTCTGAATATTATACACTGAATATTATTTATCACCTCGATTTGTGCAGAGGTACTTCTCCAAGAAACATTTGACACAGAGAAATTGAAACCTATTTTATGATACCTTTATGATGCTTTCACTAAGAGCAAATGCAAGCTCTTGAAAGGTTCTTTTTCTTCCTTCTTACTGCCATGTCTAATAGTAGCTTTCCCCTCTCACATTATACTTCAGGTGTGGAACTAACTTTACTGTACAATATATATAAAGCCAGCATAAATCTCCTAATTCTTGTTTAAATATATGAATTTTCCTTTCAATAACTTGTGATTGATGCTTCTTTTTTTTTTTTTCAGTCTAAAAGTTCTTCGCAGGATCTTGTCAACTAGGGTGGTGATGATTCTGACTGGTATATCTCATTTTATTATTTTCTATTTAGTTAAGTTGCTTTAGCTGTACTTATTCTTTTATTCTCTGGAGGACTCGTGTCTTTTCTTTGATTTCTCCATGTCTTCTGTCTTCCTCCTTACCTGTTTAGCATATTGTAGTGGGTGGTCCTATACTATGAGTCCTGAGTTTTGAGTTCTAGGGTTGGATTCCTATATTTTATATACTGTGCTTAAAAATGTATGCAATTTATTTCACATCAGAGGTAAAAGTAAATTCACAGATTTTCTGGAGGTAAACTCGTAATTCTCTATCATATTTAAGGATGGATAATATTTTGTTACTATTAGATGGGAGATAGTTTAGGATTCAGAAGAGTTTTGACTGTGAACTTGAGAAGAATCCATATTGAACATGAGGAATTCAACTTGAGTTGACATCTTCTATAATGTCTAGCAAAATGGTAGTTGCTATCTAAAAATATGTTAAGCAAAACCCCCACATTTTTTTGCTATTTGACAGATGGCTCACAGTCAAAGGTTCTTTTTCATGAAATTTTTTCTTTTATCATTTTATTTGGGGCAACTTAATCAAGTTAAAATAGTAAATCTCCCCCCCCGCCACTTGACCTTATAGTATTAGATGTTTATGAACAATATCACCTTGACTTCCATGAAAAAAAATATAAAACATTAAGGCCAACACTCCCATGGATGAAGTGAATGTATTTATCCACATCTCTCAGCTCCTAACTCCTTACGGTCAGCACTTAAATTTCCAGAACATATGTATCCACCATCCTCATGTATTGTTTCTCTGGCCTGCTCCCTCCCTTCTCCAAGAATCTTACAGCTGTTTCTGTCTTTCTCTGATACCTGTATCCTACAGTGCTTTATTTCCCTGTTACGTTTCTCCTATAACATATGATTTGCCTTATTTTTAAGTCAGTAAGCACTTATTGAGTAGGTATGTATACAGTGCGAATATTTAAAGATGACGTAGATACAGCCCCTACATTCTAGGAGTAGTTGATAACTAAGAGAGAATGTCCAAACAAGTATGATAGAAGAATTAGTAGGACAGTGGAGATCTAGAGAAAAAGTTAAGTTGGGCTAGGTTGTTTCTTGTCAGCTATGGTTTAATCAGTTTATTTTCAGAAGTGGAAGACTAGAAATAGGTACATCGATTTTAATAGCAGATTCCTGTAGTTTAGATTTCCTTTCTTAAGGATCATCTCTCTCTCTCTCTTTTTTTTTTTTAATATTTAATGCTGTAAAAGTGGGAAAATGTTTTGCTGGTAAAGTTGCCTTTCAGATTAGCCCCTTACTTTACACAAAGTAGATAAGAGACACGCATATCTGCATAGGAAGTCAGCAGTGGTTAAAAGATAAGCAAGGCAAATGTTTCATATCCATGGCAAATAAATTTACTTGAACACATACACGACCAGGCATTACTCTTAATTCATTCACGTGATTTTAACAACCACCTCCTGAAGTGGAAACTATTTTAATACACACTTCACAGGTGAAGAAACAAATAAGCATGTACAGAAAAGTGAAGTGAGTCACCCAGCTAGGAAAAATTGCACAAGGTGGTTTAGTTCAAGGGTTCACATTCTTCATCTTTACATGTATGCCTCCTAAAGTGAGAACACTGCATGATGCCAAATCCATTTCAGGGAGAATGATTCAGGTACAGAATCTTAGATCTGAGCTTCTAGGTGGCAAGTATGGTTAGCAGGGTGGAGGAGATGAGCAAATGGCCATGCAATCACAGGGCTTGGAGTCAATTTTCCTGAGATATTCTGTGACTTAATACCACTGGTTTTGGATGCTTTAGAAAAAACAAATATAAACTATTCTATATGAAATGCATATATGCACTTTGTGAATGAGGACACTTGCATGGTGTTTAAGGTATTTAATGTCTTCCTCATGGATAGGAAGTACCACAAATTGCATTCGTGAACTTTTATCTTTTGAAGACCACATGCATTTTATTGGCGTCTTTAGTGTGTACATATGGGGTGCATCACTTTGAAAGATAAATGAAAACCATGGTTTTGCAATAGCAGAAACAAATTAGCAAAATAGTTTCACTGAAATTTGTTCCCCTTCTTACCATCACCTAGCCATTGGAAATAACTGGCCTGATAAGAGTATCAGAACAGCTGTACTTTTTAAAATGTTTTGATTCCTAAACAACTCCTACTATTACTCCCTTTTTAGATTTGCTGTTTTCATCCATTTGTGCAAATGAATTATTACTTGAGTTTGAAATAGAGCACGAGAGAATATGAAAGAAATATGGTAACGTAGACACATTTCCCAATCCAGTAGTCATAGACACAACTGATTTGCCAACTACATTCAGTTTATATGTTTTTTTTTTTTTTTTTTTTAACTCTGCTACGAGGAAGCCAGAGTTGAGAAAGTACAGATTGGTTTGTGACAATTTCCTGCTGGGTTTTTTTGACAGAATTTAACTTACTCAACAAAATATTTTTTTTTCTATATCACATATCTTGACAACATTAATTGAATACTTGCCCTTAGAATTTGAAGTGTTTATAGAGAAGCTGAAATTATGTGATGTTTCCAAAGATGAAAAGTTAATTAACAGTAAGTAGTTTTCTGTGCAGGTATAGTTGTGTGTAAGAAAGACCTTATAAAATACACTGTCACTCAGTTTAATGCTCAGTGAAAAGGAAAACAGATCCACTGGAGGATGAACATAGTGTCATGATAACTAAGGTCAAACATGTTTGCTCAAGAATTTGCTTTGAATTTTAGTTATTCAGCTGTGTTTACTAATAAAACTGTGCAAGCATGTAAACAAGGAGTCTTAGAGACATAATGGCTAGACTTTGTGTTTCCAAAATATTGGCCCAAACTGCAAAGTCCATTCACAGAAATACACTTTTGTTGGTTAAGCAAAGGATTACTAAGCAAAAGAAATGCATTTGTGCTAAATTTGTGGTATTTCGAATTGTACATTATAAACATTCAAGTTATATATATTAGATAACACTACTAAAGAGTAAAAATAGAATGAGCCAAATTTTCCATAAATATATACATATGTAACTGCTACACAAAACTTTAAAAGCAAAAATACATAAACAAAACAAAAGGACAGGTAGTTGAAAGTAGTGAGACACTGTGATTGTTTGTGGTTTCTAAGACAGGATCTGCGAAATGATCATGCCCAAATGGATCTACCATTGTAGGCAGTTCGTACCATTCTCCACAGCCTAGATTTCCCAGTTGTCTCTAAGATTTTTTTTTTTTTTTGGTCATATCATATAAGTTAGATCTGCCAAATTAAATACTTGACTCGTAACTGCTATTGTATCTCTTATAAAAATAAATAAATAATTGAAATTTAACATGCTATAAGCAGCTCAAGTCAGTGACTTTAACTATTAATGTTTTATGAGTTATTAATATGAGATTATAGATATATAATTTCCCTTTAAGTTGTAATTTTTAAAACAAATATAGTTTTAGTGTTCCTACTTAAGAAAGTATTCATTTTTTAAACATTGCTGGAGCATCTTAGAGGTCATAGTAATTTATATTTCTATGTTCAGAAATATTCAGAAAAACACTGCTTTTGCAAGAGTTTTTCCAGCAGAATAATGTGGATCCCTGTTTCATACTCAGGTATCTAACATTTACCATTTTGATCCGAACATAAATATATTTTTTAACAAACTAAATCATTTTATTTGCAGTTTCCTTCTCCTAGAGAATTACTAAAAATGTAAATATGAAATAGCTCTAGAAAATACTCAGAAGAGCTCTGTAATCATCTTCCTCCCCCACACTGAGACCAACTTCTTTGTTATTTAAAAGTAAGTTGGAGGGAATTCCTGTTGTGGCTCAGAGGAAAAGGACCTGACTAGCATCCATGAGGATGCGTGTTCCATGCCTGCCCTGCTCAATGGGTTAAGGATCCAGATTTGCCCTGAGCTGCAGTGTAGCTCATAGAAGTGGCTCAGATCTGGTTTTGCTGTGGCTGTGGTATAGGCCTGCAGCTGTAGCTCTGAATTGACCCCAAGCCTGGGAACTTCCATATGCCATGGGTGTGGACCTTAAAAAAAAAAAAGGTCAATTGGATGTTTGGTAAACATGCATGTTTGTCATCATATCATCCACATGTATAACAGAGTCAAATTTGGACCAAACCTTTGGATAAGATTCTTGAATCTCTCCTCCATGCCCTTTTGCAGTTCAGATTAACAAATTTCAGCCTTGTGACAGCCCCTTTGCAAATACTGCCTCTGTCTGCCTCTGTCTCTGACGGTTTCCTTCAGCTCCAAAACAGTCAAAAGCACTGGACTTCACATCTAGAGCCAGCCCTTAATTGATGGAAGATTGTGGCCTTAAAACTGGTGGATAACAATTCCAAGGCACCTACCACACCATTTCTCAGAGGGGACCTATGTAGGAGAGCATCAGTTGTCTAAAGCAGAAGCCCTTTCCTTGCCATACCTTTACTGCCTTTTCTCCCTCTACTGTCTCACTTATCTCATTCCTCCTTCACTCCTGTTTCCTACTTATCTCACTCCTCCTTCACTTCTGTTTCCTAAAGATCAGTTCCCAAATAATAGTCAGCTTTAGCGATCATAAGCTGAAACCGCTTGACGTCTAATTCTGTAGAGATACTTAAACATTTTCTAATACCCATAACCAAAGATTCATTTGCTTTTTGTGTTTTTTGTTTGTTTTTTTGCTTTTAAAAATGTCTTTATTATTTTTCATTTTTAAAAATTTCAGTGAAATATAGTTGATCTACAATTTTGTGATGATTTCTATACAACAGAGTGACTCAGTTGTATATGTACACACATCCATTCTCTTTCAGGTTCTTTTCGCACATAAATTATCACAGAATATAGGGTAGAGTTCTCTGTGCTATACAGCAGGTCCCCATTGGCCAATCATTCCGTATACCTTCAGTGTGCCTATGCCAATCCCAAACCCTGAGTCCATCCCTCGCCAACCCCTCTGACTTCTCCCATTTAGTAACCATAAGTTTGTTTTCAAAGTCTGTGAGTCTGTTTCTGTTCTCCCATTTAGTAACCATAAGTTTGTTTTCAAAGTCTGTGAGTCTGTTTCTGTTCAGCAACATCAGATCTGGGCCATGTCTGTGACCTACACCACAGCTCACGGCAGTGCTGGATCCTTAACCCACTGAGCGAGGCCAGGGATCGAACCTGCAATCTCATGGTTCCTAGTTGGATTTGTTTCCACTGTATCGCGATGGGAAGTCCCTCAAATAAGTTCATTTGTATCTTTCTTTCTATTTTTTGCTTACATGTGGAATATAAAAAAAAGGATTCGTTGGCTTTTTGAGCGTCAGAACTCACAAAAATATTTTGATAAGTTAACATATATGATTCAGAAATATGTCATGTATTGCTCTAGCTGCAAGGAAATTCTGAATATAAAAGTGAATGCAAAGTTGTCCCCAAAAGTGGATTTTGCCAGAGCTTTAAATTTACATGTTACTACACTGTTTAGTATTTGATTAAAAAATAAAGCTAGGTAAACCTTACCCAATTCACTTGTTATTAACCACAACCTGCATGACCGTTGCCAAGAACATGAAAATGAATTCTCCACTGGAATACATGCCAGGCCAATTATATCCTTTGTGTCTAACGTAATATTTGTAAGTGAATAATTCTTTCTAGTTAATTTTTAAAAAGATTACAACTTTGAATGTATTGCACTAATTCTTTCTCCTTTCTGTCTCTCTTTTCCTGTTAAAAATCCCCATTTACTTTAACATATGAACAATATAAGGCTACTATGCTATAGTTGGTAGGAAAGTAAATGAATATTATACCTAGGTGTTTTGAAGAAAGACTAGCACCCGAGAAATTAGAAAGTTATTAGATCCTAGACTTTATGTTAGTTTTGCTTTGTTTTTTGTTTGTCCTATTATCATCCAAATATGTCTAAAATAATGCATAGGAAACCTTTTTTTTTTTTTCCAGTTAGGATCCTATGTAGACATATAAGTAAAATAAAATACCCTTTAATTAGGTTTTTAAGAAACATAAATATAATAAATAACAATGGCAGAAACAAAAATAATGGATAAATTATTTTAATTTGATTTTGTGTAGTTACATAACAAAGAAAATGAGAGGGAGAGGATGAAGGAGAGGGATAAAATAAATTGTCAGAATGTTGATTACTTTTTAAAACCCTTAAGAGATGTAGATCTACTTAATTTATTAAAATTTCAATTAAAATAGTCATCTTTGGCTAAAATTTTCTATAATTCTGTTATTTCATGGCCAAAATAAATGGATATTCCAGAGTACCTGTTTTCCTAATCTGTAGTGGGAAAATCTATCTTCTGGTTTACACATTACTTTGTTATAAAGTCAAAGTGTATCTGAAAAAACTTTGCCTTTTAAAATTTCTTTACCTTTTCTTAAATACAGAGATTGTACATTTCATTGAAACTTAATTCGCATGGAAAGTTTTATAGAACTTTTTCTTTCTCTATATTGGCATAAATATAATCCTCTCTTCCTACTTGACCAGACAAAAGTAAATCTTGGACCATATCTATCCTCAAGGTCAGAGTCGTTATCCTCTTATTTTGTAAGTGTATTTCTTGTTTGGCAATAAATTAATTAAGAATATTAATGGATAATTTCCAGCAATCAATAACATTACAAATACATCTTTGGTTTTTATAGTAACCTTATAGGTGTTCATCTGTACACATTTCATTCCAAGTCATAAATTTGCAGAATGACCTCAGGCTCACTTGAAACTGGAGCTTCAGCTGTCAAGCTTCCCCATCATAATTTTCTGCCCTCATTCTATTCTGCCTTTCCCTCAATGATAAAAAGGGAGAGCATTAACTCTTGATCAGGAGCCAAGGATATGACTAAACTTAATAAAAGTTGTCCTCATTCCTTCCAAACCTTCTGCATTTTTGGCCAAAACATTCCCTAGAGACAGGAAGCTATAATTGCATGTTTTGATTTTTTAGCGTCTGCCTTTCCATCTGGTACTTGACTTCGCATAATATATAGGGGGTGTGGACATAAGATGGTGACAGTGTCAGCAAGAACTAACATTTTGCAGTGTGTAAGTAAAGAAGCTGATAACGTAATTATGAATTCGAAAGACAAATTGTGGAAACACCCAAATGTGAATAATTGGGAAATTGGCTCTGTAAGTTTTACTGTATCCTTTTAGTTCCAATATTTGAAAGAAAACCCTTGCGTAATGAATTTCTTTTCCTCAAATAAAATCAGGTAGATTAGTTTTCTCAAAAATAGTAAAGTTGAATATTGTTAAACAAGCAGTTTCTGATAAAGTGTATTAAGCATTAATTAGTAAAATATTAAAATGATTGATTATTTCTATAATATTAATTCCATCTTAAAGTGAACAGATCTGTTACAGGAAAATTAAATATTGGATAAGAAAGGTGTAGAGTGGGGAATGGTATCCTCCAGACATAATTAAGTATCTCAAGGTGAGATTAGCCTAGACCATCCATGTAGAACCTGAACCCAATGATAGTACTGATATATTAAAAACATGTAGTGGAGTTCCCTGGTGGCCTAGTGGTTAAGAATTTGGTGTTGTCACTGCTGAGGTTCAGGTTTGAGTCCTGCACTGGAAATTCTTGCATGTTGCCGGCACAGCTTAAAAAAAAAAAAAAAAAGGGAACGTTGTATTGAAGTGAATATTTTTTTTACCAGGAACTCTACACAGTATTTCTGTGGTAATCTTTATGGGAACAGAATTTGAACAAGAATGGATGTGTGTATGTATATATAACTGAATCAGCTTGTTACATAGCAGAAATCATCTCAACATCTCAATATTGAGAGGTAACAGGGAATAAAACAACTCTACTTAAATTAAAACTTTAAAAAATTAGAAAAGAACTTAAAAATAGAGCTATGCATGATCTAGTAACCTCACTTTTGGGTATACATCCAAAAGCATTGCAAGCAAAATGTTGAAGAGATGTTTTGACAGCCATGTACACTGTCACTCCTTACAATAGCCAAGAGGTAGCAGCCACCCAAATAACCACTGAGGGATGAATGGATAAACAAAAGGTTATATATACATAGAGTGACATATTAGCCAGCCTTAAAAAGGAAGGAGATCCTGTCATACTCTGCAACATTGATGAATCATAAGGGACATTATGCTAAGTGAAATAAACCAGCCACAAAAGAAACTGTATTATTACACTTTTATGAGGCATCTAATGTTGTCAAATTCCTAGAAAATATAATGGTGGTTACCACAGACTTTGGTGGGGAGAGAGAGTTTAATGGGTAGAGCTTCAAATTTGCAAGATGAAAGAGTTCTGTATACTGGTTTCACAATAATGTGAATATACTTAACACTATTGAACTTTATACTTTAAAATGGTTAAAGGGAAAATTTTATATGTTCTTTTCAAGAGTGAAAATAAAGCAAGCATCAGAAAACATGTGAAGCAGAAAGATTGTTTCCTATAGATGAGTATTCTTAGACTATAGCTTAAATCGCAAACAAAGTGAAGGTATAGTTTTAGAAATCTGTCAAAGGGATTTCATTTTGGTTCCTTAAACAGCGTTTTTTTAAATGGAAATAATTCTAGAGGGTAAACTCTAACTGGGAAGTTAGTTTTTGATCTAGTACTTCAAGAGGATGGCAACACTCCTTAAGCTTATGGGGAAAAAAAAGTTAACAGAAAGGAGAGAAATAAGAATGGGTGAAAAAAAGCATGATTTGATTTGCTTTGATTACATAATATTGATTAGCTATCAACCTAGCATTTGTGGTTTCGTTTCAGTAGAATGAAAAAATATTTTATTGGTAAAGTCTAGGGATTGTTCCTTATGAAATTTTTATGCAAAATTTGCTTTCTCAGAAAATTTTATGTTCAGTTTATTGCACAGAAAAGAAGTGACTCAGATAATCTCCTTAGGTATTTTTCTATCCATTCAGCATTTAAGTATATCATGCTGCCCATGGTTAAGAATCTGTAGGTGTCCCCAGGGAAATAAAAAAAATTGTCTGTAGAGGTCAATTGAAAATCATGAAATATGAACATGGGTTAGTGCTTTTCACTGTCACTCATAGCCTGTCTTTAACGGTATTAAGTATCTTTGTTTCTCAAATAACTTTTTTTTGTCTTTTTAGGGATGCACCCAAGGCATATGGAAGCTCCCAGGTGAAATCTGAGCTAGAGCTGCTGGCCTGTGTCACAGCCACAACAATGCGGGATCTCAGCCATGTCTGCGACCTACACCACAGCTCATGGCAGTGCCGGATCCTTAACCCACCGAGCAAGGCCAAGGATTGGAACCCGCATCCTTATGGATACTAGTCGGATTCGTTTCCGCTGCGCCACAACAGGAACTCCTCAAAATAAGTTTTTCATTGTGGAGAAAAAATTAAGCAGAGAGACAAAGAGAAAAAAAATTTAATGCCTCCACACTGAGCCCCATTAAAACATCAGTGTATACACTGAAATGTTTTTTTTTTTTGTTCATCAATATTATATATTATATATCTATACACACAGAGCTTCTATGAAGTTAATTATTATTTTTTTTTCTGCCCTTTTCCTGATGGAGTTGCTCTTTGGTATGCTGTTGCTTTTGCTTTGCCTTTGTATCGCAGGGGTACTAACCTTCTCACTTGGTCAGAGAAAAAGTTGAAATTGAGGTCTCTAGAATTCTCTCCGGACAGAGCCCATGATTCTAAGTCCTATTCATGATCCCCAGCCAAATCCAGATGACCATCTTTGGTTCCACAGTCCTTATTATTGTGATGAACTGACTTCTCTGCATTCTGGTGCCACGTTTACTTGCCATACCGGTGTGGTACCCAAAGAGTGGCTGATCTTTATGAAATTTTGACATCCTTGAGGATAAACTTAAGTGTTATACTTCTCTATACTAAGCACAGAGCAGACATTCAATAAATATGTTCATCATCATCATAAAAATCTCTTATGTGCTATATAATATTGTACTAAAACAAAAATGGAGTGCCTGTCGATTATTTTTTTTCCTTTTCTTTGGTAATATCTTTTATTATAATGTTTTAAGAGTCTGATTTAAATCTAAAGAGAGTCGTTGAATATCAGTTCTTTTGTTTCATCACTTCCCTCTGCACATCGTGGCTTAGAAATATTGTTTCCTCACCAGAGAATAGCTTTGACTCAGTAGATGTTAAATTGTGATCTGGGGGAGCACATAGTTAAAATACATAGCTGCAGGAGTCATTGAAAAATATTGTTTCTCAATAACTGTCAAGATGTTAGGCATTAGGATAGACTTTGAAATTCCCTTTTGAACTATAGACGAATAGATGGTCATTTTGTCTAGGCATGTGTTTAAACTATAGCTGTTATTTATTATGTGAATTTACAGAAAGTAAACTAACCATTGTGAAATTCAGTTTCTTCATTTGTAAAATAGGGTTGGTTGAAATGATCTTGTATTTCTGTCGAATGAATTCCTTAAGATGAGGTATGAAGCCACTTAGCATTAGTTGGTATGGAGAACTCCAGTAAATTGTTTTGTTAGTTTTCTGTTATGGTCTGGAAGGACTGATAGAGTACATTACTACTCATCTTTAATAACAGTTTGTTTTCGTTTGTCAGATTAACTTTGGAGGGCATGAATGGAGGGTTATATGAAAAGTATAGAACTTGATGAGCATATGATCAGGGAACCATAGACTATCAGAGCAACAACTGACCTCTGAGAGCAAACATTTCTTCACATTTCACAAACAGCACATAACGGTACATGCATTATACAGCTTACTGTTGGAACTTATGGACTTGTCTCTTTCTGTGTTTAGCTACCTGACTGTTGGAACTTATGGACTTGTCTCCTTCTGTGTTTACCTACCTGACTATTGGAACTTATGGACTTGTCTCCTTCTGTATTTACCTACCTGACAATTGGAACTTATGGACTTGTCTCCTTCTGTGTTTACCTACCCAGTTCAGCCTTTTTTTTTTTTTTTAATGTATTTCTTTACCCAGTACTTCCTTTTTCCCCTACATAATTCAACCTCCTCAAATAATGAGCCATCACTATGAAGGAACTTGAAGGGAAGTGACAAAGCAAGACTTAGAGATGGTGTATTTGTAAGCAGTAATGCTGTGTGACAACCACGATGCTTAGGGACCTACCAAAAGCAGCTTTATTCTGAGGCAAAGCTACTTGTGCTGGCTCAGATGGCTATTGTTTCTTTCTTTCTTTTTCTTGCTTTTTAGGCTGCACCCACGGCATATAGTAGTTCCCAGGGGTTGACCACAGCCACAGCAGCGTGGGATCTGAGTCACATCTGTGACCTGCACCATAGCTCACAGCAACGCTGGATCCTTAATGCACTAAGCAAGGCTGGTGATTGAATCCGCATCCACGTGAATACTAGTTGGATTTGTTTCCACTGTGCCACAGCGAGAGCTCCAGATGGCCATTGTTTCTGATCTGGCTGGGCCCCTTTGAGCATCAGTGTTCTGCTTGGGTCAGTTAGGCTGCTCTGTTGGTGGGGCTGACTGGCTGTTGGTTGAGGAATCTCAACTCTTCTCTACAGGGTCTCTATCCTCCCACAAGGTAGCTTTTGCCTGGTGGCATGCAATTGGAAAAAGTCCAAGGGAACAGAGGTACCCAGACTTGGGAGTCTTCTAACTTCTCCAAAACTTCTTCTGCCACATTTTACTGATCAAAGCAAGTCACAGGACCAACCCAGAACCAACCAGTGGGGGCACAGACCACATTTTGCAATGGAAAAAGCTGCAAAGCTGTATTAATGAGGGATAAATATCAAGGGGGGTGAAGAACGGGACCACTTTTTCAATCGGTTAATAATTTCGGGAAATCCTTCAATTTTGTAACGAAATGAACAACATTCTCATCCTCTGTTCTAGGCTGTTCCTTCTGCATAATTGATATATTGATATTTAGTTGCTCTCCAGCTGACATTGTAAGAAAACTTCAGTATCCAACAAGAAAAAAAAAACTTAAAATATTAATGAATTGAGTTGAACTGGAAAAACATAAATATCACTGTTACCTTTTCTTACTACATACAAGGTTGTATGCCTTAGTCGGTAGGGGTGAGCTAATTCTTTACTATAAGTATGGGTCAGCATTTGCAATATCTTAATATTAAGCCAGAATTAGAAAGATCCAGTTTATTATTAAGCACCCGCGCTTTTAACTATATCCCATCATGTTAACATAACTGCTTAGGCATTCATTAAGAAGATTTGTTATAACCGTATTACAACATAGTATTTAAGAAGATGTTGAAAATGATCACTGATTAAATACATATAAATTTAAAATACATAAATTTATATCTATTTTTATAAATTTTAATTTCTATTTTATGTATGGACAAGAGTAACAACTACTAAAGTACTCAATCACATTTTTTAGTCTTCCTCATGACATAATCAACTAGATTGTAAGTGAAAAGATTTTTTTATTCTATTTATTTATAAGAAGCCAATCTTGGAGCCTTCTATAAAGCTATTTATAATTACCTCTTTAAATATAGTTTTTTCCTGCAAAGATATAATTTAAAATGATGAACTGAAATTTACCTTCTAGCATAAACAAAGTCTACTGAAAAAAATATTTTTGACAATTTTCTAGGTAATGTTATATTAAAAAATTAGTGTATTAGTGTAT
>PVHT020000173.1:8532832-8563207 GCA_004024745.2 Catagonus wagneri
CTGACTAGCATCTATGAGGAAGCAGGTTCAATCCCTGGCCACCCTTAGTGAGCTAAGGGTCCGGTGTTGCTGTGAATTGTGAGCTGTGGTGTAGATTGCAGAAGTGGCTTGGATCCCGCATTGCTGTGGCTGTGGTGTAGGCCACTGGCTAAAGCTCTGATTGGATCCCTAGCCTGGGAATCTCCATGTGCAGTGGGTGCAGCCCTAAAGACAAAATAAATAAATAAAGAGTTAATTTCATCCTAATGGTGTTAAAATCATCCTACCCTGATAGCTCAGTCATAAGAAGCACTGGAAGAAATTAGTTTAGGATTAAATGAGATACAGGTCACTAAGCTTTAGTAAGGATAATGATCCCTTTTTACATCATTACCATCATTGGCGATACTATTAAAATTGATAGCAACTCTTGTTGAAAACTTAGAGATTTCAAAAAGTATAAAGGCCCAGTTGTAGGTTAAAATGAATGCTTTATAATATTGAGTTTAGTTTTTCCTTATCCATTTACAAAAAATTAGCACTTATAAGCATAAAGATTTTCTATCTTCATTTCTTCAATTTTGAATGGCTTTCTCATCCTTTCATTAGCATAGGATTAACATTGCTTCAAAGCATTACCCCTGCACCCACCTTGTATATTGACAATGTGATGTGGACTTCTAACACTTGGCTGATATCATAAGCCTTGGCTAATGTGCTATATACGAAAGTGCAATACTGCAAAATTTTGTCCTTTGTGATTTACTAAGTTAGAATAGGTAGCTAATCTAAAAAAAGGTGGCTCTTGTTTACTGTAATTTTTATATTCATGTAAAATGTTCATTGTTACATTACAGTCTTCTTATATGCTATCAGATAAACTCAACAACAATACCAAAAATACTCTGAGGTATTCATTTGGAGTAGGATGCAATAATCTTGGCTGTTTTTCCAATAATGCATTTGGCACTTACTGCTTATAATAAACAGCTCTCTTTCTTTGCACTGAGGGAATTTGATCTTTCACTGAGGTAAGTATTGCCTTAGGGGTTTAGAGAGGATGGAAAGAATTTAGAAACCTCGAAGTTGGCTTCCGTGAACACCTGGTCAATTATTTGAGACAATAAACGGGAAGCATGGCAACTTATAAAATACTTAATTCATTTCCAGACTACCATTGTATATGTACTTTTGCTTGTTTTCCTGTTTTAATACTTGGAAAGACTTTATGGAAGATGATCCTCCAGACTCTGGCTTGATTATCTCATTTTACATTAGAAAGAATAGGATTATTCACCATTCTTTAGACCAAATACCTGAAAAGCTACCAGTAATTGTGATCTGAAGGCAAAATACACAGATAGAATTTGGAGAACTCTGCCCTTTGAAATTAGTCTTATGAATTCTTTTAGACTTCAAGTATATAAGTGATTTTTTTAGTGCTCTGCAAATATATTTGGCATTTGAGCGTCATCTCAGTCTTTGTGTTTTAGCTCTTGTTTATGTTCAGTGAGAAAAATACCTGTCCCATTGTCTTTCAGAGTAAAATTAATAATCAAAAATAATAGCTAATAAAATATGCTATTACATGATATTAATATTTCCCAAACCATGCTGATTTTTAAATTATTATTATTATTACAATTTTACCGATTAGAAAGTTTAAGCTTACAATTTTTAAACAGTTAGTTGCACAAAGTGACCAAGTTTGCCCATAGCAAAAGCAGAATTCAAAGTCAGGTGTGATGACTCCAGATTTTGAGTTTATTTAATTTTAATTTAATTTTATTTATTTTATTTTTATTTTAATTATTTATTTTATTTTATTTTAATCTTTTTGCCTTTGCTAGGGCCGCACCCGCAGCATATGGAGGTTCCTAGGCTAGGGGTCTAATTTGAGCTGTAACTGCCAGCCTACTCCACAGCCACAGCAACGCCGGATCCTTAACTACTGAGCAAGGCCAGGGATTGAACTGACAACCTCATGGTTCCTAGTCGGATTCTTTAACCACTGAGCCATGACGGGAACTCCAAGCTTTTGTGTTCTTTATACTGAATCATTTGGCTGTATTAGGGAATACAGTCTCACAATTATGTTTACAACTATGCAAAGTCAGAAACACTCCACTTGAAGGAAACTTGGGACCTCTTTATTTATCTTATGGTCTCTTTCCTTTATGCTTATTAGACCTTTCCTAAAAAGTAAAAGTTTCATTTATGAGGGTATTTCCTGTAAATTAGGAAGATTGCATGTGTCGTGTCATTACAGGGAGCTCAGGGATGAATATGTGCTCACAAATTGAAATCTTTAGTTTCCATTTAGTAAATAGCCTAGTTTGTTTCTAAATACTCAAGAGACAGAGTTCAAGATAGGTCTTACACGTGGGAAAAATAAGTAACTTCCTATGTATATACTTGATTGTGGAGGTTCCAGGAGGGAGATTCTGCATCACCTTTCTCCACTTAATAAGTTAATAATATTTTGACTTAACATTGTTAAAATGTGTATGTGAACAAGAGTGATCTGCAGATTCAATGGTATTCCTGTCAAAAACTCAATAGCATTTTTTACAGAAGCAAGAAAAAAAAGTGAAAGTCATATGAAACAACAAAAGACTCTGAAAAGCCAAAGCAATCTTGAGAAATAAGAACAGATCTGGAGACATCACAATAATTTCAGAAAACATTCTAAAACAACAGTAATCAAAACGGTGTAGTACAGACAAAAAGGCAGACATATAGAAAAATGGAAAAAGAAATTCTAGGGACAAATCCACACATATTCCATCAATTGATCTTCAAAAAGAGTGCCCAAGAACACACTGATAGTTTCTTCAACAAATGGTATTAGAAAGCCTGGATATTCACATGCAAAAAAATTAAATTGGACACTTGTTCTACATCATACACAAAAATCAACTCAAAGTGTGATATAACTTTACATTTCTTTTAATTTGCAACTCTTCCATTAAGAGAGTCAGTTTTCCATTCCTTGATTCTTAACTTGCCCATATGCCTTGCTTTGTACAATGGAAAATTAGCAAGTGTGATACAAACAGACTTGAAAACCACTTATGCTTTTGATCTTACTTTCTTGTTCTTTGGAATCCCAATGCTCCAGAAATCCAGGATGAGAAACCTTCCTGACAGAGGATTCTGTAAACCAGTCCACCTGGTAAGTGCAGACATGTTCGTGAGACCATTCCAGATCGTCAAGTTTTGCCTAGAGAGGAAGAATTATATAAGCAGTACAAAGAACTGTGAGAAATAATAAATTCTTGCTGTTTTAAGCCAGAAAGTTTTAGGGTAGCTTTTTATACCACAAAAACTAATTGATATATTCCCTAGTTTTCTTTTGTTGTTGTTGTTATAGATGTGGATCTTATGGAAAACCTGGCTAGTACTTCCTGGCATAAAGAAAATACCCAAGAATGTAAATGTAAGAACATTCACACCATTCAGAAATTCTAGGAAAAAAATCTAATATCTCTGTTTGAAAATACAGTGAATGCCTCTGCACCATTACAGTGCAAAGCTTATTCTCATTGTGTTGCCAATATTATATTTGAGGAAAATGAGAAGTACAGTTATGTTTATGTTGACACGTCTTCATTGCAAGGTTAAGCATTTGATTTGTTTATACTTTCCCCCCATTTCCCTGGTTCAGCTGCACTGTCTGAGTTTTAACAGACTTCAGTATTCCCTCACTCGGTGAGACGGTGTCTGAGTTAAGGATTAACATTTGTATAGGAAAACATAAATGCTTATGAATTGTATATAATATTTTAGCAAAAGCTTATTTAGTTTTACCACTTTCACAATTTTTTGGTTTAGCAAGCAGCCTTTGGTTACTCCCTTAGAAGTCCAATTTGATGGACGCTGAGAACAGTGTAAGAAAAGTGGAACTTTTTTATTTTTTGGTTAGTACATTTAATAGCTAGCTGTTCAGTGCTATAATTGAAAATAACTTTCAAATTTTATTGTCTTTTCCTAATTCTTTCTATCCCCCATTCTGACTGCCTGTCTTACCAAATAAGTTGAAAAAGTTATTTTTAAGTTATATTGAGCAGATAAAGTAAAAACGGTGCTTGAAGATTTTTTTTAAACAAACACACATAAAATTCTATGTGATTATAAAGAATCTTGCTACCATGTGTATGTAAGTTTGTTTTTGAAATCATGTGTTACTGTATTTTTGCCCTTCTCCCAGGGTCCTGAAATAAGTGCTCCTGATCCCCAGGAGTCCAAAGATTTTTAAGATATTTTGATCTTAAATACATACATTTAACTATATTAACATATTTAAGGTATTTATTTAGAGCTGGAAGGAAACTTGAAATTAATCTGGTGCCTGTATTTTAAATGTATTTTACTCCTATTCAGAGTTAGAAATCCATCTGTAGTCATACATATAAAATTAAAGTAACTTTCCTCAATTATTTATTCTTAATGCCAGTACCTACCATTGCTTTCAGTTCTGTTTCATTCTATTTATGTTCTATTCTATTATGGTCTTTTTCTGCTTTTTGTTTTTGTTTTCATTTTTTGTTTGTTTGTTTTTTTTAGGGCCACACCTGCGGCATAAGGAGGTTCCCAGTCTAGGGGTATAATTGGAACTGTTGCTGCCAGCCTTCGCCACAGCCACAGCAACGCTAGATCCGAGCCGCGTCTGCAACCTACACCACAGCTCATGGCAATGCCGGATCTTTAACCCACTGCGTGAGACCAGGAATTGAACCCGCAACCTCATGATTCCTAGTTGGATTAGTTTCCACTGTGCCACGATGGAAACTCCTGTTTTCATTTTTTTAAAAGGTTGGTCATACTTACTAAAGTGATTTCACATTTTTCAACTGCATTTACCTACTGTTGGAAAAACTCTGTTCTAAAGTGGAAGAAAATAATTTACAGCTTATAATGTCCATTATTGTTGCAATTCGTTCCTCTCATTTTTTTTCTTCTCTTCTCGAAAAGCGGGTATCTCTATTCTTTTTTCTTTAATTATTAAAATATAGTTGATTTACAATGTTGTGCCGAATTCTGCTACACAGTAAAGTGACCCAGTCATGTATACATACACATATGTGTGTATATATAGATATACACACACACTCATACGTATATATGTGTGTGTGTGTGTATATATATATATATATATATATATATATATATATTATTTTTCTCTGAGATGGGATAAATTTCCCTGTGCTGTACAGTAGGACCTAATTACCTATGCATTCTAAATGTAATAGTTTGCATCTACTAGCCCCAAACTCCTAGTTTATCCCATGTGGTTGCCAAGTGGGAAGGAAGGGTCATAGGATGGACAAGTGGCTCTATTCTAGTCTCTCCTTGAAATGGAGGATATTTTGTCTCCATGGACTCCAGGCCCATGACCAGCACCATTCTCGGCTTCTTTGACCCTTGGGTCTTCTTTTCTATGATTTTTATGTTTATCACTTATAGCTGCTGAGTTGACTTCATGTTTCATTGTTTTCAAAGTACTGTTGTCTTGTCATTCTTTCTCCCTCAACTCCCCTACAAAGATGCACCCTAGTTTGAGCTACTTTTCAGTTTTCTTTCCTAGCTTCTCTTTTCTATTCCAGATGACCCTGTATCATCCCTTGATTTTGGACATGACTCCTAGGATCAGAGATCTTATTGTGGTCATTTTTGGGGGCCGGAAACATGAATAGGAATGATAAGAATGCCTAGGATCACATATGACTAGCAGAAATGACTTACAAAAAGGGAGAAGTTAAAAAGAAACATTACCATGAGAAATGGGTCCCTCTACTGGTGTAAGAAAATAATAGACATTTTATGAGTTAACTTCTGTCGTTGGATACCTTGTCACTTTTAGGTAAACATTAGACAGTGAAACTAAGTTTATAACAGAGTTAGAGGATATACCCTCACTGAGAAACAAGTCAGATTATTTCTCCTGCTTAAACTGAAGCCTATTCACCTGTGCTTTCCAGAGCTGTGGTTCAGTAAAGGGCAGCTCTTGCTTTTCTGCTTCCAGTGTCTGCTCAAACTTAGACACCCTCATGGTTCTGAACTTCCCTAGCTTCTCCTTTCCTAGTTTCCCACACCAGATTTTTCATTTTATCATTCCCCTCAACCCATACACTCATCTATTTCCAAATTTATGAGGGCTGGAATATTGCTACTTTCTAAACAAAAGGCTAGCCACCCTTGCCAGGCACATTCAATTAAACTGGAGCAGGTACTTTCTACCTTGTCTGTCAGGGCTGTTAGCTGTCAGGTGGGGGTGTATTGACACTGCACCAGGAATCTCACTATGGTTTCTGAGCTGGGTTCTGCTCTTCTTTAGATCCACATCACCTCCCATCACTTTCTCCTCTCCTCCTCACCAATCTGAATTCCCTGGGGGTTCTCATTGTCTACTGACCTCAATTAGGTGCAGGTAGGAAGCAAAGTACAGGGTCATAGGTTTCTGCTGGAGGGCATTTGAGGTTTAGAGAGGTATAATTACATTTCTAATTGGCGGATTTCAATGAAGGGGAAAAATTTTCAGCCTGGGCTTGAATACTTGAGTGATAGATAATCTTACTTTATATTTGCTAGTCACCACATATTCTCTCTATAGCACCCTTCCGTTAAGTTATTTGAGTTTTGATTGTTTCTATCACTTTTTTTTATAGTAGAATAAATCACACAGTAGCAATCACTTATCTTTCACTAAAGCCAATATGTAAATCCTTTTTTTTCATTCTTTTATCTGGAGAACTAGCTGAAAGTTTTTAATATTAGAGGGGAAAATCACAAAATAGAAAATTCTTGAGTAGAAGAGCAGTTGAATAGTGTCATATCTGTAAGTCCTTAAACGATGTAAAGGGCTTAAGCAATGAATGACAGAGCATTGGAAAATGACAAAAGCAGCTAAAGGCAAACATTGCCAGATAATGTTCCCAAGACGTAATTTGTAGGGCCCAGTATACTCAGTGCAAAGTTAAAGAGAAGGGTGCCCTGTTAAAAATTTACTAGAAATTTTAATATGACAATGGCGGAATGTTAAATTAAGTTCAGGCCCTTTACACACACACACACACACACACACACACGTTTGTGTGTATAAACATTATGTATGTGTGTATGTATACATACACTACATTTTCTCTATCCATTCATCCTTTGGTGAACACTTAGGTTGCTTCCATATCTTGGCTATTGTATATAAAGCTGCTGTCAGCATATGGGTACATAAATATTTGATAGTGTTTTCATATTCTTTGTAATAAGTACCTAGATGTGGGATAGCTGGATTCTATGGTAGTTCTACCCTTAAATTTTGAGGAATCCCTTTACTGTTTCCCCATAGTATATGCACCAACTTATTGCCTTTGCCACTAGCAGTGTTACAGGGTCTTTTTTTTTTCTACTTCCTTGCCGACTCTTGTTATTTCTAACCTTTTTGAAAATAGCCACTCTAAAAGGTATGAGGTGATATCCCATTGCAGTTTTGATTTGCGTTTCCCTAATAATTGGTGATTTTGAACATCTTTTAATAAGGCCATCTGTTTGTCTTCTTTGGAAAAATGTCCATTTTTTTCCCTTTTTGGTTTTTTTAAGTTGAAATATAGTTAATGTACAATATTATATGTTACAGGTGTTCAATAGTGATTCACAATTTTAAAGCTTATATTACATTTATAATTACTATAAAATTTTGGCTATATTCCCATGTTGTGCAATATATCCTTATAGCTGATTTTTTACCTAATAGTTTGCACCTTTTAATCCTCCACCTCTGTGTTGCCCCTCCTCCCTTCCCTCTCTTCCCCGGTAACCACTACTTTGTTCTTTATATCTGTGAGTCTGCTTCTTTTTGTTATATTCACTAGTTTGTGTGTTTTTTAGATTCCACCTGTAAGTTATACAGTATTTGTCTTTGTTTATCTTACTTATTTCACTTAGCATCATACCCTCCAAGTCCATCCATGTTGCTACAAATGGCAAAATTTCATTCTTTTTATGGCTGAGTAGTATTCCATTGTATGTGTTTACCATATCTACTTTATCTATTTATCTAATGGACACTTAGTTTGCTTCCATATCTTGGCAATTATAAATAATGCTTCTATGGCCACTGGGGTGCATGAATCTTCTCGAATTAGTGTTTTTATATTTTTCATATACATGTATATACATACATACACACACTAAGGAATGAAATTGTTTGACTTCTGTGACAGTATGAATGGACCTTGAGGGTATTACGCTAAGTGAAATAAGTCAGATGGAGAAAGACAAGTACTGTGTGATATCACTCATATATGGGAAACAAAAAAAATCAAACAAGTAAACAACCAAAAGAAAGGAACAAGCCAAACCAAACAAAAATAAACACGTGGTTACACAGAACAGAGTAGGGGTTACGAGAGGAGAAGAGGTGGGAGGAGGGAGAAATGCATAGAGGGAATCAACTCTGTGGTGACAGATGGAAATTAAATTTGTGATGGTGAACACACTGATAGGTATACAGAAGCAGAAATACAATATCATACACGTGGAACGTATATGCTGTTATAAACCAATGTTGCCACAATAAAAAATAAATTATAAATTAAAAAAATATTTATGCCTTTCCAAGCATGAAGCCCTGCAACTGAGCTGAAGCCATCCCTGTCTATAGAATTTTCCTGTAAATGTCTGTTGAAAGCTTTCAGTCCTTCCCCACCTGCCTCTTATTGCATTCACTAGTGTCTCTTCTTTGTTTCCCAGACAGACTTGTGAAATAGTAGACTAATTGACTGATAACAAATAGTATTGGAAATTTTATATGTATGTATTTTTTTCCAAATGTATATGTGTATACAATAATGAGTTTTCTACTTCACACTATTAAACACTTTATGATATTAAATACATAGTTCTAAGTGGACTCAAGACTGAAATGTGAAAAGCAAAACTATAAGTTTTAAAAACTTTTATTTTTTATTTTTATTTTATTTATTCTCTAAATTACTTAATGAATTTTATTACATTCATAGATGTACAACAATCATCACAACCACATTTTATAGCCTTTCCATCCCAAAGCTTCAGTGCATCGTCTATCCCCCAGCCTGTCTCATTTGGAAAGCATAAGGTTTTCAAAGTCTGTGAGTCAGTATCTGTTCTGCAAAGAAGTTCATTGTGTCCCTTTTTATAATTCCGCATGTAAGTGATAGCATTTGATGTTGGTGTCTCACTGTCTGGCTAACTTCACTTAGCATGGTAATTTCTAGGTCCATTCATGTTGCTACAAATGCCATTATTTCTTTCCTTTTAATGACAGTTGGGAGGTTGATGTTGACAGTTGACAGTTGACAGTTGATGTTGCTGTCGTTTATGTCGGAGTGTGGTTGGCCTATGTTTTCCTCCAAGAGTTTTATAGTATCTGGTCTTATATCTAGATCTTTAATCCACTTTGAGTTTATTTTTGTATATGGTGTTAGGAAATGTTCTAATTTCATTCTTTTACATGTGTCTGTCCAGTTTTCCCAGCACCACTTATTGAACAGGCTGTCTTTTCTCCACTGTATATTTAAAAACTTTTAGAAAACAACAGAAATTATGAATTCAGATCAGGGAAATAGTGTTTGAAGAAGATATCTAAAACAAGCAAAAAATTCTCATATTAAATTAAAAAAAAATCCTACTTTAAGTTTAAAGAGTCTTTAAACAAAATGCAAAAAGAAGCTATAACCAGAGAAAGTTATAGTCATACATATACTTGTCAAAAGATTGTCACCAGAATATAGAAAGACTCCTTTGAAAAGGACAATAATAAATTTTAAAAAGTACAATAGTAAAAGTGAATAACTGTAAATGGCCAATAAATCCAGGTGAAAGGTATTCATTATCAAAATGTGTTTTAAGTTCTCATTTCACACCTCGTACTCAATATTCTTTCCACAAGTGTATCTGCGCCAGCAACCTTGGACCCAGTCACAGAGCTTCTGATTCACTAGGGTTGGGGTAGGGCCTTGGAAAATTACCTCTGAGGACTTCTGATGTGTACCATGGTTGAGACATAATTTCCTGGATTTTTTACAAATCCTTGTCCAAAGCAATCAATCATCATATCCTAAAACTGTAACTTCTAAACATTTTTCAGGCTGTCATTTCCCCTCTGTTACTTTATTTCAGACAGGTTTATTTGGTGTGTGCAAAGAAGTTTTTCTTGAAAGCCATTCAACAATGTGCTGTACTTGTTCATCTCTAGTTATACAGGAGGTACAAAGGCCATTAGCCAGACTCCATAACCACATGGGGAATGAACAGGATGGTGTTGGTGAGTCTTCATCCATGAGCTCTTTCTTAGATGCCAGTCATTTCCTCCACAGTGTTTCTCTACAGCTCTGTTTTATCAGAGAGGTTTGCCCAGAATTCTATTCACTTCTTCTTCTGTTCCCAGTTGATGGAGGGAAGGAAATAGTGTTCACTTCTCAGGGGAAATGTGGGAGGAAGAACTCCAGAAAAGCTCCATCCAGGACACTGACCTTAGGTTGAATTTGAAAAGATGACTAGTTGCTCTGTGATTGGACCAGTAAAGAGCATAGCCTGATACCAACTGCTGTTATTGCTTGGGTCAGAAACAACAAAAGCTTTAGATAGTGTTTCACAGAAGTGCACTCTAGCTAATCTCACTAATACATAAAAGACTCTTAAGTGTTAAGAAATAAAAGATAAAAAGCAAATAGAAATGGGCAAAACACATGAATAGAATTTACCCAGAAAAAAATATTCATAAAACATATGAACTATACACTATTTTAATAAAAATACCAAGTAAAAACTATACTGGGATGACAATTACTCACTTTTCAGACTGGAAGATTTCAAAAGTTTGATAACATACATAAGCTGCAACTTTTGGGAATGAGAGACTGTTGCAAAATTGTTAATCTCTATGGAGGGAAATTTGACAATTTTGAACAAAATTCTTATATGCATTTCCCCCTTGACTTAGAAACCTCATTTTTAGGGCTTCACCCTGAGGATAAGCCTTCAAAAATACAAAAAAAAATTTGCAAAAGAGTACTTGCTATAACATTATTTGTAATAGCAAAATATGGAAACCTAAATGCCCATCCATAAGAGACTAGTTAAATAAACCGTAGGATATCTACAAAAAGATGTACTAAGTAACTCGTTAGAGAGAATGAGAAAATTGTGTATAAATTGATGGAAAAGTGATATTTAGAATGTATTTATAGTGCATAGAAGGGAAAGGGGGTGCAGTAATTTTGTCTGGATCACTATGCATTTTATCCTATAACTTGTTTCGGTTTACTTGAAATTTACCATTCACCCAATGGCCTCTCACACTTTTGATTTTCTTTCCCCCACCTTAACGCCTCTAAATGCTCTTTTATTTGCATATCTATTTACCACATGAGCCATCATTTTTCCTTACTTTCTACAACCCTCAGTCTGGCCAGAGACTTTGTCTCAAAGTAAAAGTCTTCCACTTCACCTGTTTCGGTTATGATTAAATCACATACATTTTACTTAGTAAAACTGTAGAGAAGATAGCAGATGCTTTGTTCTCTAAAAGTAAAACTCCTTCTGGATAGAGAATGGAGAACATAGGAAGCAGATGAAATCGTTTATAATAAAGCCTGTGTAGATATAACCTTGTAAGCTGCTCTTTTCTGTCCCTCTAACCCTGTCTTCTTAAGTATCCATTACACTTGGGTGAAAACTTGAGTTACTCATAGAGCTAATGATTGGCATGTCTCTTTAGGTAATTCTTCATACTGTGAACAGGCCCAGGCCATGTTTCTGAGTATTTGCTCTCAGACCAGGAAGAGATGTGGATTCTGCAGCTCAGAACACCTAGCTGGGTGAATATGAATACTCTTTGAGGGGACTATGGTGGGTTTTGATTTAAGCAGTCACTATTGGACTGTGAACCATATTATCCAATGGCTGTGCCAAAGACAGTTCTCAGTACATGACCACAGATTACCTTTTACTTTCTGGCATCAGTATTTGATAAATTTATATTCTGCGAGCAGGCACGATAAGCTTTGATGTTTTCGATCAGAACTCACTGATCTACTACTAAAGGATACAGATCCTGAACTCATTAACTTTGGGGGCCAAGACTGAGTATCTGATCCACGCTCTTATACTGGAATAAGAGGGCCTCAGGGGCTGTGTCCCCGCCTTTGCTCTGCATAGGCCTTTCTCCGTGTTCTAGCCTCAGGAGGGTTGGAAATCATGCAGTGAACTGATCCCAGTTCAACAAGCACTTTAGTGAAGTGCTCAAATATGTCTCCAATTTGGCCAGGTAGACCAGTAGTTATGTCTTTCAAGCAAGTGGGTTCAGCTGTCTGTAGTGCATCCAGAGACTCTATAAACCATGGTTGGTGAACCTGCTTCCAGGAACCTCTTGCTCTTGGACACGCTACTTCAAAAGGCTACCCTTGGTGATTCAGTATGAATTTGGTGGCAGTTTTTTCAATACTGTGTTCCCTCCACAACTGTTTTTTTTTTTTTTATCTTAAGTTTTTACTTTATCTTTTGTCCAAATCGCGGTGTAAACAAGGTCTATACATTGCAAACAATTAGTATATAAATATTTCAAGTCTCTTGTTCTCATTGTTTTTAACAATTCAGTTTTTTTTGTATATTCACAGAGTTGTACCACCTTACTACAATTAATTTTAGAATATTACCACTCTGAAAAAGAAACTGTATACCCATTAGCAGACACTTCTCATGTGCTCCTAATTATGCCAGTCCTAGTCAACCAGAAATCTACTTTCCGTCTATATATACTTGCCTAGTTCTAGAAATTTCATATAAATGAAATTATACAATGTGTGATCTTTTGTGATTGTTGCTTTCACTTAGAATAATATATTCAAGATCAATTCTTACTGCAGTAGTAATTAGTATTTCAGTCTTGTCATGGCTTAATATTCCATTTTATGGATATACCATATTTTGTTTATCCACTTACCAGTTGATAGATATTTGGGCTTTTTTCCACCGTTTAGCTATTGTGAATAATGCTGTTAAATATATTAACATACAAGTTTTTGTGTGACTTTGTTTTTTCGTTTTTCTCAGGGATATACCTGGTAGCAGAACAGTCAGACCATATGCTAACTCTATATTTAGCCTTTTGAGTACCTGCCATACTGTTTTCCAAAATGGCAGCACCATGTTAAATAACTATCAACAAAATCTGAGGGTTCCATTTTCTCCGCAATCTTGCCAATGTTTGTCATTATCTGTCTTTTTGATTAGAGCCATCCTAGTGGGTGTGAAGTAGTAACTCATTGTGGTTTTCATTTGCATTTCATGGCTCATGATGTTGAGTATGTTTTTTATGTGCTTATTGCATCATGTATCTTTTTCAAAGAATGTGTGTTTAAACCTTTGCCCATTTGTTACCTGAGTTATTTGTCTTATTATTGAGTTGGTAAGTGTGTTTTACGTACTCTGGTTACAAAGTTTCTTGTCAGATAGATGATTTGCAAATTTATTCCATTCTGTAGGTTATTTTAATTTTGATGATATCCTTTGAAGTATAAAAACTTTACTTTTGATGACATCTAATATATCTCTTTTCTCTTATCAAAAAAAAAGAAAGGGAAAGGGGCATCTAGATATGATGGGAGCAAGATTTCCTCTAGCAAACTTTTTAACACAAATATTTACATATCATGAAGAAACAATATCAAGTGAAAGAAAACTGAAATTAAATAAAAACAGAAAAATGAAGTATGTTTAATAGGATAGCTATAACTAATACAAGTAAATTTTGAACATAGTACCCTATCTAATCCTAATAAGATCTATTCTAAGCATAAAAACTATTGAGAAATAAAAATGTAAGTATATTAAGTAGGTTTATTACTGGTAGTAGTAATAGTATCAGCACATGTCTGATACTATTTTATGTGTATTGTAGAAGAGAATAAATAAACAAATAGTAATCTGTTATTACAAGAAGATTTTCACTGATAGAGAAATGAGGTATCAATATAAAAAGTAAGAGCAGCCTTGTTAATATTAAATTTTTTTAGAAATATTAGCTTGAACTCTTGCTTCAACCCTCAAAGGAGGAGTTCCCATCATGGCTCAGCAGAAATGAATCTGACTAGTATCCATGAGGTTGCAGGTTCGATCCCTGGCCTCACTCAGTGGGTTAAGGATCCAGTGTTGCCAACAGCTGTGGTGCAACTGGGAATCCCACACTGCTGTGGCTGTGGCGTAGGCCAGCAGCTACAAGTGTGATTAGACACCAAGCCTGGGAACTTCCATATGTCATGGGTGTGGCCCTGAAAAAAAAAAAAAAGAAAACACAACATTTTCTGTGTCCATCCACTGGAAGGTCTAGAATCAATAATAACCCAGTAGCAATAATAACACAGTACCCAATCTTGGTTTCTAAATACCATTGCTGATTAAAAGAGATGAATGTATATTGTGCCAGAAGCAAAATTGTACAACACTAAAATAATCATGGGAAAAAAAAGTCTCAGTGCTGACCTAGAGGGATTTTCACTAGTTTGGTTATTAATTTGAGAATCTAATACAGTAATAACAGACTTAAATTACATCCTTTAAATAATGCATGAATCCTAGAACACAAAAAATGAAGGAAAGATCTCCTTTTATACAAAAATGCCAAATAATAAGTGTAGAAGAAATAGTGAAATTATACATCTAACCAGTTTGTATCTTCCAGTGTAACAATTGATTTAGGCTACTACTATAAATGGATGCTAAAACCATTTGCTTAAAGATTGTTGGGGAAGAAAATTTTTGCATGGTTATAAATGATCACACTACAGGTTACTAAGTAATTACAGGAAAAATGATAATCAAGAGAGATGACGATCGCTACCCTTAGCCACATGATCAAGATGTCTCAACACTACTGAGATATCCTGTTATTACGTATCCCTCTAATGTAATCCTTTGAGAAGTGTACAGCATTACCTCTATGCTGTTATTGCTAAACACATTTTATGTGAATGTAATTATGAGGAAATGAATGAAGCAAATCCAGAAAGTGAAACATTCTATAGGACAAATGGTCTGGACTCTTCAAAAACAAAGTAAAAATAAACAAAAACAGTAAAGTCATGAAAAATAAAACCAAACAACAGGGATGTTTCAGGGAAATGACTCTAGATTAAAATAGACATAAAGTAAGGCGTTCCCATTGTGGCTCAGCAGTAATGAACCTGACTAGCATCCATGAGGACACAGATTCAATCCCTGACCTTGCTCAGGAGGTTAACGACCCAGTGTTGCTGTGAGCTCTGGTATAGTTTGCAGACACAACTGGATTTGGCAATGCTACGGCTGTGCTGTAGGCTGGCTTCTATAGCTCAGATTCGACCCATAGCCTGGGAACTTCCATATGCCGTGGGTGCACCCCTAAAAAGACGAAAAAGTTGTAAAATGGTAATAACAATCAAATGCAGTGCATGGAATTTGGAGTCTATCTCAGGAAAAAGATTTAAAAGACTTCTGGGATAATTGGCAATATATGATGTTAGCCAATTATGACTATTTTATGGAATTGTTTTAAATCTTTTTAGATATAATGATATGGTGATTATGTGGGAGAATAATTAATTTTAGAGAGTATATGCAGACATATTAATGAACAATCATATGCCTGCAGTCTACTTTTTAAATGGCTAAGCAGGAACTGCAAAAATTTTTTTCTAAGTAAAGTTGGTAATGGTGGGGAAAACAATTTCTTCTATTTTTACTCTTTCCAAGTCATATTCTGCAAGTGGTATTCCTGCTGTCTCCAAACTACCAAAACTCCCTCATTAAGTAATCAAGCTAGAGCAACAAGAGCCTTACCGCTGCACCCTCAGCACAGTTGAGTTTTGCACGTTGTCATGTCACATTAGGGAGCCAAAAGCTATTTTTCTCCCTTCCTGTCCCTCCCTACACTGTCTCTTAGAGAAAGAAGCCCAGCTAAACAATGCACAAGTTTATATTAACACCCCGCAGTCCTTAATATCTGGTTTTGGGTTAAGACAGTTTCATTATTGCTATTGCTGGTATTTTTGCCCTTTCACATGATTTTCTTCCATGACCAGGGAACCCAGTGACAATTGAGATTATGTTTTCCAGATTTAGGAAAAAATACAATTTCCTAAAAATCCTTAAATGACTCGCAATTATGAACGGGGTAAATTATACAGGTTTGTGGATTATCATTAAAATTTCCAGTATGTAGGTATTTACTTCCGGAAATAGTCATCACGGTGGTAGTTCTTTCTTCAGTGTCAATTTTCTCTCTTAGATTATGTATCTCTGGTGCCTAAAACATACTAATTGCTTAATAAATATATGATGAATAAATCACTGAATGTATAGGTGACCTGGAAACGTGGAGGTCAACAGCAAGAAGCAATAGATGAAACTTTAAATATAAGGGAGATCTTCAGAGGACGTGGTTTGAGAGAACAGAAAATAGGTCAAAAGGAAAACAGGAAAAGACAAGGAGAAAGAGTCAAGGAATAAATTAAAGAAATTATGGCGATTTGGGGTAGAATAATTAGAGAGGGATATTTCTTATGTATTCTTTATTATTCTCTTGGCCACATTTTAGTTGATTGCTTACCAGTCACAAATGGTTCACAGGCAGTGCAACTTATAGAAAATTTCCATGATTACAGCAAATTCTGTGGGACATCACTGGTAGAGAAAGTATTGAGGAAAGGGCTGAGAGGTAAAATCTGAAGACACTCAGCATTCATAAGTTAGAAAAAAAATGTGTAAAGAAGGTTAAATAAAAATTAAAGCCAGCAGAGGGGTCCAGGAAAATATGGTTAACAAGGGAACCTAGTAAAGGAATATGATCATGTGTTTTTGAGTTGTCAGCCTCCTTGATCGTTATTTTTGCTTGCTGCTCTGAAATGATGATGAGTAGATCACAGAAGTCTCTCAGAAAAGTAAACCCTTCTAATAAATACTCAGCTATTTGAAAGGCCTGAAACTACTTATGCTTCTGATTTTATGTTCTATGAACATACTGGGTTTGGTGTGTACTGCATATAAAATCATCATCATTGTAGCAAATGCTTCAAAAGCTAAACTCAAGGAAATGCAAAGACCTGTGATGGAAAAGAGAGGGGGAGTTAAGTCAAGAAGCAACAATTAAGGAAATGTCCTAAACACCAACTCTATTTTGGTTTTTTTGAGCTTTTCCACTCTTCCCACTTGTGTTAGTCACCATCCCACAGTTTCCTTTCATGTCACTGAAAGTAAGTTAACTCAGAAAATAAAGAATCATCTGTCTCTATGCTTTCACTGCTCTAAAAACAACTTCTATTGCCCACTACTGAAGCATTTAAGTCTAGTCAGACTTATTTTATTCAAGCACCTTCCACTGTCTGCTCAGAATATACCCTACTGGAAAAATTTACTATAGTAATAGTGTGTGAGTTGTTTCCCCCTTCTTGAACTCAAAACATTCCTTAAATATGTGAGAAGGGCAAACCCAATCATTATGTTCAACAGAATTTCATTGATTCCCCTGACAGTTAAGATAAACTCCTAAATGAATGTTTATTACAAGCTTGCATGCATACGGTATATTGTAAGGAGGAAATTCGTGCAGTAGTTATTCTACCTGTAAACAAAGTTTGCCTAGATAGATTTTATTTTATTCCCAGAAAAATGCCATAGGTTGGATGGCAAATTGAAGGATATGTTATCATAATTTTGTTTGGCTGAGTCTGCATCTTGCATAACCAGGAATGTCTATTTTGATTTTGGTCCAAGTGCAAATTTGACAATAGACTGTGCATTCTGCTGTTCTTAAACATCACAACCCATGAAAAACCCACCCCATCATCTGTGGTGGTTACAGGAGATAAGGGAGAATGATATATTTAATTTATATTATATTGTATTATATTACGTTACATTATATTGTAATATATGACAGTCCTAAAACCTCCTATGAATACTGTGCCTCTTATTAGCAGATCTCAAGTTTATTTTAATGTAATTGTTGTTAAAGCAATAGATGGAATTTACTTGTATTTTTCAACAGTTTTTTTTTTTTTTTTTAGGGCCGCACCCATGGCATATGGAAGTTCCCAGGCTAGGTGTCAAATTAGAGCTACAGCTGCTGCCCCACGCCAGAGCCACAGCAACGCAGGATCCAGGCCATATCTGTGATCTACACAACAGCTCATGGCAATGCTGGATCCTTAACCCACTGAGTGGAGACCAGGCATCAAATCTGCATCCTCATGGAAACTAGTCAGATTCATTTCTGCTGTGCCTCAACAGTTTTAATATAAACTATAAGACTCATCACCAACATCTATATCCTACACTCCTGAGCATTTATCTGGACAAAACATTCCTTAAAAAAGACACATGCACCCCTATGTTCATTGCAACACTATCCATATTAGCCTCAAAACCTAAATGTCTATCGACAGTTGAATGGATTAAGATGTGGTACATATATACAATGGAATACTACTCAGCCATAAAAATGACAAAATAATGCCATTTGCAGCAACATGGGTGGAACTAGAGAATCTTATACTAAAGTAAGTCACAAAGAGAAATACAAATAGCATATGATATCACTTATTTTTGAATAAAATACAGCACAGATGATCCTATCTGCAAAACAGAAACAGATCATTGCCAAGGAGAGCAGACTTGTGATTGCTGGGGGAGGAGGAAGGGAATGGGTTAGATGGGGAGTTTGGGGTTGGTGGATAAAAACTGTTACATTTGGAATTGATGGGCAGTAGGGTCCTACTGTACAGTACAGGGAACTGTGTGTGATTGGGTCACTGTGCTGTACAACAGAAATTGAAGAAACACATATCAACTATAAAAAAAATACAAATATATTTATAAAATAATGAACTTTATTAAAACATCTGTATAATAGCTTTAAGTACTTATAGATTTATTTTCTTTTTTTATCAATATTATAGTCAGTGGGAGGATGGAACAAAATCTGTTAAAAATCTGAATGATTCAGAATTTTCTTTTTTCTTTCCATTTTTTTTTTTTATTTTTTACTTTTGAGGGCTTTACCTGTAGCATATGGAAGTTCCCAGTTCCCAAGATAGGGGTTTGAATCGGAGCTGCAGCTGCTGGCCTATGCAACAGCCACAGCAACCAGGTTCCAAGGTGCATCTGCAATCTACACCACAGCGTATGGCAATTCCAGTTCCTTAACCCACTGTGCAAGGCCAGGGATCAAATTCACATCCTCATGGACACTAGTCAGGTCCGTAACCCGCTGAGCCACAATGGGAACTCCCACAAATCTTACTTTCTAATCAACTGAAAAATAGCATAGCTAAGTAGTAAACCAAGGTAGAATCACATGGAGTGAGAATAAAAGTAGAATTTATAAGATGTTACACTGAACTTTGGACATTCTCAGATGATTCCAGACATGACCCAAATTGTTGATTATAATATTATACCAGTGTTATGCATACTTTTGAAATTATTTAATTTTGTGGCTTTTTTCATAAGATTTTCTCTCTGAAAAAGTACACAAAAATAATGCATTTTTCAAGTGTTATGAAGTATTTAGATTAAACAAAATTTTCCTTCTTATCAATATCCAAAAGAAAAAGAAATCAAAGTGACTCATGTCACTGAAACAAACAGGAAAGAAATAATCTTTTAAAGCCCTACCAATGGCTGTTACCATAAATTGTCATAGTTTTATGAGCATGTAAGATGGAAAACACCCATCATGTATCTTAATTGTCTTGATTTTCATTTCCTTTCTTCTAGAAATGTAAGTGACTCTGTCAAGGAAGTTTTCTTTCTGTTTTGTTTTTGTGTTTTGTTTTGATCTGATTTTAGGTGCAGATGATAAGAAACGTAAGTTTTGGTATTTTAGCTGAATTTTTTTCATTTTATGAAAATACTCTAAAATATATGGTATTTTTGTATATTAATTTCAGAAACTCATGTATTTTCAAGAAAGATAAAATGTAATAATTTTGAATGCATAAAGAATAAAATAAACTTTTATGTTCAGATTATACCGATGCACTGATCGATTTGTTGGTTTTATTTCTCTGGAGAAATCTGTTTAATACAGTGTGCAGTCACATTACCTATAGAATGTTGATGCTTAATAATGACTAGGTGAATAAGTGAGCAAAAATCAGTCTTCTCAATCTTAAGTTTTGTACAGAAAAATGCTGCAGAAGAGTGCAAGGTTGTGATTAAGGCAGTAAAATTACCAACACAGAATTTGATACCTTTGAGTTTGACTAGTTTGCTTACTATTAACTTATGAAGCCAAATTTATGACAAATTGTTCAGAAATTAAATAGTGATATTATACATTATCTAAAAACAGTACAGCAGATCCTACATATTATTCAAAATGATATATATTTGCTGGTTTAAATTGAAGTGCTTTGAGTAAAAATGCCTTGGTTAATCCCATTTAAATTAAAAAGTTCTATTTTGGAAAGGGTTATTTGTCTTTTTCCAGCTAAGGGGAATTACTGACAGATTAATACTATCACATCTTGTGCTTGGAAGGCTGTTTTTACAATGGCTTTAATCAGACAGTGTTTTTCTTCCTCTTCTGAAAGCTGCAGCATGGAGCTCTACTACGCTTCCGCAAAGGGGTCCTCTGCCCTGATTGGCAGGGGTGAGTTGGAAGGTGGGCCTTCTTAGCCTGTGACCACACTGATTGCATTCTCCAGACTTGTGGTCATGAGATTGGAAGCCACCTTTTGTGAAGCTGAAAGCCTCAACATAATTGCTATGTGCTGTAACCTTCCCTCTCGTTTGGAAAACAGAAATAAACAGAACATTTTCCTCGTGAACCTACTGTATTTACCAATATCATTCCTGGGGTATATTTTGCCAGTGGACGTTCTTTAGTAAACTTGCTATTATATGGTCAACACCTGCCCCATAAATATAGAATAGAGAAGTTATATTATATTTGTGTTTGGTGAAATGGAGTGTTACCCAAACTCTGATGTGGTGAAGACCTTTCATGCTCTCTATATTTATGGGAGCTACATGCTACTTAACATATACCAAATGGGGTAAGCAAACATGCTTGACTCAAAGTTCAACTTTACATGATCTCTGTGACTAGAGATTGGGTCATTTGGTTTCGAATGCATAGTTTCAACTAAGTTAGAATTCTAAATATGTTTTAAATTTCTAAATTAGCCTTTTAGATTTCTTATTAAATAGTGCACATTGACTAAAAGGAAGACTTGTACAACATGTTGACAGATTTTTCTCTTATTAGCGTATAAACCCATCAGCAGTTCACTTCAAGGTTAGCTATTACTTAAGAAGATTATAATTAGAAATACAGAGCCTTATATCTTTCTAAAGCAATATGATGTAATAACATCGTGGTAAGAGATACTAAAGCCAGAAGAATCTGGACTTGGATTTCAGCTACTCTGTATAGCTGTGTGTTCTTAGATAACTCGCTTCAACCCTCTGAATCCTAATTTCATTATTTAAAAAGATGGACCCTATCCTGTGAGGTTGATTTAAGTGTTTAGAGATAATTTATACATAAGGCCAAATGGTCTCTGCAATGGAAAATTAAAAAAAAAAACTTTTTTTTTGTTTTTAGTACTAATGCTCTTGCACTTTTCATGAAGTATTTTATAGTTATTCTGACATTAAAGGAATTTTCCACTTGTTTTATAGTGAGGACAGAAGTGCTATTATCATCACCAACAAAGGCCATATTAAATGTCTGCTGTGTCCATTTTTTTGACAGCAGAGCAATAAAAAATGTAAGTTATACCCAACTTCCTGTCCTCTTGTCTCAAGTCAGTTTTCATTGCTATTGAAAGGGAGTTTGGTGTGGACCTTCTAGAAGTAGTTGTGACATTGGAACTGGGGGGCAAATTTTTTGAATGAGTTTACAATAGTTTCCTCATTTTTCAGATGAAGATTTGAGACTTATAGAAATTAAATTAACTAAGAAATCATTGTTGATATATTTTCTTTAAAAATGCTTTTATTCAGGAGAAAACTTACCATTGTAAATACACTGCAACAAATTTTCTTGAACATGTATTTTGACACATGCGTGCATGTGTGTTGAGGCATACATTCACAGTAGTGGAATAACTGCATCTGAGAAAATGCATTTTTAAAAAAAATATTTGATCTAGTGTTAAAGTTGTTGGATTTTTCTGTTGGATTTTTTTTTCTATTTACATGGCTGCCAATCATGCTTAGGAATCTTTCCATCAGTGGAGCTGACATACAATCATTCATACTTCTATATAATGGAAAATACTGCAACCCACTTTAACAAACTGAGGCACCTCTGTGTAAACTAAAGTGAATAAATCTTAAGACCTTGTTAATGGGTTAGAGCAAAGTTTAGAATGAATATATACTTCTATCGTGTTTTTATTATGGGACTTAGTTTAATTTCGTTTTTTTATTGTGGCAAAAAATATGCATCATGAAATTTACCACATCAACCATTTTAAAGTATATGGCTCACGGAGTTCCCATCATGGCGCAGTTGTTAACGAATCCAACTAGGAACCATGAGGTTGCGGGTTCAATCCCTGGCTTTGCTTAGTGGGTTAAGGATCTGGCTTTGCTGTGAGCTGTGGGGTAGGTCACAGACGCGGCTTGGATCCTGCGTTGCTGTGGCTGTGGCGTAGGCCGGCGGCTACAGCCTCGATTAGACCCCTAGTCTGGAAACCTCCACATGCCATGGGTGCGGCCCTAAAAAGACAAAAAGAAAAAAAAAACTATACGGTTCAAAGTATTAAGTATATTTATATTGTTGTGAAACATATCTCAGAACTTTTTAGCTTGTAAATCTGGAAGTCTCTACCCAGTAAACAACTCCTCTTTCAAAGACTTCCTTATCCAACCCCTAAAAACTACAATTCTAACTTTCTGTGTCTGTGCTTTTGATTACGTTAGATATCTCATATAAGTGGTATCATGCAGTATTTATCTTTTTTTTTTGACTAATTTCACTTGTGTCCTCAAGTTTCATCAATGTTATATGACAGAATTACCTTCCTTTTTAAGGCTAATAGTCCATTGTATGTACATACCACATTTAATTAATCCACCCATTAATTTACATTGAGTTACTTCTGCTCCTTGGCTAATTTATTTTTATTTGGATATATATTATATTTAATGACACATAAATATATGAGTATGATATAATAAATATAGGAGAATATTACTTCTTCCTAGATATAGTCATTCATCAATTGATTATATATCCCAATGACATTTTAAATATATACTTACAAATATATAATCTTTAGTATATAATATATACATAAATATAAAATCATAACACAGCCTTAATTTTATTAATTTCATTAGAGCTATGTGTTCTATGATATTGTATTTATTATTCTTCTATTTCCTTTTTAAGCATAGCCGTATTTTGACATTATATCCATGTCATTAAATAGAACTCTACCTCATTCATTTTAATTGTGTATTAAACATATGAATATTCATTAATATATAGAAATTTCCATTATCAACATGCCTTTTAACAAGTTTTGAGGGTTTTTTGTTTTTTGGTTTTTGTTTTTGTCTTTTTGGGCCTCACTACCCACGGCATATGGAGGTTCCCGGCTGGGGTTCAAATGGGAATTGTAGCCTCCAACCTATGCCACAGCCATTAGCAATACAGGCTTCTAGCTGCATCTGAGCCCTGCCCCGAAGCTCACGGAACTGCCAGATCCTTAACCCACTGAGCAAGGCCAGGGATCGAAGCTGCTTCCTCATGGATGCTAGTCAGATTCATTTCCGCTAAGCCACAATGGGGACTCCAATCAATTTTTTAATACATATCAGTGCACATTACCAGTTAGCCTTTCTCAGGAGTAACCACTTTTTTCACTTCTCAAGGCTTAGATTAATTTTGCCTCTTTTTGTACTTTATGTAAATAGAATTGTATAGGACATTCTTCTCTGGTTTCTTTCATTCGGTGTTATGCTTGTGACCTTTATTCATATTGCTGTAAATAGTGGTAGTTTTTTCTTTCTCATTGCCATACATGACATTGTAAGAATATAATACAATTTGTTTATTTATTCTACTTTTGATAGGCATTTAGGTCTTTGAATCTGGGGCTACTACAGGTAGTGTGGCTATGAGCGAGATCATTTGTGTCTTTGATACACATGTGCACAATTTTGTTGGCTCTATATCTGAGGGTGCAGTCGTTGATTCATAGAGTTTACATAGATTTAGCTTTAGCAGATCCTGACAAGTCATTTTCCAAAATACTGATATTAATTTTCATTCTAATCAGTAGTGCAGAGATAAACTGTTTCTTCACATTATTGTCACACTTGGCATATTGAGTCATTTTCGTTATAGTTCATCTGGTAGGTGTATAATGGTATCACATTGTCATGGATGTATGTGTGCTATTATATGCACAGACCATTTCTGGAATACATGCAGGACTACATTGATTCCAGGCTAGGGAACCAGAATTTGAATGTCAGGAATATAGGGAGATTTACCCTTAACTATATTTTTTGGTATTATTTGAAAAATTTTTCCATATGCCTCTATTACCTCTTTAAAGCACTATTTTATTTCAAATCTTTTTTCCTTTTTAAGAGAAAAGTCATTAAACCTAGAGTCTTATAGCTTATAGTTTTAGTCCGCAAAACAATTCACTTTTGATTCTAAAGCCACAGGAAGTAGAACAGTCATGTCTCTTATGGAGAAGTAAAGCACTAAAATTTTTGCCAACCCTTAAGTTGTAGACAGACCTTGGAGGTGGGAAACTGATCAGAAAATAAGTTTGAGATCCTGAAGGAACATGAAGAGCCAGATAATCCAGGGTCCTCTGAAATATTACTGGCCATTCTCTCCTCTACCTCATTTTAGATATACTAAAATCACACACATACTCTCTCTCTCTCTCTCTCCCTCTCTCACTCCCCCCACCCCCCGCCAGCCTAGAAGTGTGGTCATAAATGTTTATCTTTGCTCTCCCATCCTGGCCTATGGATTCATACTGATCTGAAAAGGGAGGTCAATAGGAAAGCCATTAAACTGAAATATAGGGACTTGCCTGGAATCTAGGTGTTGTTGAGAGGTAGAAAAATCCAAGGACATGGTATGGACTTAAGAAGCATAACATGGCAAGATTTCGTTTTTGATTACTAGTGAATAGAATTACCTTGAATGACTAAATTGATGGATAGGATTTTAAGGTAGTCGTATTGGTAGGAAAATCCATGCTCGGAAATAAGCTACCTGTCTATGATTGCCCCCCCAGAGCCTGCTGGACCAAGGCTAGTACCATTCTCAGGTACTGTTGTTGTTACAGAGTCTGGGGTGAAGGGGCAGTGTGTTCCCTGGTGCCCTCATGAATGTGGGAATGGAGGTCAGTGGACAAGGGAGAGCCTCATGGTGGCCAAGAGCAATTAACTTACGCCACGAGCAGAGATGTAGAAGCTTGCGATTACTCCATTCTGCTTTTGGAGGAGGATTATTTGTTGTACTGTTTCTGTTTTTCCTAACATTGTCTGTTGGGTAAGATGGGAATGGTTATATTTATAATTAGAATTTTGTTGTGGTACTGTAAGCACTCACATCTGGACTTGATTTAGAGAAATGCATTTTACCCAAAGAGGCTGTCCTTGGAACAGGATGACTTAACGTGATTTTGGGTTGTGCCCTTTGGGGAGTAGATGAGTACATTTTTACCATAAGTAAAATGATTATGTTAGGTGAACTTATTCATTGTATTGTTTATCTGTGTCTAACTGGACAGTTAAGGGGTAAAATGAAGTTAAATACCTTGTTCACCAACATTTCAAATGTTAAACAGTCAGCTCCCTCCTTTGGGGGAACAAAGTCTCATTTGCTGCATTTTGATCTGGTGGGACCAGTGTCATTCCTGCTCTTCCATCTTCTTTCTCCCTTTATAGACAGAGAAGTGTCTGACCTAGGTTTGACTTATCATATTACCCAGCACGTAAATCATAATCATTGGCCTACAAATGGCAGCAAAACAGACTCATATGGGATTTAACATGTAGATGCTAGAGTGGAGAATTGCATAGTCCTTTGAGATTGCTAAGCTTTGCTAATAACTGTCCACAGCCTTGTGTGGGCATAGTATTACTATCTCCTCTCCCATGGAGAAATACTGCTTATGGCAAAACCAAATGACCAACACAGAGAAGACAGTAGAGCTGAGAAAGACAAAACAAAGTGACTCCCGACATCACTGAAGTTGTATAGCTTCTAAGTACCCTCCGAGTCAGAACCTTCTGCAGTTCTACAACAAAAGAAGAACTCATCAAACAGAGAAACCATGGGTGAGAAGCAAAGTAATTAAGTATTGGAAACCTTACTGAATCAACTTGAGTCATGTGCGTTTTAGTAGTTTGTTCTGGGTATTTAAAAAATCATGGGCACAACTGAGCTGCAGATTTTTTTGTGTAAAGAAAAATGTTTTAGCTTGTCACTCTAAAATTCATGTCTTCTTTATATGAAGATGACTGTTTACATAGGCAGATATACAGCTTTATATATTGCTTGAATGTAGTTTTCTACCCAGTTTGTCTTTGACCTATGAATCAAACATAGTATGAGAGAATGTTGACTAATTGAATGATCAATAAATTTTAAAAATTAGTAAGACAAATGTATTAAGTATATTATTGCTTTTTCATCAAAAGAGTTACTTACATTAAGGGAATAGAATATCCACATTTTACAAAATATGTGGTCCTGATTGTTACAGGTAGAGCAGAAATATGGTCTCTTGTGAGGAACTTAGCACTATCTAATAAAATACACAGAAAGATAAACAGGAAAAAAGATTTATGTTCTGTGGCTGTAAAAGCATAATTTTGTATTTTATTTAAGACTGAATCTTACATTGATATTAAGAACTGTACTTAATGGTAAGAGTATGAATTGAATTCTTACTGTATTAAGCCAGTGTTTCAAGTAAAAATAATTCAATACATTGTACATATATCACATTGTTTAAATGATACATTTGAGAAAATAGGTATCAGGCTGCCTTAATAATGGTGTGTAATATGAAACACATTAAGGTCTTATACGTTCATTTGTATTGCCTTTTCCATTCTCTCAGATGAAATGAGAAAAGTAGTCTTTCTGGTCTGTGTTTTGAGTGAGTTTCAATCAGCAGCATCCTGTGCTCAGCTGAAAGACCGCACCCAGAACAAACAGGTATGGGAGGAAACCAAATGTGACTCAATATTTACTTGGACTTTAAGAGACTCTTTTCTCTCACATACCATTGAAATTGCATGTGTGATGTCGTCAAGCTGTACTTTCTCATTATACTGTGTTTTAATGTTGAGCTGTTATACTGTGGCCAAAAGGAAGGGCTGTACATTGATTATTTTTGGAACGCTGCTCACAGTCAAGAAGAAATTGCTGCTTAAGCAGTGTAATTTGCAGTTTTTAGGATTATTTGCTAAATGATAAATCACAGTGGGTATCAAAAATTGTAAGCCTGTTTATTAACTGATCTAATATGATGAGACTATTTTCAATCCATACACATATTTTCATTTTCTTGCTTCAAAAACTACTTGAGATTATTTACCTATTACCTCACTAAACAGTCCATGTGAAAAGGGGCCTATTGTATTTATTGTAATATATGTTCTTTTAAAGGGATATTCTTTAAGAAATATATTAATTTCCTTTAATTCCATTCTTTCTAATGCTAAATGGTTAAATAATTGACTCAGCTCAATAATAATTGCTTAATAATTGCTCAAACATAATAAAATATGTATCAACCAAACATGGTATTTATAAGTTAGTTTTGAGTATTACTTAAATACTTTTTTCAAGGACTTAAGTCTCTCGTGTTTTATTATCATGAAAAGTACATAGTCTGGGCTCTGTGTGTATTGAAGACAGTGTTGGGTGAGGTATTATTCAGTGACACAGTAAAAACTTAGTGCTGTTCTCTCCCATAACAGAGATCCCCAAAATTAATGGGTTAAGACTGTACTGAGGGAATTTTAGTAAAAGAGAGTAATGAAGGTTTTTTTGTTAGCTTTTTTACTCACTAAGAAATTATACAAATTAATGATGCAAGTCTTCTAAGAATATTCTTTCATGTGAATCTGTAGTGAGATATTAGATACCCTCTCCCATATTTAAAATAAAACTCTACTTGGAAAGAGGTTAGATAAACTTTGGAGGACCCTTTAGGTTCTTGAGTCAGTGATTTTGTGATGTAAGCAAATAAGACAGTGTGGATTTGAAGTGGATGTGTTCTAGCCAAGTCTTTCTAGAAGCCAAAGTAGTCATCTGGTTTTAATGAGGCCCTTTGGAATGCAAAAATTTTAATGTTTTGCTTGGGGCCGCTATGATTTTAATTACTCTTATTTGACATGGGTTGAGCAGCAACTAAGCGCTAGCAATTAATCAAACACAGCATTTGGTGCAGTGCTAGTTTCATTTAGGTTGAAGTGTAAAACAGCAGCATCTTTCAAGTGAAATAGGGTGAAGAATTAAAATGATAGGGCATTGGTATTCTCAATAAAGCTTGAAAAAATTCAAAATAACTTAGAGTTAGTATGACCTTCAATCCACTTTTGGTATGTTTCGTTCTTTCCAAATATGTAAAAAAATCCTGGATTATGTAACTTTACTTGAGAAGATTATGAATATTTAATTATAACCAAATGTTTCTAATCTCCACTAACAGTAAAAGGGGCAGAAGATTAGAATGCATCAGTTAAGGACAGTTACCTCATTAAGATGGAGCAAATTAGGACCTACATTTTTTCAAGTCTGAAGACCTCGTTTTTAATGTCAAAATGTTTTGTAGATATTCACAAAGTAGTAGTGATACTGTTTTAACATCTGATCAGGAAAATGTGGCACAATCAAAAACTATCATGTCAGTGATATTTTAAAATAAATTTATATTTTTGAAATTATAATATCCACATGCACCTGAAAACAATAAATATGAATATAAGAAATACTATTTACTGAATCTACAAAAATGTCCATTAAGGATTTTCTTTTTAGGACCGCACCTGTGGCATATGGAAGTTCCCAGGCGAGGAGCTGAATCAGAGCTGCAGATGCCAGCCTACACCATAGCCCCAGCAATGCCAGATCTGAGCTGCATCTGTGACCTGTGCTGCAGCTTGCAATAGCACTGGATCCTTAACCCACTGAGTGAGGCCAAGGATGGAACCTGAATCCTCATGGATACTAGTCAAGTTCTTAACCCACTGAGCTACAACGGGAACTCCATTAAGGATTTTAAGATCCCTTGTTATTACTTTAAAAATTCCTTGAATCTGTCTTTGTCCTTATAGTCCCAGTCTAATTGTTAGAAACTAATCTGTTTAATACCAATTTTTTATTTAGAGGTCCTCAGCACCCTAATTTATTTTCATGAACATTTAAAATTATATAAACATAAAAATTAAGTAAGTTGATAACTCAGACACAAATATTTAAAAATATATTACGTATATATATGTTTTCTCTTAGGAGAAGCAAGAATATGCACAATTAACCTATGTTAGAAGAAAATGTATATATATCTGTTATATCTCATATGGAGAGAATTCTAAGCTTAGATTTCTTAGATGTGAAACTGTCCTTCAAAATTTTCGTCAGATATAAAGTCTTTTTTTTGTAAAGTCTGTTTTTTCATATTAAATTTACTTTTCTCCAGTGTGTGGCACTAATCAGAAATGCTTAGACCAAGTAATTATGCTCTTAAGTTATTTGAGTTTGAATTTGATTGCCTTGTACATGATTGTATTTTGCAATGAAAATAGTAGTTTAAACATATAAATTGTACCTATTACTCATTTTATTCATAAATTTAAGCAAAAAAAGAACGAATGAAATTATCTAGTACAAATATATCATTACTACTATAACAATAAGTTACTTCTTATTCAGAGGTTATGTTCTGATATTAACGACTAAAAAAGACAGGAAAATAGTCGCACTAAGTATAGTAACAGTATTCAAAATCAAGAAGAATATTGTTCATGTTTCTTATGTTCTAGGAATCGGAGTCAATCAGTATTCACAGCCTTCCCAACAGTGGCTGGCAGGGCAGTATTCTAAGTTCTTAATGGGGGCTACCTGAGAGAAATGTGAATGGTTGTCGAATTCACATAAGTTAAACTCTATATAGTGAAATGACATCTATGTTACTTTTATTCTATGTCCAGTTTTGTTATGCACTTTGGAAACTGCCTTATTAGCCTTTACATATTTGATTGTATTAGCATCACAAACTAGATCATACATTGAGTATGAGATCATACATCACACTATGAACAGGATCTGGTAGGTTTTACATTGGCCATTTTCTTTTTTCTATTTTATGTTAT
>PVHT020000173.1:8564207-8595809 GCA_004024745.2 Catagonus wagneri
TGAAATGACATCTATGTTACTTTTATTCTATGTCCAGTTTTGTTATGCACTTTGGAAACTGCCTTATTAGCCTTTACATATTTGATTGTATTAGCATCACAAACTAGATCATACATTGAGTATGAGATCATACATCACACTATGAACAGGATCTGGTAGGTTTTACATTGGCCATTTTCTTTTTTCTATTTTATGTTATGTTATGTTATTTTATTTTATTTTATTTTATTGCTTTTTAGGGCCACACCCATGGCATATGGAGGTTCCCAGGCTAGGGGTCAAATTGGAGCCGTAGCTGCTGGCCTAAGCCACAGCCATAGCAACACAGGATCTGAGCCACATCTGCGACCTACACCACAGCTCACGGCAACACCAGATCCTTAACCCACTGAGAGTGGCCGGGAATCAAACCCGCAACCTCATGGTTCCTAGTTGGATTGGTTTCTGCTGCACCATGATGGGAACTCTTCTTTTTTCTGTTTTAGAATTCCTGCTCACAAATGTTGATCAACTGGGCAGAGCAAATATGTAGAGTTGGCTGATTTTTCTTTGGTCACATAGGCAAGATGAAAGATGATTAATGGTAGATGATTCAGTGCTGAATAAGATAATCTGAATGATTGTAATATGCTTTAGTGTTTCTTAAGATTTCTTGTGGTTAACAAGAGTGAATATTAAAAAAAAAATCACTGTGGATAGTACATTTATAAATTCTCTCAGCAAAATTAACTGTTTTCCTCTCACCTTAGCTCAGTAAATGAGTACCTCATTTACCTCAAACTTTGACATTTTCTCTGATAACTCTTCTCTTATACATCAAATTCATCAGCAAATTCTGTCATCTCTAGATTTAAAATGTGCATGAAATCTATATCCTCTCACAATCTTTACATTTCCCACTTTGTCAACATGCCACAATCTTTCACTGGAAATACAGCAATAACCTCCTAATTGATGGATGAAATGTTGAATACAGTACATTCCCAGCCTGTAGGAAAGTCACGGTATTGTGTTTGAAGCAGAGAAAAATGATTAAGGTGATGTAAGACTGTATAAGTGTATGTATAAACGTGTAAGTTTATATATTTGTAGCTGTGCGTGTTTATCAGACATGCATTTATTTTAAGTACACCTAGGTTTGCAAAATATAGAATAAAACAAAAAAACCCTCTAATACCATTCAAATAATACATATTATCGAATTGTGCTCTCTGTCTCTCTCTCTCTCTCTCTCTCTATATATATATATATATAGAATGATTAATGATCCTAGTGCTGCTGTGTCTCTCAGGATCTGCAGTGATTGAGTCTATTCCTCTAAATCCACATGATTTGATTGTCAGAGCTTCTTAAGGCCAAGTGCTGAGCTGACTTAGGTATCGCTCTCTAATCCTGTCTATGGTAAATCATAAATGCTATTTCTCATGGGTTAGAACAGAGTATATTATTTAATCTCACTAACGCAAAATCATTATTCTTATCAAAAGAACGATACACTAAACAATTTTAGGTTTTTAATTTATAGTTTTAAAAAACCTCAAGAAAATGGTCTCATAGGACTAAAAATTATAGCCAACTAAGTAATCCATCAGAATTATTACACATTTAAATTTAGTAGATGGAATTTGCAGTCACTTACTCTTTAGAAAGTATCTCTTAGTTTCCAGGCACTATGCTTAGTCCAGGAATTTAATAATGAATACGACAGACCCCAAACTCAGAGTTCACACACCACTGTCCATTGTTTAGCAATAAGAATGGTTCTTGCTCTGTAACTGTGTGGGGTTACTATTTTTTGATCTATTTGCCAGAATATAAATAACATCTGCCTTATTAACAATGCCTTCACTTCAGTTATAAAACTTTTATATGCTTTATGTAGTTTCTTTGTAAACTATAAACATAAAACCATAAGTTATTAGAGGAAATTAGCTTATAGAAATTGTTACTTGTGTGCAAAATCTTAACAATCTGTAGTTTCTACCAAATGTTTATGTTACTGTTAGTGTTTTTAAACATGATATTTCTTTTTTTTTTTTCTTTAGAGCCGCACCCATGGCATACGGAGGTTCCAAGGCTAGGGGTCAAAACGGAGCTGTAAAGGCTGGTCTACACCACAGCCACAGCAACGCGGGATCCAAGATGTGTCTGTGACCTACACCACAGCTCATAGCAATGCCAGATCCTTAACCCACGGAGCAAGGCCAGGGATTGAACCTCTGTCCTCATGGATACTAGTCAGATTCGTTTCTGCTGAACTACAAAGGGAACACCATGATATTTCTTTTACTTAATATAGTTTGATAGAATTCTCGATCTATTTTATAAAGAGCTAACTGTGGTTTACCATGTGTATTATTACAATATATAATATTATTTAAAATGGGTTTTTATAAAATAAGGCAAATGGTATTTATTGTATATGTTATTAGTAAATTGCTTATTGTTGTTTTACAAGCAGTCTGCTGTATACTAAATTTATATTTACCAGGAAAATACCCAGTTTGGTGACTTGAGTTTTCTTCATTCTCTGCTTAGAATTGGCGGTAAGCGTGGGTGAATGTCTGGGCCACTTGCCCATCTGGATCAGTGGTTCCCTTTCAGTCCCTTTCCCTGATTCAGCAGCAAGCATGAGTGACAGGATGGTCACCAATCTTCTAGGCAAAAAATAGCTTGACAAGAGTAAATGTTTCCACAACTTGAGTCATCTGGGACTCCTCTCTGTGGTCAGTACCTGAATGGAAAAAGAATGAAAATTGTATTTCTACTGATAACATCCCTTCGTATATATTTTGTTTTAGAGAACACCAAACCACAAAGATGGTTCCAGTCAGACATCCGAATGTTTACTCTGAGTCAGAGTAGTCACCACACACTAGAGTGAGGGATTCCCTAAGTAGGTATCTGGGTATCTGGGTTTTCTACAGTCACTATGGATTTAAGTGGCTAGGTTTTATTTAGTTTGCTGAGTTTTAAGTTTTATTCAGTGACTTTTTTTGCCTCTTCTGCGTCAGTCTTGGGGAAATGTTCTATAATAGATAGAAACTGGAATGGAAAAGAATTCTCAACACAGTGAGGTAGTGCATGAGTATATCAGATGAGTATAAGAAAGTACAGAAATAACTACCCCTCTAGACAGATGATGGTCATGAGCATCTGCAAAGAGTGTTTGGGGGATGGAGAGGAAAAGGGGTGGGGGGATCACATTTGTTTGGAAATATCAAGGCTTCAAGCAGATTTGATTTTATGCTTTCTGGAATTGCAGAATTTCAATGCTTAGGAGAAAGGTGACTTTTTAGGGAGGTGGAATATGGTGAGCCTTTGTTTCAGGGAGAGCAGTGATCCAGTTGGATTGGCCCGTTGGATCCAGGTAGGGAATTTTTAGGAATAATGGCTGAAAACTAAGTTGGGCTTTGATTTTGAATGACAAGTTGAGCAATTTGTATTTAGTTTGATAGCCTTTTTTTTTTCCAATATAATAACATGATCTAAATGTGACTTAGAAAATTAAAGTGAAGTCCTAATCAGAATAGAAGGATGTCAGGAAAGACTAAAGAAATGATATCAATGATTAAATTGTAGAGAAAAAACAACCAGAAAGGAAGAGAGAAATGTGTTGACAAAGTAGAAATTATATGATTAACTTATTGTATAAAAAGATTTGATAGATGGCACCAAAAAACTCTATTTTGATATCAGTCTAGTATAACCCCATTGTTTTCCATAGTTGAGGAATATGTAAATGGATTTGACTTTCACTCTATTTATTTGAATTCCCAGGTACTTCTCTAATGGAATTTTGAAAATTGGGAGCAGGAAGTCCAGAGAAGATTAGAAATCGTTTAATTGGAAGTAGTTATGAAAGTTGCAAAATGCCCAGCAAACCTCTTTATCTTCTTGGCTATGCTTTGGTGTACTACCCACTGAGGGTAGTATGGTTAGCTTTGTGCCACAGTCGCTTCCAGTGACTTCATCCTGAACTTCTTCCGTACATGGATTCTAGCTGAAAATGCTTGGATGTGCAGTGGCTAGGGGAAATGGTCATGTTGTCCGTGCCCATTTAATCTTTCTTTCATTCCTTCATCTGTCAGTGAGTAGTAATGGACTACTTTATGCTCAGCCACATACTAATCATGGTGTGATACAAAGGTCAATGAAGAGAGTTCTGGCCCTCGGGAGACCAAGTTTAGTTGAGGAGTAGGAAGTCACTGCTAGCAAGTCTGATTTCAGAAATATCAGTTCAAAATTTCCATTACCTTGATAATGGGTGGTTAAGGCTCACTTAGAAAATCAGAAATAATCAGTGAGCAAAAATATTTACTAACAAACATCTGAGAACCATTTAGCAAGTGGATATTACAAAAGAATTATTTAGGAGTCTCTATTCATGAAACATGAAATCATACGTTGGCAATAATTGCTCTTCTTGAAAACAAGTTTTCTTTTTCAGTTTGGCATGCAAAAAATATTTGGACAGTGTTACTTGTTTATAATAAAAGTGAAGTTTTATGCTATTTAAATCATATTTCTGATTCTTGACCTTAATGTGCTACTGTATAAATTTGTTTTAGTATGTCACATTAGATTTATTTCATTTGGAATGTGGAAGCTGATTGTCATGCTGCCAGATATTTATTTATACTCCTTTTCTCTTCCCTTATTTTCTTCAGTTTGCTTTGCTTTTGTTCTCTTTGCTTCTTTTCATCATTTTAAAAATTTTCAGTGAATTAGGAGCCCAAGGCTGACTGCATATATAAACAGGCATATAGTCCTTATTGGCCCTTACAATACGTTTGTTGTTTCATTTAATTCAGCGTATTCTTGGTGGACAATAATAACTTGATAAATTATAGAAATATGCACTTCTCAGCTGTTTAATTCTGCTTTACCAAATAAGGCAAGTTCTGTAAAGTTTTGTTACCTACAATGCTGACACCCAAGCCACCTAAGCAAAGCCACCAGAAATAAGGTGTATTCATCAGTCTTAAGACTACTGACATTTTTAGAAATGTTTTTGAGCTTTCAAAAACTTTTCCCTTATTCCAGAATTCCATTTCAACTTATAAGTGCACACCTGAGTACACTGGGTTTTTTTTTTAAGTTTTATTAAAGTATAATTTATAAGTTTGTGATAATTTCTGCTGTACAATGAAGTGCCCCAGTCATACTTACACACATATCGTTAAAATTCAATTTCTTGGGCATTCCTTTCATGGCTCAGTGGTAACAAACCCAACTAGTATCCATGAGGGCACAGGTTTGATCCTTGCCCTTGCCCAGTGGGTTAAAGGATCCAGTGCTGCCATGAACTGTTGTGTAGGTGGGAAACACAGCTTGGACCCTGAGTTGCTGTGGTTGTGGTATAGGCTGTCAGCTGTAGCTCCAGTTCGACCCCTTACCAGGGAACTTCCATTTGCTGCAGGCACAGTCCTAAAAAGAAAAAAATATTAATTTATTCTCCATGACAGAAAAAGAAAAAATGAAATATTGCTAAATAATACAATAAATTATTTTTTGCATATACCATCTCTACCTGGAAAATAAATCAGGCATAAAACATGATGGTAAGTTTTATTTGTACTTGGTCATCTTTATGCTCTGGATTATCCATGATTGTATGCATATAAGAAAAACTTGGGAATTTTAAGGAAGAGCATTACTAAGAAAGAAAAAAATATGTATATAGGTCCTGCCATTACATGACTTTTAGGCAATCTTATTTGGAGGGTTAGTGCGTATCAGTACCTCCCTATCTCCTCTATAATCTTCACTAATGATATTGTTTAGGTTGCATTATTAAATTGGTGATGTTTTTATTAGTTGTAGTGTCTAAACAGACCAACAAAAAACTCTGAGAGATCCCATCACAGAAATTGAAGTAGTATAGAAAATTTCTATTGACTTGACTATTTGGAATAATTTGGAGTAGGTGCAGAACATTGCTTTGTAAAGTTACTGAGTATTATCTATAGTTAAATATCTCCAAGTATTTTGAGTACAAATAGCCTTACATAATCTCATGGTCTAACTATCCTTTATCCTTGTGTAAAAATCAAGGTTTTTGAAAATATAATGGTTCCTTTTTAATAGACTGACTTTTATCCTCCTCTTTTCCCAGTGTGTCCATTGGGGATACACTCTCCAAAGTTGTTTAAAAAGAAAAAATAAACACACACACAAACAAACACCTTTAGATCTTTGGTTTCACTATTCAGCCAAGGAAAATATTGAATGTGAACATCAAATATTCCAGTAACATTTCTGTGATCTGTCGAACTATTTTCCTTCCTTTGAAATTCTTTTTTTTTTAACAAATTATCAAAGTCTGTGAAAAACCATGGTCACCCCAAAGTTAGCAATTTTCTTTCAATTAAATTCTTAATTAAATTCAAATATGTTTTTTTCAAAACTGGAAAATAAACTTTGGTGATTACTTTTTCAATAATATCAATGTTCATGTGTAACAAAAGTAAGAAAAGTTGTGAAAGAATATGGTAATTACATTTCCAATAGAAATTTCAAATATGGAGCCATAGAAGCATAATAACAGCATAAACATAAGTTTGAAAATAACAATCATACCTTATTTTAAAACAATTTACTTGGAAATGAATATTTTATATCCTTCTTTTAAGAAGCAGAATATTAAGTTAAAAATGGTACATTATGATAGTATCTGTGTACTCTAGTTTTAAATTAACTACAGGTTAAAAACTCGAAGATGTTAATTATATATATAAAAGCAAAAGAATGACATCTTTCAGAAAATAAAACTGTTTTCATCTTTAATTGATATGTTTAGGATCTTAAGAACTGTTTTAATTAGTGTATTCAGCATCCAGTACACTAAATCTATCAGTAGATTTGAGGAAAACAAAGATGAATAGATAATTGATCCTGTCTTGGAAAGTTTTACTGAAGTTTTGGAGGAAAACACTATTGTAAGAATGAAATGGCTATTTTTCCCTGAATAAATAGTCATGAACAGAAAAGTTTTCTTGGTTATAAAAGTAGTTTTCTACTCTGAGTTTTCTATTTTTATCATTATGGTTTCACTGACACTATCAAACTGAATTAATGCTTTAATTATATGTAAATTAAATACATACTTTTTTTTTTTTTTGCCTTTTGTCATTTTGTGGCCACACCCACGGCATGTGGAGGTTCCCAGGCTAGGGGTCTAATCGAAGCTGTAGCCACTGGTTTGCGCCACAGCCACAGCAACGCAGGATCCGAGCCGAGTCTGCAACCTACACCACAGCTCATGGCAACGCCGGATCGTTAACCCACTGAGCAAGGGCAGGGATCGAACCCACAACCTCATGGTTCCTAGTCGGATTTGTTAACCACTGTGCCACGACGGGAACTCCTAAATACATACTATTTTACAATATTTTATTCTAAATTTTTGTTCAGATTGAATTCTGCAACACCTCAGTAGTCAGCTGGGATTGGAAAAAATTCATCTCCATGGGCCTGAATAGCCACTAAATTGAAAATAATCTAATTTAACATGCTTAAAGTCAAAGGAAAGGCTCCACAATTCATTTTTTTATTTTTATCTTTTAGTGTCTATATGCTTTTCACACCACTAGAATGGTAATGTCAAATCCCTTTGGATGTTTTCTAACACAAGATTTTGCTAATTCACGTGTTTAAAATGGTTTTTATCAAAGTAATCAGTAGAAGGTTATTCTAGCAAAATCCACGCCCCCTTCCTTCTGCAGATCACAGATTTTAATTACAGCCATTATATCTCTCTGATGTGACTGAGGCAGATTAAAAGTTAAAAAAGAGGGAAGTGCTCAGCAAAGGCAGAGGATGGTTTACTCTTCTTGTGTGGTGCCTGTATCTTTTACTGGTAATGTGTCAAATTCTGTGACATTTAAACCTGAGTATCAAACTAAGAATCACATAATCACATGTGTTCTGCACTTGTCCTGAAAGTGTATTTGAGTATAACAAATATATCAGAATTCATTCAGTTGAATGTACCTACTAGAAAGAGTAAATGTTTAAGTACCGCTGTGAAAGAATAATTGCCCACTTTCTCTTTAGGTTAGAAGGATTCAAAAGAGTGAATTGCCCAGTCTATACTTTTGATGCTTTTTACTTAATAAACACAAATTTGTCATCAGTTGCCTTGATTCTTATAATTGAATAATGTGAAGATTAAAGATGATTTTCTTTTCTTCACATTTAGCTACATTTTCTCTGTCTCTGCCTCTGTCTTTTTGAGAACTGATCATGTTACATCATTACATAAATTATCTCATATTTGTATTTCTCTAAAATTTCCCTTTGATTCTTTGAGTGTTTTCACTTCTAATTTTAATTTTGTTTTCATTACAAGCATATTTTCCTTTGTATCCATAAACATAATTAGAAGAGCTTCTTGACAATCCTTGTCTACTAATTCCAACATCTGGGTCATCTTGATTGGTTTCTTGAATATGGGTCAAATGTTCAATTATGTCCTGGTCATTGTGAATGAGGGTGTTGTAGAGATTTGAGTTTTGGTTATGTTTCTCAAAAGATTATTGGGCTTTATTTGTGTTAGTACACAGCTAAAGAGTCTAAACTCAGATGCAAAACTGCCTATCCTAAGGTGGGCAGAAATCTTTAATTCTTTTCTAAGGAGCAGAAATCTGTTTAATTCTTTTAGCTTTGCCTGAGCTGTTTGGAGTTTGGCATGTGTGTGCATAATTCATGTGTTAGCCAGAGATTTGGACAGAGTTCACGTGCAGAATTTGAGGCTTTTTAAACATGGATTTCTCCTTTCTTGTATTTCCTCTTCCCTTTCCACTGGCTGTAATAGCCTCAGTCTCATTCCTGTGATTCTTCAGGCCAGTAAGGCTCTAAGTTTCCATCTGATTTCTTGATGCTTCACATGTCAGTGGAGCCTGATATCAGGTAAAAACTATTTTAAAAAAGGTTGGGGGTGGGGAATCATCCAGTGGCATTTCTTTTTCCAAATGTTGATTCCTCCTCAGTATATTCTGAGTGCTTTTGATGATTCTCCAGTGCCTCCAGATCATTGTTCATTTTATTTATTTATCCCCCCAGAGATTATAATTGTTGCCTGTGGAGGAAAGTTCTGATAGTAACTACTCTATTGTTACTAGAAGCAGAACTTCCTCCAGAAAACTTCATATCCAACTTTCTAACAAATTTACCTCTAGCAGAGAATAGTTGCTTAATTACTTTTCATAACATACATGTATCTCTTTTAAGAATGGTTCTATTCAAAATACCTTCAACTTACTGCCTAAGATTATGAAGACAAAATATGTTTTATTAATTTATTGTTAAAAAACGTCTGCATCCTACAGTAATATGCAGTTGCCATTAATATTTGCTGAATTGCATATAATTGCTCCCACCTGAGAGTAGCTATGACCATTTTAACACTAAAATCTAAAATACAAATATCAAAATGTTTATAATCCAATAACACATTGTTAAAAATAACTTAGAACATAGACTCTATGTTACATTTTAACATCAAGCTGTGTCTTGTCTTACAATCCATGCCACTTAATAATTGCCAGAATTTTGGATTTTCAGTGGCAAATAAAATGGGGCCTATATCCGATGATATTTTGAGATGAAGTAATAATGTAAAAGGTATTTCCATATATTGAGGGAATTACAAACTGTTGTAGAAAATATACCTTTTGTGCTTTTTTTACTTAAAAATATATACTTATTAAAGTGGAGTATACCATAGTATACCTTATTTTAAATACCTTATTTTATTCACCTTATTGCAACCTTCTTAAAATATATTATGAAAACCACAGATTATTAGTTGCTACCATGAGTATGTCTGTATGTGAAAATAGAACAATAAACTAACATTAAGTAGTAAAATGCTATCTTCTGTAATGATAGAAGTTGACATTCTGCTATAAATTCTAGGTCTCAATACGTTAGGAGTAAAAAAAAAAAACTGAGAAAAAGGTATGATTTTCATGTAGATTCTAAAATAAGTGATGAATATCACTGTTTTTCCTGACTAAATCAAAACTTCCAGCTGTAAAAATTGACAAAGTAAAATGCTTTATAAAATAATTTTTTTTTTAAACTAGGCATTTGGCCAGTTGTACTGATTGTCTAATTCCACAAGTATGTTCTAAAGCCAGGTCTGTCAAATGAACTTGAACCAAATTACTAGAATTATGAAAATCTTCTGTAGAGACAGCCATCTTTGTTCTCTGGAGATTCTCTCATATTAAGTGTTGTATGGTGGCCAACGCAAGTCGCAGTATTCTCTATTCAGATTTCCATCACTTTATTTTCTCGTCACAGTTTTAACATTCAAAGGATGTGAACTCTGGATGCTATAGATCCTAAGCAGTTAATTGATTTATTTACATTTTCCAGTTACGGAGTAGAGTTCTTCCAAAAGCATGAACTATCAACATGCTTTTAGAAGAACAGGTAGGCCTATCAAACAGGCCTTTAGGAAAGAGAAGAAAAGTATCAGATTAAAGATTAAAAATAAGCTTATAGATACTTCACTAACATCAGTAAACATTAAGCTGGCTATCTAGGAATTATCAGTATTGCACATAATTAAGTGGTAAATTCTAGTTTGGAGTCTCATGTTGAGCAGACTGCTCACTCTCAAAAGAAATATTTGCAATCTTCTGTGCTTGTAGAACCTGAATAGTGTTTTTCTAAGTTTGAGATGGATATACATCTAGGTATTTAAAAATATTATAAGCTCTTGTTTTCCTATGTAAGTTTATGCTTTTATTAAAAAAGAATACATTTTAATCAGTACAGTCAGATAAGTTACTACTTATTTGTTTTGAGGTGCATTTTTTTTCTGGTAATGATTTCTCTCACACTAGGTTGTATATTCCTTTAGATAAGGTATTTTGATATTTTCGTCTCTCTAAGGCCTGGAGTGTGCATTCAGAAGTGAGCTGGCTTGCCTAGATAGTTCTCAGTTATTAGATGACAGCACATTCTGTCTCACACCAAAGATTTTATATATATAATATATATATATAAATATATATAAATATATAAATATGTATATATATTCTATGTATACACTACATTTTACACACACACACACAATTGGCTCTGCTAACTGATTTCCAGCATTTTTTTTTCCTGCTTGTCATTTCTCGGTATTGAATTTCTATGGAAAAATTTTTGCCTTGATCTTTCCATCCTCTCTGCTTGGTTTAGCCTTGCCCATCAAGGCACAATTTCAGCTCTTTTTATTAAGTCAACAAATATTTATTGAGTGTATTTTATGTGCCACACACTTTTCTGAGTGCTCAGTACAAATTCCTGAAGGAAACGTTGATCACTTCCCTAATGCAATTTACATTCAACCAGTGGGTGGGGAGGCAGACTGTTAACAGTAAGTGGCCAAAAAATTGGGAAATTTAAATAATATGCTAGAATAAGATATGTGTAGGGAAAAGAAAACAAAACTCCAAAAGCCATTTGGAGAGAGTTGGGAGGGCTATACACTGCATTTTAAAAAGAGTGGCCCTTAAGAAGGTGATGTCTGAGTAAAGAAAGGAAGTTATCTGCAGGATCATTCTTCAGAGAGGGAGCAGCCAGTGTGGTAGTGCACCTCATTTTTTCATAGTGAAGAGGCCAGAAACTGGAACAGTCTGAGTTGGGGGGCTAGTCATATGAGATGAAGTCAGAAAGGTAGGGTCTGGGCTATTATAAAGATGTGTTTCCATTCTGAATGAAAATGGGAGCTAAGGAAGGCCTCTGTTCAAATGTTTCACATATTTACTAGTCTTACTCCCCTATTAATAACAGAGAAATGTGTGTTGAAGTATCCTATTATAACAGCAGATTTGTCTGTTTTCCCTGTAGTCTTATAAGTTGTGTCTTAAATGTTTTGTTAGGTGAGTACAAGTTGAAATTGTCATGTCTCTCTGGTGAATTCAACACTAAAAATTATCATATTGGACTATTTCAAATAAAGCTGTTTTTGCTCTAAAATCTGTTTTGTCTGAAAATAATATATAGTTACTACAGTTTCTTTTGGCTACTATTTTCTGGCAGTCTTTATTTTTTCATTTTTTTATTTGAACTTCTTGTTTTTAGTGGATATATCTCTTAGAAGAAGCATAACTGAATGTTGATTTTTTTTGCTTGTTTTCTTTATTTCTTTTGCAACTCATTCTTAATCTCTGTCTTTACACTGACACATTTTTTTTCTTTTTACATTTTTTGTTACTGGATTTCTATATTTTCCATATTTTGATACACTTTCATTATCTTTTATGATTTGATTAGTTTTTTTCATTTTTACCTTTATTCTATTGGTTATATAGACTGACTTGAGATATACAAGCAATTTTAATGTTTAAAGTTTATGCTTGAAAATTTAGTGTGCAGGGATTTCCCGTCGTGGCTCAGTGGTTAAATGAATCCAACTAGGAACCATGAAGTTGTGGGTTCGATCCCTGGCCTTGCTCAGTGGGTTGAGGATCAGGCATTGCTGTGAGCTGTGGTGTAGGTTGCAGACGCGGCTCAGATCTCATGTTGCTGTGGCTGTGGCGTAAGCCGGTGGCTACAGCTCTGATTAGACCCCTACCCTGGGAACTTCTGTATGCCACGAGTGCAGCCACAGAAAAGGCAAAAAGACAAAAAAAAAGGAAAAGAAAATTTAGTGGGCATATTAATAATTTTCAGTGATTAAAATCTTTGTTACTAAGAGGAAACATCAGGACTTTAGGAAATTGTACTTTGGTCCTTTTAATGATAATATTGTCCAGTGTTCTAGTTTTGTCCTTTTTACTAAAGTAAATCCAAATTAATAAGTTCTTATTATAAATATCATTCTTCTTTAACTGTACCTTACTGTTTTTTACAGGCAGTTATTTTAGATTTTTTTTTTTCCTTGTATAACAGTTACTTTGCTCATTGTTTTCACTTTGCAATACTTTCTTTGTGGTAGTTATTTTCCTTCTTCCTGCAGTATTTCTTTTGGAAATTTATTTCATGACAGCCTTGAAATGGTAAATTCCTATTTCCTCTTAAATGGCCTTTATTGTTCGCTCATCTTGGTAGTTCTACTGAGACTATAATTCTAGTTTATTAGTTATCATTGATTTTTCCAAAACTCTTGAAGGTGTCATTCCACTTATTTTCTATTTCACTTATTGTTTTAGGAAGTGACTTATTGTTTAGGAAGTCTTCTGCAGTTTCTAGGTGATTTCTGTTCTATCTTGGCCTGCTAGCAAAGTCCTGCCAGAAGCTTTGGTTACCCACTTCTTAATTACACTGTGCCAGGGGATATCTTTTTACTTATACCACTTGGTGTATGTTATGCTTTGTTTATGTATACATTTGTGGGAGGAGTTATCACAAAGTTCTTGAAAAAATTTTTTTCTCAAATATTGCTTCACTTTTATTTAGCTTTGTTCTGTTCATGTTTAGATGTAAGCAAGTCCCTGCTTAGGTATAGCTCGTAATTTACTCAATGTAATTGTACACACACAGCATTGTATATGTGTATGTGTATGTATGACTTTTCTTATAATTACTGGAAAATTGATTTAGCCTTTTACCTTGGTTACATTTAGTCATGACATTTAGCATAGGAAGAAGAGCTTATTTACATGCACAGTTTTGATATTATATGTGACTTGACTCTAATATATTGACCAGATGTTTATCTAAATGCAACAAAATTACCATGTTACTAAAAACAATGAGCATTTAAATTATTTTTTTTAAATCCAACTTGGGTGGTTAATTTATTAAATTTGTTTCTAGAATTATTCAGAACAAATGATATTTATTTTGCATTTTTTAATTATCCAGCATAATATGGGAAAGTTAATTCTTTGTTACTGTTTTCAAATCTATTTCATAGTGAAGATTCTTGGGTTGAGATAGCAAATTTATTTCATTTCTTATTTTTTTTGAGCAAATTTAAATACTGATTTAAAAGAACAGCATTCACACACGTACCAGATTACCTTTTCCTTACAGCTTATATTTTTATTTTGGAGTTCCCATTGTGGTTCAGCAGAAACGAATCCAGCTAGTATCCATGAGGATGCCAGTTTGATCCCTGACCTCGCTCAGTGAGTTAAGGATCCGACGTTGCCATGAGCTGTGGTGTAGGTCACATATATAGCTTAGATCCTGTGCTGCTGTGGCTGTGGTATAGGCCAGCAGCTACAGCTCAGATTCGACCTCTAGCCTGGGAACTTCCATATGCCCTGGGTGCAGTCCTAAAAAAGCAATCAATCAATCAATCAGTCAATCAGTTTTTATTTTATCCATGTTTTGAAGTTTATAGCTTAAATATTTCAGTCTTTCAAATCAACCATTTCTCAGAATATTATGTATAGTTGTGTGTCACTTACTGGCCTAGGTTATTAGGTTTTAGGATGCTGTGGGTTTATCTAACAATTTTTGTACCAGCTATTTTGACACTCTTTTTTTAGGTGCATACAAGTTCAAATTGTTTTGTCTTTTTGGACAATTTCACCACTTTATCATTTTGCAACACTCTTCTTCAGGCCAGATAATTATTATTCTGAATTATATTTTGTCTGTGATTAGATAAATATTCCTGCTTTCGTTTTATTTGTGTTAGCACTGTATACCTTTTTCCATCCCTTGCCTTTTATAATTTCTCTTTAAAATTCATTTCTTATAGGCAATAAGGTTGGTTCCTGTTTTTCTTATCTGACAGTCTATGTTTTTAATTGGTGTTATTTAGGTCATTCACATTTAAAAAATTATTCATGAAGTTGAACTAATATTTACTATTTGTAACTATTTCTGTTCATTGCATTTTTCTATTTATCTTTTTATTCTCTTTTGCTTTCTCTAGTTTTATTTAAATATTTTGTATGATTCTCAGTGTATCTGTTACACTTCTTAAAAATGTTTTTGTAGTAGCTGCCCTAGAATTTACCATGTACTATACATTTTAAAGTTATCTAGATTCAACTTCAAATAACTATACCATTTCATATGTAGTATGGATACTATATAATAGAATATTCTCAATTCCTTCCTCTCATCCCTTGTGACACTCATTCACTTCACTTAACTAAATTCTATAACTACCCAATGCATTTGTTACTATTATTGCTTTGAACAGTTACTTTTTAGATCAATTAAGAATAAGAAAAAGGATTTTATGTTCATTTTCTCCTTCTCCAACCCTTCTTTTGGTATAGGTCCAAATTTCTGACTTACACTGTTTTCCTTTGGCTTGAAGAATTTCTTTTAATTTTTCTTGCAGGTGCAGATCTGTTGGAAATGAATTCGTTCAGTTTTAATTTGAGAAAGTCTTCATTTATCTTTCAATTTGGAAGGATCATTTCTCTGAATATAGAATTACTAGGGAAAACTCTCACAAAGATTTAAATATTTCACTCCATTTTCTTCTTGATTGCATGGTTTCTGATAAGATCCCAATGTAATTCGTGGCACTGTTTCTCTATAGATAAAGTGTTTTTATTCCTCTATCTTCTTTCAAGATTTTCTATGTCTTTGCTTTTAAAAATATTATATGTGACAGTTGTTTCTTTTTTAAAAATTTATCCTGCTTCATATTCTTCAAGCCAGTTTGTAGATCTGTGGTTCTGTATATGCTATAATTTTGAAAAATTCTTGGCTATTATTTGTTCAGATATCTCTTGTTTTGTTCCCTCTTCTCCTTATGATTCTCTAATCACACACGTTACACCTTTTAAAGATTTCCCACAGATCTCCAGTGTCATACTCAGGGGTTTTTTCTTCATACTTTTTCTCCTTACATTTCAGTTTGGGAAATTTCTATTGATCTTTCTTCAAGTTCATTGTGTCACATTTGACACAATGTGTTCATTGTGTCACATTTACTGATGAACCCATCAAAGGCATTCTTCATTTCTGTTACCTTTTTTTTTTAACTTCTATATGTTCCTTTTTATTTCATAGTTTTTATCTTTCTGCTTACATTACTCATATGTGCTTTCATTGTATCTGTTGATCCCACTAGAATCCGTAGTATATTAATCACAGTTTAAATTCTCTATCTGATTAATCCAACATCTGTGTCACATTTCAGTCTGGTTCTGATGATTACTTTTCTTCTTCAGGCTGTTTTTCTTTTTCTTTTTTTTTTCTTTCCCCTTGGCTATTGGCGTATTTTGTTTACATTTTTTGAAAGCCAGGACAGTTTGTCAGGTAATAGGAACTAAGGTAAATAGTCTCTTAATATGATGATTTATGTTAATCTGGCAAGGAGCTGGGGTATGCTTACTGTTTGCTGTGGCTATAGGTCCGGTCAATTTCAAATTCTTCCAGAGCCCTTATTGTTTTCTCTTCTCTTTAACGAAGGCTTTCTTAAGCATGCTTCCTCAGACAGAGTCTGTGTCCTATAGCTCTTTACCTTTGTCTACTGTTATGGTACTGGAGCCTTGGTGGTAATATGTGGGGAAAGGTAACTCATCTGCAATGTTTTGATTAAGGTTCAGTCTTTCAGTGCCTGTGTCTCGGAACTGTCACATTTTCCCTCCTTGCTCACTATTCATTTCCCTGGAGCAGCAGGTTGCACATCTGTCTACTTGAAGACCTGTTTATTCTGTGTATGTGTGTTTTCCTTTCAGGTGAGACACAGAAATAGAGAGGACTGGAGTGGGAGGAATTATTTCCCCCGACTGGAATGAGAATTCAGCATTAGGCTATGGCAAAGTCCTTTATCCTGCAGAATAAGTCTCATTCTGGAGAAGGCTCGGGGTATATTTTCCAATTCTCTTGGCATCTTTGTCCCTGTGTCCCCTCAGTCACGAGGGGATTCTTTAGGGACTGTCGCTATGAGAACCTGGAAGAGTTTCTAGAGGGAACGATAAAAATATACATGTGGGGAGGTCCCCATAAAACTATGACCCTTCAATCTCCAGTAATTCTTCAAAATTATCATTTAAGTGCTCTTATCATTTACGGTTCCAATGACTTTCTCCATGTAAAGCAGTTCTGGGGTGCTGAATCTCTCTGGATGTGCCTATTTCACCAGGTCTTTAGGTGTTCATTTATTCTTAAACTTCAGTTCTCTGATAGGTTCATGAAAAGTAATTGATTTTCAGATTACCCAACTTTTTCTTCTTGAAAGGATGGGAGTGACAACTTCCAAGAGCTTTACATGGTGAAACCCAAACCATAAATCCCCTAGTGGTCTTATCTAAGTCAGCATAACTGTCATTATCTATCATGTGGACACTGTACAGTATCTGACTTCTAACACCTAAGCCATTGTTTTCTTGTGTAGCTATGGCATAAATTATAAGTATCAGTCTCTAACTCACCATTCTCATTAGACTTCTGACATCTGAATACTCTGAATCAAGAAAACACTTTCCATTTTCTACTATCATTCATCTAAAGCCTGTACTCATTCTGTACCTAAGCAATTTCTTTCTAAATTTTAAGCAATCTGGTATCATACTAGTTGCACAATGATAGAATTTTTGAACCTTTTTCTTTTTTAATGTACTTTTTTTCTGAAACTTCTTATTTTCTCCTATTTGTTCAAAAAAGGTATGTACTTAAAATATGCTGTTGGCTATGCCTTCACCCTCTGTTTCCCCTCACTCCAAATTCTGTATTTCTAAAACACATAACTATAAGTTTAATACTTAAGGACTCTTTTGGAGCTGATTTCAAATATTCTGGCTTTTTCATTTTTCAGAATAATCAACCTTTCATGGTACTATTCTGAATTCTGGACTGTAACCCCTATATAATCTTATAACTTGTATCACTACAAAGATATTATGAAAGATTCCTGTGGAATACTGGTTTTGTATTGATCTTCTCTTTGTACTGGTGTACCCAAATCTTGAGAGTGTTCATGCTTGAGAGGTAAATCTCTTCATGTGGTTCAATATCTAAAAATTAATTAACTCCACTACATCAGGAGACTAAAAAAAGAAAATCATGGAGTTCCCTTCATGGCTCAGTGGTTAACGAATCCGACCAAGAACCATGAGGTTGCGGGTTCGATCCCTGGCCTTGCTCGGTGGGTTAAGGATCTGTTGTTGTCGTGAGCTGTGGTGTAGATTGCAGACGCGGCTCGGATCCCACGTTGCTATGGCTGTGGCGAAGGCCAGCAGCTACAGCTCCTATTAGACCCCTAGCCTGGGAACCTCCATATGCCATGGAAGTGGCTCTAGTTAAAAGGCAAAAAGACAAAAAAAAAAAAAGGAAAATCACATGACAATATCAATATATACAAAGAAAGTATTTGATAGAATCCAGCACCTATTCATGATAAATACTCTCAGGAAACTAGTAATAAAGGCAAGAATTTCCAACTTGACAAAGACTATCTACAAAAACTTAGAGCTGACATATTTATAGTGATAGAGTCAAAGATTTACCACTAAGAGCAGATACAAGACAAGGATGTCCCCTCTTTCCACTCTTTTTCAACACCATACTGCAAGTCCTTGCTAAGACAACAAACAAAAAAATGAAATGAAAGGCATACAGATGGGAAAGAAAGGCATAAAATCATTTACAAATGGCATTATTATCTATGTGGAAAATCCAAAAGAATCAACAGAACCTCCTGGAACTAATAATTATAACGAGATTTCAGGATGAAATATTAATATACAAAAGTCAATTGTTTTCCTGCATATCAAATATGAACAAGTGGATGTTGAAATTAAAAGTATAAGTCCCTGAAAGAGAAATTAGGGAAGCAATCCCGTTTACCATCGCATCAAAAAGAATCAAATACTTAGGAATAAACCTGCCTAAAGAGACAAAAGGCCTGTACTCTGAAAATTATAAGGCACTGATGAAAGAACTCAAGGATGACTTGAACAGGTGGAAAGACATACCATGCTTTTGGATTGGAAGAGTCAATATTATCAAAATGACTGTACTACCCAAGGCAATCTACACATTCAGTGTAATCCCTATCAAATTACCAAGGACCTTTTCCACAGAACTAGAACAAAATAGTTTAAAGTTTGTCTGGAAACACAAAAAACCCAGAATAGCCAAAGACATCCTGAAAAGAAAAATGGAGCTGAAAGAATCAGGCTTCCTGACTTCAGACTCTACTACAAAGCTACAGTCATCAAAACCGTATGGTACTGGCACAAAGACAGAAATATAGATCAGTGGAACAGGATAGAAAGGCCAGAATTAAATCTACGCATCTATAGTCAACTCATCTATGACAAAGAAGGCAAGAATATACATTGGACAAAAGACAGCCTCTTCCATAAGTGGTACTGGGAAAACTGGACAGCTACATGTAAAAAAATTAAACTAGAACACTTCCTAACACCATGCACAAAAATAAACTCTAAATGGATTAAAGATCTAGATATAAGACCAGATACTATCAAACTCTTAGAGGAAAACATAGGCCAAACACTCTCTGACATAAATGATAGCAACATCTTCTCAGATCCATGTGTCAGAGTAAGAACAATAAAAAAAGAAATAAACACATGAGACTTAATTAAACTTCAAAGTTTCTGCACAGCAAAGGAAACTCTAAACAAAACGAAAAGACAACCCACAGAATGGGAGAAAATATTTGCAAATGATTCAACTGACAAGGGATTAATCTCCAGAATTTACAAACAGCTCCTATAGCTCAACACCAAAGAAACAAACAACCCCATCCAAAAATGGGCAGAGGATCTAGGCAGACAGTTCTCCAGAGAAGACATGCAGATGGCAAATAAACACATGAACAGATGTTCAACATTGCTCCTCATTAGAGAAATGCAAATCAAAACCACTATGAGGTACCACCTTACACCAGCCAGAATGGCCATCATCAAAAAGTCTACAAACAGTAAGTGCTGGAGAGGGTGTGGAGAAAAAGGATCCCTATTACACTGTTGGTGGGAATGCAAGTTGGTGCAGTCACTGTGGAAAACAGTATGGAGATTCCTCAGAAAACTCAGAATTGCCATTTGATCCATCAATCCCACTCCTGGGCATCTATCCAGAGGAAACCATGACTCGAAAAGACACATGTACTCCAGTGTTCATTGCAGCACTCTATGCAATAGCCAGGTCATAGAAATAACCTAAATGCCCATCGACAGAGGAATGGATAGGGAAGATGTGGTACATACACACAATGGAACATTACTCAGCCATTAAAAGGAACGAATGACCTACATTTATAGCAACATGGATGGACTTAGAAATTATCATGCGAAGTGAACCCAGTCAGACAATTAGACAGCAACACCCAATGCTTCCGCTTACATGTGGAAACTAAAGAGACAGAGTGAACTTCTTTGAAGAACAGACAATGACTCATAGACTTTGGAAAACCTTGGTTTTTCAAATAAGACAATCTGGGGGGGTGGGGGGATGCACTGTGGATTTGGGATACAAAATCTGTAAAATTGACTTGTGATGATTTATGTACACCTATAATTGAAATAAAATCCATTAAGAAAAAAATTTGTAATTTGGAGAATTAAAGTTATCATCTTAAAATAAATAAATAAATAATTAAATGTATAATTCCCTTAGTATAGTACCAAAATAAATGAAGTATTTAGGTATCTATCTAACAAATATACACAGAATCTACACTGGGAAAACTATAAAACTCTCATGGATGAAATCAAAATATCTAAATAGATGGAGAAATGCTCCATGTTCTAGGGTAGAAGATTCACTATTACCAGGATGTCTGTTTTTGTCAACTTAATGAATAGATTCATTGTCATCCCAGTGTAAATAACAGCAGGTTATTTTATGGGCATGAACAAACTTATTCTAAACTTTACATAGAGAGGCAAAAGACCTGGAATAGCCAACACACAATATTAAAGGAAAAGAACAAAGATAGAGGACTGGCACTATTCAACCTCAAGACTTAACATAAAGCTTCAGGAATCAAGACAGTGTGGTAATGGCAAAATAATAGATAAATCTGTCAATGGAACAGAATAAAGAGCCCAGAAATAGATTCCTGTAAATAAGTTAATTGGTCTATGAAAAAGGAGAAAAGCTAATACAACCGAGTAAAGATAGTCTCATCGACAAATGGTGCTAGGGCAACTGATCATCCACATGCAAATAAATGAATCTAGACACAGACTTTACATACTTCACAAAAATTAACATAACATATATCATAGACCTAGATGCAAAATGCACAATTAAAAAAATTCTAGACAATAACAGGATAAAACCTGTGGGGGTGCTTTTTTAGATATAACATCAAATATGTGATCCATGAAAAGAAAAAATTGATAAGCTGGAGTTCTTTAAAAACTTTTGCTCTGTGGAAGACAATATCAACATAATTAGAAGACAAGCCTCAGACTGAAAGAAAATATTTGTAAAAGACACATGTGATAAGGGACTCTTACCCAAAATGTTCAAAGAACTATTAAAACTTAATAGGAAAATGAGCAATCTGATTAACAAATGGTTGTCTTTTACAGACACCTGATCAAAGAATGTATACAGATGACAAATGAGCAGCTGAAAAAATGTTCCACATTTTTCTATATTTCATAATGTAAATTTAAATAAAAACAATGAGATACTACTATACACCTATTAGAATGACCACAGTTGAGCACTGACATAGCAGATTTTGACAAGGATATGAAATAGCCAGAAATTTCATCCTTTACTGATGGGAATGCAAAATGGTACAACCTCTTTAGAAGACAGTTTTGTCATTTCCTACAAAATTAAATATACTCCTGCAATAAGATCTAGCAATCAAATTTCTTGGTTTGACTACGAGGGAGTTGAAAAATTATACCCACACAAAAACCATCATATGGATGTTTATACTGGCTTTATCCATAACCGCCAAACTTTGGAAGCAGCCAGGATGCCTTTCAGTAGGTGAATGGATAAATAAACTGGTATCTATAGATAATGGAATATTATTTAGCAATAAAAAGAAATCGACAATCAAGCCGTGAAGGCATGAAGAAACTTTAAGTGCACATTACTAAGCAAAAGAAGACAATCTGTAAAGGTTACATACTGTATAATTTCAATTATATGACATTCTGGAAAAGGTAAAACTGTGAAGATAATGAAAAGATTAGTAGTTGCTGAGATTGGGAGCGGGTGGGGACGGATGAACAGATAGAGTACAATGAAAATATTCTGTGTGATATAATGATGGATTTATGTCACTGTACATTTGTTTAAACCCATACCATGTATAACACCAGAAGGGAACTCTTAAGTATATTACAAACTTTGGGGGATTATAATGTATCAATATAGTTTCATCCTTTGTATAAAATGTACCATTCTGGTGAGTGATGTTGGTAAAGGGGTTATATAAAAAGTATATGTGAAAGTATCTGTACCTTCATCTCAATTTTATTGTAAACCTAAAACTCCTCAAAAAATAAATTCTTTAAAAGGTGTAAAAAAGAAAGCCAAGTAATGAATTAATTGATTTTCTGTTTGTACTTGTCACAGTGCTAAAAGCATATAAAATAATATGATAAACAGTATTCAAAGATAATTTGCACTCAGACAGAGACAAAGATATATAACTTAATAAATGTATGCATGTAGATACTTTAATAAATAATTTAATATAAGATTTTTAGGTGATACTTTCTCTTTCAAAGTTAGATACATGGCAATAATCAACAAAAAATCTAGGAATGATCTAATACTAAAATCTGAGAACCCCACATGAATACTCTTGTAACCATACTTCCAATCTTGGAAAAGCAACTAAAGTGTCTTAGGATAATAAATATTCTTCTGGGTTTTACATAGAAAATATTTGCTTTTTCTTTCCGATGTCCTTTTGATATTTTTTTTATGACTTCTCCATTAAACAGACGATCCACAGTGTATTTGAGACCAGTTTCCTGTAAAGGTTTTCATTTTTTTAGCTGTTTAAAAAACTGATTTATTATGCAAAGACATTTTAAGAGTTTACTGTTAATCAAACTGAACTCCGAAAAACATAAACTTACATATGCTCATAATGTAAAAGAAAATTCTATACTGAATCAACAGTAAACATACTTCTTTTTAGAAAGTAATATAAATATAGAATCCAAATCTCAAACTCAATTACCAGAAAGAACAAAACTAATCCTATTTTTTTGGGAACACTCAGAATATTTTATACTTAAACAATGAACAAATAAGTTAGCTTTCCAACCCTGCAGGACTTACATATCTAAATTATTCATAGAAAATTAAATATGTATTCTAAGCAAAATAATTCCTCCTTCCACAAGGGATGGCACAAAATAATTAACCTTTATTTGAGACTTTTACTTGAATTTTTGAATATATAATTTGTTCCATTTGGAACAGAAATGTTTTGATGGGCTACTTTGGCAGCAAGAAAACAATTGCATCCATTCCCTTTTGGAAGAAACCACAAATGGAATACTTTAAGAAAAAACAAAACTGCAATCTTTCATAAGAAAATGTAAAGTTATTTTGAAAATCAGAGTAACGTATTTTCTTGTATCATGTATGTGGTTTGAATATGAAGAAGGAAGGAAATTGTTGTGGACTATAAAAGATAAAATTCTTGAGAGGAATTTTCCTAATAATGCTGTATAGCATAATTCAAAGAACTGCTATAAACTAGGATCCAGGAGCAATTGATTACGCTGCTGACTATACAACTAGTGAGCTACTAAAGAGATGTGGGTCAGTCTCTTAATATCTCTGGATCTTGGTTTATTTATACATCATTCAGCAATAAATCAGGGGTAATATATAGCAAATATATAGCAATATATAGCAAAAACACTACTAAGACATTAAGAGCAGCTACCAAGTAATTGATAATTCTTATTTGAAGTGTTGAAAAGGGATATATGTACATTATTAAATTACATCATATTTGTATTTTTAAAATATATCTCTTAATGAAAATACATAGTGTTCCACTTAAATAAATGTATTAGACTTAGATTCCATCAAATTTTGTGCAACATTTGCCAAAGGAATCAGGGTGGCATGTGCCTCAGAATACTGGTGTTACAGTTTTGGCACCATTATTGGAAAGTCATTGCAAAATTAAGCTAATTTTTAGTTAAAATTGTCAAAACTATGCGTACATGCTTTAGAAAGATTTAGAGAAAATGCAGTGATATTTTAACTCTTTTATTACACATAGCAGTACAACCTGAATAAGCCCAAACAAATTTGCAGAGCTACCTTTTGATATCTACAGGCAATAATTAATTCATATGGTGTTTGGCGATTAATTTGCTTAAGGAGAGAGAATTTAGTAGTGAGTATTTAATGGAATCGTGGCTTGCAGTGTATTGAAGTGGAAATATATCACTGAATCTCAAACATTTGTGAGATTCATTATAAAGAAAATAAATAATATCCTATCAGTGGCATTTTAGTTGTTTTTTAGTGCATCTACTTATAAAATTTATATGCAAATACATTTGATTCTTTACTGCTAACATACTAGAGTGCACAGGCAGAAAGAGCAGCATGGAGAAACAGGGCTTAAATCCCATCAGTGGACAAAAGTCTGTTGCACTTGCAAGTATATGAAATAGACTAAAAAGGCCTACTTTTTTATAAACACAAAACATCAATTTATGATTTTATAATCCATAAAAAACTATCAAAAGGGGGCTGAGTTTTCAATTTATCAAGAAACATGGTATTTCCCAATAGGCAAATCTACCTGAGAAGCCAAATTTAACTGTAAGAGAATCTGGAGAGTTTTGAAATGAGGGAAATGGTAGCTATAACAAAGTTTAATCAAATCGCTTATGCTTTTCCATTATAGCAGTTGTTCTAACTATAATTATATATTTACTTGTGTCTGCTTATTGACATTTTTATTTAGCAGATCATTACGTTTCATGAGGACCGTGTCCGTATTTACTCAAAATTTAGGAAAGTGCTCAGTATGTGGAATGCATAGATAAGCAAATGACTGGTTGGTGATATCTAGCTATGCTCTTAGATGTGCTCTCAGAGACTTTTTTAAAATAGTCATTGAAATTTTAACCAGCAAAAGAAAATAAATTTATTTTTGAGTATTTTCAAGTTAGTAGAAAAGTAGAAAACAAATTTCACTCTCAGCCTCTCTCTTCTCCAAAATTAATAAACATATATCATCTCTTTTAAGATTGATTCTAGTTACGTTTCTATGTAGTTTATATTAATATGTATGGTAATATAAATAATTCAAATATACATATATAAAAGTTCAAGAAAAATTGTAACGAAGGAAAAATTAAAAATATCAAGCCCTGAAATGAAATTATTTCTTGAATGATTATGCATAACATCTTCAATATAAAATACATGTTAATATAAATAATTATACATACATATATATGTAATTTCTCAAGAATAAGTTGCTGCTAAGGAAAAGTAAAAAGTCCAGACTCTGATAATAGAAAAATTTTTAAATGTCTATTCACAACAGTCTTTAATGAAAGACTGTATTATTATCGTACATAAGTATGTGTGGTTTTCCATAAAGGAAAAAGAAAAATATGGATTCTCTTCTGTAAAAAAAAAAAATGGATTCAGCCCATCAACGGTTGGCCTGCAAGTTTTACTTATCTGTGCTCTGCATGGGTGAAATGTCTTGCCAACTTAGAGTGGACAAAGTTCCATGGGTTTTTAAAAGCAAATAAATGAATGTTATCTTACACTAAGGGAAGAAGGAAGGTCAGAAAGAATTCTGTTGTATAAGCATTGAGTCTATTTGCCATGTGGCATGTTTCCAGCTTGATAAAGAAGAATACCAAATTCTAGACTGATATAAAGGTTTTGTGTATATATGTGATGAATTTCTGAGCCAGCACTTAGGAGTACAATTAGATCTGAAGGAGGAAGGCAGAGTGGGAGTGACGGTGTGAAATTCCAATCCCCCAAGTTCAGAAGTCTTACTGCAATGTCAGCAGTATTTTCTTTGGTTGGAAAAATTACTCTGTATATTTGTATATGTTTGTGGGTGTGTTTGCACACACATAGAATGTGTATATACTGCAAGGGCTTGACAGAGACATGTGGACACCCCAGGCAAGCTAATAAATTGGCATGCCATAAAACCAATGTGTTCTCAGTGCTTATTATGTTCTACATTCATGTAGAAGAAGGCTGACTTCTTTGTGGCTGAAAAGGAGGGAAGGCGGTTCATTGGAGGGTGTGTTCAGTCTCTTCCTATTTTCTCAAACAGTTCTCCCCCAGTTCCACATTCCACTTGGCTGAGCAAATATTCCTGCAGTTAATGGGATCCATTTCCAAGAAGGCAGTTTAATGATGCTCTATTGATACTTGGTGCCTTCCCAGTCTTTTACTCATACGCTTTAATAAATTATCAAAGATTTCCCCAACCTCATATCATTCATCCACCTAAAAAGCCCTGGTAAGCATATTCTTTCTTTGTTTACATTTTAGGGATTTTAAGGCCTCTTTTTTGGACTTGGATCCTGAGCAACTGCCTGAGTGGTCTGACACTTAAAACAATTTATTGAACCACAAATCTGTAGAACCTGGCCCAGCCATAGTGAGATGGAAGCAGCACTTCAGCTTCCATCAAAAAATGCCTCTTCCGTCATCACATCTGTCTTCACCACTTTTCTTTACCTTCTTCAGGAGCCTCTTGTCTTCTTTTCATGCCTCTCCCGTTCTGTTCTCAGAAAAAGGCTTATTCTCATTTCAGCAACTTGCATACTTTGGGGTTGACTAGTAATTCCTCCTCAACTTCTGTCTCATCTCAGATATTCTAAGTGCATAAAAAGCTTTGTTTCTTTGCAAATATGCTGTAAATATAAAAAAAAAAGACAAGTGGGGACAGAGTTTTGTGAGTGGTATAGAATACCTGGCTGTAGTCATACCACCTACAGCAAGTACTTACTATTAAGTTTTGTTTTTTAGAAATCAGAATATTTAATGTTTTGAGTTGGAAGTTTTACGGAGTGAGTTCAGTGATAAAGGCATACTTTAATGTGACTAACGTAAATTTTGAACATAAAAAAATGGAGGTAGTTTTCATATATTTCTAGTAGAGACCAGATGTTGGATTATAAGTGTCTATAAATAAATGTATACACAGGAATACACTCATTATCAGTAGTCTATATAGGCTTTCAAGTGACAAGAAGATCTTATAAATAGCATATATGGATTTCTTTCCCTGAGATACACACACACATACATCCCTACACACTCATGATTAAAAATCATGCCAGAATACTTTTTTTTTTACATAATTACAATAGACCTTAAAAATCTTTTTATTTTGAAGTATAAACTCAGAGGAAGTTGCACAAACCGTACAGGTTTTTGTACACTATTAACCCACCCTTTAGTGGCATCTTACACAGCTGCGGCATATCATCAAAACCAGGAAGTGGCATGTCACTGCTAACTAGAATATAGTCTTTTCACCATGTTTTGCATTAGTTTGTGGGAATATACAGACCTGTGCCATATTATTACATGTATTGCTTTATGTAACCACTGCCAGCATCAAGATACTAACTGTTACATGCTATCTTTTTGTATTTGTATCCTCAGCCCCATCTCTCTCTCTCTCTCTCTCTCTCTCTCTCTCTCTCTCTTTCTCTCTCTCTCGCTCACTCTCACATACACACTCTCTCTCTCTCTACCTGGCAAACATGCATGTGTTCTCCATCTTTATCTTTTTTCCCATTTCAAGAATGTTATAAAAATAAAACAGTACAGCATGAGACATTTCAAGATTAAATTTTTCTCACTGAGAATAATGCTCTAGAGGTCCATTCTGACTGTTGGATGTATCCAACAGTCATTTCATTTTTTTAGTAGTGAGTAGCATTCCATGGATGGAATATATGTATTCCAGCTATGGATGTATAAGAATTTGCCCATGCATTTACCAAAAAAAGGATATTTGGCACTTGTCAGAATTTTTGTTATAAATAAAGTTTCTGTGAACATTTACGTAGAGGTGGGTATGTATATATCTATTGTGTGAACATAAATTTTCATTTCTCTGTGAAAGCCCAAGAGTGTCATTGCTGTTTATATAGGAAATGTACATTTCAATTTGTAAGAAATTTCTGTACACTTTTTGAGTGGCTATGCCATTTTGTATTCCTTTCAGCAATGTTAAGAGAGATTCTGTTTCTCTGCATCCTCACTTGGGCTTAATATTATCACTATTCTTTTTCACCTTTTCTAATAGATGTGTAGTGATATAGCATAGCATTGTGGCTTTATTTGCATTTCTCTAACTTATTTGGGGTTTTTTTTTGTGTTCATGTCTTTTGCTTATTCTCTAATTGGGTAGCTTCTTTCTCTCTTTTCTTTCTTTTTTTCCTTTTTTTCTGCTTTTTAGGGGCACGCCTGTGGCATATGGAAGTCCCCAGGCTATGGTTCCAGCTGCTGGGCTACAGCACAGTCACAGCAGTGTGCAGGATCCGAATCCGAGCCGCGTCTAAGCCCACAGTTCACGGCAATGCCGCATCCTTAACCCACTGAGTGAGGCCAGGGATTGAACCTGCATCCTGATGGATACTAGTTGGGTTCGTTAACTGCTGAGCGATGCCTGCAACTTCTGAGATTTCTTTATATTGTCCAGATATAAGGTCTCTTTGTCAGTTATGTGATTTGCATATATTTTACCTAATTTGCAGCTTGAGTTTAATCCACTTTACCACATCAGTCTTTTACAGTGCACACACTTCTAAGTTTGATGAAATCTAATTTGTTATTTCTTTTTTATTATTGATTGTGCTTTCGGTATCATGTCTGAGAACTCTTCACCTAGCTCTGGGACTCAAAGTTATCCTCCTATATTTTCTTGTGAAATTTTTATAGTTTTATGTTATATATTTAAATACATGGTTTTTATTATTATTTTAACAGAGTATAGTGTTGTGTCAATTTCTGCCGCACAGCAAAGTGACCCATTCATATGTATATATACATTTCTCATACTCTTCCATGATTCATTTTAAATTAAGTTCTCCTGCCAATACCACAGTATCTTGAGTACTGTAGTTATATAGTAAGTTTTAAAATTAGGTTGGGTGCTTTCTACTCTTTCTTCTTCTTTCTGAATTTTGTGTTTAGTTATTTTAGTTCCTTTAGCCATCCATATTATTATAATAATCTCATTTTATGTATAGAAAATCTTGCAGGGATTTTGATAGCCTTTGATCAAATTTTGGGAGGAATGACATCTTCATCATCTTGAGTCTCCCAGTGCATTTACTCAGTATGTCTCTTCATTTATTTTGATCTTTGATTTCTTTCATTAGTGTTTTGTAATTTATGGAATACAATTTCTTTATATATTTTGTTAGATTTATAACTGGGTATTTTATTTCTTTCGGAGAGATTATAAATGGTTTTGCATGTTGATTTTTGGTTTCCATGTGTTTGGTGTTATATTCAGGAATATGTAGGAATATGTGTGTGAATGTGTGTTAATACTTTATCCTACACCTTGATGAACTCACTGGTTGGTTCTAAAATAATTTTATTTTTTATTTGTTTATTTCTTGGCATTTTCTACATAGACAGTCATTTCATCTGGGAAAAGGGAAAAGGGACATTTGCATTTCTTCTTTCCTGTTCATGCCCTTTATTTACTTTTTTTACCTTATTGTGCTGGCTAGAATTTTCAATATTATTTTGACTAGTACAAGGAATTATTACCTTTTTCTCAATTTTAGGAGAAAATATTGTCTCTCATTAATATGACATTAGCTGCAGTTTTAAAAATAGGTGCTCTTTATCGGGTTTAGAGAAGTTCTTCTATTCCTGATTTGTTAGAAGATTGTTTTTTAAAATTATTTATAAGAAATAGATGTTTGTTGAATTTTGTCAAATATTTTTTTCTATCCCAGTTGCTGTGATCATAGCTGCATACCAGGTATCAGAAGATGTGTTAATTTTCTTGATCAATAAAACACCTCTGTTAAATCTGTCACCACATAGTTAAGCTGACAGTAAACCGTTGTCATTCTCCAACACCCATTTGTCATCTGTATAGGCCAGATAAGTGATTTGAATGGTAATGTAATGGGAATGACCACTGCTGCAACTTTCTGGGTCTTCATGGTGGCACTAATGTCTGCAGCCGCTTTAGGAATGCAGTATTGCTTTTACTTTACTACTTTCCTAGGCAGAGGCAATTCTGGTGGCGTGATCAAACTTTATGTTCCTTCTACCATAATCCTATAACCTTGATATCCATTTCCACACACATTCCCCAAATTTGTCTGTATCAGTAGAAAACTCAACTAATTCTTTTGGAAGTATTATATTTTTTTGTGGGTCACTCTTTGTGTCTCACCTTTATGAACCTGTTAGAATTTTGGTCTAAGCAATGTAGGACCAATGAAAAAACAGAGCTCAGAGACAAACGAATTAAAACTTCTGGATTTATAATAGTATTGGCAACATAAATCAGTAGCTGAAATAATGAAATTTTTAATAACCAGTACAGGGACAGTTGGTTAGCCAAACAGGAAAAACAAGAATATTGAGGAAAATTATAATGAATTATTCCCTTATTACACAAACAATGGTACTTTATAAGCTGGTTAAACTCTAAGTGTAAAAAGCAAAAATGGAAACTTTCAGAAAGCAGCATAGATTATTTTTCTCTTTTTGGTATTGGATACTTCTTAAACCCAGTGACAAAAAATAAAGATCAGAAAGAAATGGATTGAGGAGTTCCCTTTGTGGCTGAGTGGTTAATGAATCCGACTAAGAACGATGAGGTTGCGGGTTCGATCCCTGGCCTTGCTCAGTGGGTTAAGGATCCGGCGTTGCCATGAGCTGTGGGGTAGGTTGCAGACACGGCTCGGATCCCGCATTGCTATGGCTGTGGCGAAGGCCGGCGGCTACAGCTCCTGTTAGACCCCTAGCCGGGGAACCTCCATATGCCGCAGGTGCGGCTCTAGATAAAGGCAAAAAGACAAAAAAAAAGAAAGAAAGTAATGGATTGATAAATATGACTACATTAAAATTAAGAATTTTTGCTTATAAAAACAAAAAATGAGAAAAGATAATCTGTGATGTATAAAGATATAATTACAAAATATGTAATCAATAAAAGATTAGTATCCAGGAAATAAAAAGAACACCTTTGCGTCACTCAAGTGACTAAGTGGAAAATGTGTAAAATTAATTGAAATGAGTATAATAGAAATTATCCAGTGTTTGTAACTATTAAAAGGTGTTACACTTAATTAATCATAAAATGCAAATTTCCATTAGAAGTTATCATCTTGCATGCACACGCACATACATTGACAAAGAATGTCAAGGTGGGTAAGGAGAATAGCATCCATTGTTGGTGGCAGTTCACGTGGGCTGTGAGCACTTCAGGAAACAGATAATACCAGTTAAAGATGACAATGTTTGTGCCTTTTTTTTTTTAGGTAAAACCTTTTTATTTTATTTTATTTTTTTATCAATTTTATTTCAGTTATAGATGTACAAAGATCATAAGTCAATACGATAGATTTTGTGTCCCAAACCCACAGTGCATCCCCCCACCCCCCAGATTGTCTTATTTGAAAAACCAAGGTTTTCCAAAATCTGTGAGTCATTGTCTGTTCTTCAAAGAAGTTCATTGTGTCTCTTTAGTTTCCACATGTAAGCGGTAGCATT
>PVHT020000173.1:8596809-8660605 GCA_004024745.2 Catagonus wagneri
AGCCTTGCATTATCTTCAGCATCAACAGTCTAAAGTCTCTTTCTGAGAGGCTGATAATCTCCTCATCACTGAGCTGTTTTTCTGGGCTTTTCTCTTTCTCCCTTATCTGAGTTATAGTTTTCTGTCTTTTCATTTTTATAGGTTTTTGGTGTGGTGACCTTTTTGCCAGCAATAGAGTTGTAGCCTCTCTTAGTTCTGAGGTTTGCCTCCCCTGTGACTAAAGCTGGTATGGGTGGGGCTTGCTGTAGGCTTCCTGATGGGAGGGACTGATGCCTGCCCACTGTTAGGTGGGTTTGATTCCTATCCCTCTGATGGGTGGGGCTTTGTGTCTGGATGAGATTAGAGGCTGGCTGTGTGCCTGAGGGGTCTTTAGGCAGCCTTTTTACTGATGGGTGGGGCTGTGATCCCACCTGGATTATTGTTTGTCTTGGGGCTTCTCAGTGCTGATGGGAGGGACCAGATTTTCCCAGAAATGGCCCCCTCCAGAGGAATGCAGGCTAATGAATGTTCCCGAGAGCTTCACCTCCAATGTCCTTCCCCCACAACAAGCCACAGTCGCCCCTATTTTCCCAGGAGATCCTCCAAGAATTGCAGTCAGGTTCCGCCCGGATTCCTATGGAGACTGCTTTGCCCTGGGACCCAGTGCACGTGAAAGTCTGTGTGTGCCTTTCAAGAATGGGGGTCTCTGTTTCCCCCAGTCCTGTGGAGCTCCTGCACACAAGCCCCGCTGGCCTTCAATGCCAGATGCTCCGGGGGCTCTTTCTCCCTGTGCCCGATCCCCAGGCATGGGGTTTTGACGTGGGGCTCAGAACTCTCAGTCCTGTAGCTAAGTCTCTGTGATGCAGTTATTTTCCAGTCTGTGGGGCTTCCCACCCAGGAGGTATGGGGTTGCTTCTATCGCGTAATCGCCCCTCCTACCTCTTGATGTGGTCTCCTCTTTGTATTCTGGAGTAGAATATCTTTTTTGGAAATTTACAGTCCATTTGGTTGAAGGCTGCTCGGCATTTGGTTTTAGTTTTGCTGTTTTTCGGGAGAGAAGTTGAGCTCCAGTCCTTCTATTCCACCATCTTAATCCAATCTGACAATGTGTGTGCCTTAAAGGTCAGTTATTCCACTTTTATGTACATACATTAAAGTAAGTGCATGTACTATGGAAAACGTGTGGAGGTTTCTCAAAAAACTAAAAATGGAACTATCATATGAGCAGCAGTTCCACTCCTGCGTATTTATCCGAAAAAATTAAGAACGTTAATTCAAAAAGATACATGCAACCAGATGTTCATAGCAGCATTATTTATAGCTGCCAAGATATAGAAGCAATGTTAATGTCCATGTATTTATGCATGGATAAAGAAGGTGTGATATATATAGATAGATGTAGATATAGTGGAATACTACTTAGCCATAAAGAAGAATGAAATGTTTCCACTGGCCACAGCATAGATGAACTTGGAGGGCATGAAGCTAAGAGAAATGTCAGACAAAGACAAATATTGTATGATTTCACATATACGTGAAATCTAAAACATACCACAAACTAGTGAATGTAATAAAAAAAAGAGGCATACTCAGAGATAGAAAACAAACTGGTGGTTATCAGTGGGGAGAGGTAAGGAAGGGGGGGCAAGATAAGGGTAGGGAATTAAAAGGTACAAACTATTATGTCTGAAATAAATTACAAGGATACATTGCATAACTCAAGAAATATAGCCAACAATTTAGAATACCTATAAATGGAATGTAACCTTTAAAAACAGTGAATTACTATATTGAACAACTGTAACATTTTATTGTACATTAATTATATTTCAAAATTAAAAGAACAGAAAAAAAATGTGAGACTAAATATGTCACCTGGATAAATCTCAAAAACCATAGTAAAAAATGAAATAAGTCAAAAAGAATGTGTGCAGAATAATCTCATTCATCAAAAATTAGAAATCAAAATGTAAGCAAATAATAGAATTTTATGGAAATACACAACATAATAACATTATAGAAAAGCAAGAAGTAATTAACAAAATATTCAAGAATATATTGGAAAGTGATCAAGTTCTGCTATAGAATGCCATAGGGGCTTCTCTGGTACTGGCAAATTCTGTTTTTTAATTTGAGTGGTGGTTATGCAGATTATTATTGTTATTGTTAAAGTTTTACTTATACATAATATCTTTACATATATTTCCTGTTAAAATAAAATAAAAATAGAAAAAATGATACAGTTCCATTTTATTTTACTTTAATTACTTACTCTGGTCCTTTCTCTCTGATACAAATCTCTTTCTCTTTTGCTGTTTACTTCATGTCCTTCACAGTTTAACCCTGTGTCTGATTAGCTTGTAAACTGAATGAAGAGAGTAATATGTTTCTTTTTCTGTATAATTTTTTCAACAGTGATAATGATGCATTTAAATATCTCTTATACTTCATTATGATTAATATATTTAAATATTGTGAGAGTTCCCTGAGGGGTGGGAGAAGGGAAGCAACTTAAAGCTTTTAAAAGTCAGTTTTCATTTTTAAAAACTTCTGGGAATTTTATAAAATCTGGAATTTATTATACTTAAAGCTTTTAAAACTATTCTTCTTAAAGGATTAAGTAGTCAGCAATAGAAAGAGGAATAAATTTAACTGCTCTCTATATTAATGATATACCTTATTCATTTGATAAGTGAACAAATCAAATCTAATTTTTTTAATTTCTCCCACAGGGAAATACATCCAGAAAGAGACATATAACTTAAAGCTATGACTTAATAAAACCTTATCTTATTAATAGGTTTCCTTAAAGAGAAAATTTTAAATTTATAAGTATGGGCTCTAAAAATGGCAATCTTTTTAAAGGTACAGGTATAAATATTAACCCAGGATGTGCAAAAATATATTGAATAAACATTACAGATATTTTAGTCTAACCAATTAGAAAATTAAACACTATTTTTCACGTAAAATCAGTCTTTTTAAAGTTATTAATAAGTTCCCCTTTTTTTAATATAAGAATAATTTGACCTATTTATACAAGTCATCTTTGTGTCTCCATATGCTAGTTAAGCTGTTTTTCATATTGCTGTAACTGGTATGAACCACATAATCAAATACTAAAAGCACACAGGCAATTTTGAGGAAAAAATATGTCCTGCTCTCCTTTTAGGAGTTGAATTTCTTTTTCTAATTACAAGTTTAAATCTTACCTTGTAATTCATTGAATTATAATATAACTTTCCCTGGATTGGGTCCCAAATAATCCTAAATCTCTCACTCAGACTTAATCGGTATTATGCCCAGCTGAATATGTCCTAGAATACTGCCAAAGTTAATACCCATCTGACTGGTCATGTACTTGCTGACCACGGGAAAGTGCTTTGTATTTGATTTCAAGGATTATAGGAATGACAACTGTAATATTTGTTTGGAGTATCTTGCAGTTCATAGTGCAATTTAAAATACATTATTATATTTCATCCCTAGACAAATAAGTGACTGGTACTACTACTTTACAGTTTAGGAAAGCAAGCTCAGAAAACATGAGAGATACCAAAGCTCCATAACTAGTATGTTGGGGTGACGGTTTTTCATGATTATGTCACATTTCTCTTTGGCTTGCCAGCAAAGGTGCTAACTGCTCTTTGGCTCTGGACTTTCTTTTTATGAATACTTGTGGAATAACCTTGTGAAATGGGGAGAGTGTCCAGATGGGAGGAGTCCAGAGCAGAGGTCAGGCAAGTTTGCTCTCAGTCTATAATACAAAATTTGAGTTCTTTCAACTTAATATTTCTTAGCCGCGATGCAAACCTAATTTGCTGTTATTTCTATCTGGGTCATTAAACATTGGCCCCTTGGGAACTGGCATGAAAATGAAGCCATGAATAATTAAGTTCTTTGTCTCTGATCCAGGAGTCTCATGTCTTCTACCAAGAGCCGTAATACTGGCCAACTACTTAGTTTGGAAGTATGGTAAAATCTCAGATTTGTTCTACTTCTGGGGAACAAATTGTGAAGCAGAGGAGACAATGGTTTGTTTAGTTTCATGATTCAGTACACATTTTGTATATTACAATGGCTCCCCAAATACTGATTATTTTATGCATGATAAATGGAGGATTTATGTTATTGCATCCTTATTGGGCCAAATAGCTCATGCACAAGCTTTTTTAATTTATATATTTATGTGTTTAGGATACAGACACACCTGGAAGGGTACAAATTACTGACGACAGTGGTAGCATCTGGTGAAGGGACTTGCATACATGAGGATACAAGGGAGATTTTCCTTTTAACCATACACATATTCATGCGTACTGAATGGTGTTCTTTGTACAAGGCAGTATATTATAGCGGTCAATAAAATCAAGTTCTCCAGTTTCACATTCTTAATTAATTGACTGCATAACATTGATCACGTTACTTAAAATTCATTTCTGAAGTTACCATTGGGGCACAGTGGAAATGAATCTGACTAGTATCCATGGGTATGCAGGTTCGATCCCAAGCCTTGCTCAGTGGGTCATCTGATATTGCTGTGGCTGTGGCTTAGGCTAGCAGCTGTAGCTCTGATTTGACTCCTTGCCTGGGAACTTCTATATGCTTCAGGTGCAATCCAAAAAAAAAAAACAAAACAAAAAAAATTCATTTCTAGATGCTTCAATTTTCTTATTGATAAAACTGTACCATTATAATAACCACCTTACAGGTTGTAAGGATTGAAAGACTTGTTATCTTAAAGGTTTTTGTATAGTGCCTTAGAATAGGAGTTCATTAAGTGTTAGCAGTAATAATTAAAAATGATTTTCATGTGTTAATTTTTAAAAAATGAGAGAATATTTATGTGAATACAAGTTACAACATAAAGTGAAAATACTGACACCTGTATCTATATCCTTTAGTTCAGACTGAGGTGCAATTACAGAACACATACTTTGAATTTGTTTTGATAGGGAAGAGGTAAGAAGAGAACACTGGATGTCTTCACAAAGGGCTAATGATGCCATAAATATGGTAAGGAAATTACAGAAGGAAATCTCATTGGTGAAAGCACAATCTTTTCACTAAGCATGTTCACCCCTTAAGTCAGCACTGCCTCAGTAAACGGTTTTTTACTTATGCATTTATTCCTTAATTCAGTTATTTAATAGCACCTTTAATTTATCAGGCTAGTGATAAAACAACTATTAATCAAATAATATAAAATTGATATAATTATCATCATTGAAGAAATGTGAAGACTGAAGCTTTAAAATGTTACATAGGTTACTGAAAGCCCTACAGCACAGTTTTTCTTATTTGTCTAATGTTGATAAAAATTTTACCAATTTTTGAGGTTTAAATGCGATAAGAACTTACTCCAGTACTTATAACAGTGATCTCAGACATACCATCCTTCTGGAACAACCTCTGAAATTTTGAGATTGACTCACTCTGGCAATATTTTCTTATGAGTAACGTACCATTTTTGGAAATAATACACCTCGTTCTTATTCTACAACATACCCATTAATATCTTTTTCTATTCCCCTAGTGAGGTGGCATCACTGAAATTAAAATTCTAGAATCTCAGCTTCTTGTATTTCGGTCCTAGGAACCTAAAATGAAAAGAACTGAATAATTCTTCCTTTGTTGCATAAGTACTAGTTGACTGTACCCATTGAGTCATAAGGCAAGTACAGACATCCCTTGTAGGGGCTTATTAGTTCCAGGACCACCTCACCCCCCAACTCAGGGTGTAGTGTTTGCATATAACTTAAGTACATCCTCCTATATACTTTAAGTATAGTCCTGTATACTGTAAGTATTCCCTAGATTACTTATAATACCTAATACAATGTAAATGCTATGTAAATAGTTATAAATACATTGTATTACAATGTAAATGTTATGTAAATAATGTAAATAGTTGCCTTGTATGGCAGGTTGAAATTTTGCTTTTTTTGAATTTTGTTTTCAACTTTTTAAAATCTGGAGTTTGTGAAATCTGCAGGTATAAAACCAACCAGATATAGAGGTCTGGCTGTATCAGAAACTTGACTAACTATGCTTAAAGCAATTCTTTGGACACAGACAAGATCAGTAATGCTCTAAGTCTGGCTAGGTGTTTCTGGTAAGTTCCATTTTTGATTTCCTTCTCAACTATAGTTAACAAGTACATGTTAACAAGGCCAGACCTACCAGATAAAGTTGGTATTTGAAAACTTAAGAGTTTGAAAATCTTATAGTTGGGGAAGATACAAGATTCATTAAGACCTACCTCAAGTTAAAAATGTCAGGCAACCTCATTGAAGGGGTGACAAGTGAATTCTGCCAAGACCATTTTACAAAAAGGGAAGATCTTAAAATTTTCTAGTCTGTATCCTTTTAAGATAACACACCATATTTCCAAATGCCTAAGTGTCACCTGTTTGTCCTAGATGGAATTCTAAGATTGCTTCTTAAAATGTCCAGTCCCTGAAAAATACATACCTTCTTTAGTCATTCTAACTCTAGGAAGGTTGCTTCTATATTGGGACTTCTCAGATATACTCAAGGCCCTAAATCAATTGACTTTAAAAAGGGAGGCTATCCTGCTGATACTAACTCCATCATGGGAGACCTTAAAAGGATTTCAGCTTTTCCCAGTAAGAAAGGTTTGAAGTGTGAGAAGAATTCTAGCTGAGGGAGGTTCTCCATTGCTGGTTTTGACATGGGAAAGGGTACATGGACTCTAGGCAATGAGAGTGGCCTCCATCTGACAACGAAAAAGGCAATAGGGCTCTCAGTCTGACAAGTCCAAGGAACTGAATTGGGCCATGAAAATGAAACAAGACTGCAAGGTTCTATTTAGAATATAATAGCTTGACACTGATTTTCACCCTGTAGGACCTTGAGCAGGGACCCCAGTCACTGTGTACACACTTATGATCTACAGAACTGTGAGCTAGTAAGTAGGTATTGTTTTATGCTACTCAATTAGTTGTAGGTTTTTTTTTTTTTTTTTTTTTTTTTTTTGGTCTTCTTAGGGCCACACCTGTGGCATTAGGAAGTTCCCAGGGTAGGAGTTGAACTGGAGCTGTAGTTGCCAGCTTATGCCGCAGCCACAGCCACAGCAATACGGGATCCAGAATCTAAGCCACGTCTGCAACCTACACCACAACTCACGACACGACAATGAGAGATCCTTGACCCTCTGAGCAAGGCCAGGGATCAAACCCACATCCTCATGGATACTAGTCCTGTTCATTACTGCTGAGCCACCCCAGGAACTCCAAACTAATATGTAGCTTGGGGACCATTCTCTAAATGCAGTTTTATTGTATTATTTTCCTTTTTAGACTTCTTTCTAATTTTCCCTCTTCTGCTTGTATAACTATGTCAGTAGTAAAAATTCCAATAAGCAATGTGGCATGTCACAAAGGTGGAGGAGAATGAAAGAGCTTGTATACACATGTACAAATGATTCAATGTCTCCTGCCAACATTTGGTGGAATTTCTCCTGAATTTTTGTCTAAGTACATGATTCCATAACATTGAACGGATATTTGCTTAATTGCAACCAATAAAAAAAAATTATTTTCAGCCTCTTTCTCTTAAGATCTTGGGAGGTTTGGTTAGTTTTCCTTGGCACTTTAACCCCCTGGAAGATTGAAGGGTCCAACAAGACAGTTACACCACGGCTGAGGTATTTGTATCTTCTAACCTATCTACCACTTCAAGGAAAGTTGCGTTAAAATTTTCCATGAGAATCTTTCATTGATTTCCCAGTTTCCAAGGCATTTGATTTGTGTGTGTTTCCTTAGTGTGGCTAAACCACACTTTACAACTCTCCCTACCCTGGCAACAGTTCTGCTTCCTGGCAAATACCCAGTTGTTTAAAGTTGACTCTGGGTTGTGATGCTCCCTCAAAACATCATGTCTGAAGCTGTTCCACAGTTTTAAAGCCTTGCTCTGCTCTCCTGGAGCAATGTCATTTAGATCCTCTGAGATGGATTATGAGATGGATATGCCTTGGGAATTAGATCCATTGCTCTCTCTTTCTCTCCCCCTCCTTTCCCTTCCCCGTTCCATCTCCCCCTTTCCCTTTCTCCCATTCCTTTTTTCTCCCTTCCTTTCTTATTGTCTTCCTTTCACTTTTTCTCTCTTTCCTCTACTGGGTGATCATACAGACAGATCCTCAGAGTGTATGTGGTCACTCTGCTTTTCAAAAGTCACAGTTAATAATTCCAGGATCCAGAGTCTAAATGGGGGCTGGTGAGGACCAGAGCCAGCTTGCTTTTGTGGGATGATTTTCCAGCTAATCTGTTCCTTGTTCTTTCCCACTTCTGGGTGGGAAGAAAGAAAAGTTTGTCCTTGAGGGTAGAGGAAGGTATGGAGGCTGTAGAAATTTATTTTCTTTGTTTTTTCTTTTTTTTTTGCTCTATTTGTTGTACCAAATATAATCCATCTAATCTAAAATAACACCAATTGTAAATGCATGTTATTTTTTAAAAAGAAAAAAAAATGCTGCAATGAAACCATGGTACAATGTTTTCTTGTAGAATATTTATTTTATATAATTCTTATATATTGAAAAATTTTTCACTATATTCAATCCACTATGCTTCAACTATTTCTTATGAATGAAGAGCTATCTTCCAAATAGCTAACACCCTTTTACCAAATTTTGATGGTTGTATTTTGGACACATGTGTAGATTGTAAAAAAACTAACTCTCAAGGGAGAACATTTATAAAATGTTAAGATACATCCATATTTCAGAGATGTTAAAATGTGAAAATATGTCATTTAAAACTGAAATTAAATATCCTGCTGCAGTTATTCTTCTCTGGCAGACTTTCATTTATGTATGTATTTATTTATGAAAATTTTATTGGGGTGTAGTTGACTTACAATGTTGTGTTACTTTCAGGTATATAGCAAAGCAAATCAGTCATATATATATATATATATGTACACACACACATCTATCCATTCTTTTTCTGATTTTTTTCATATATAGGTTATTACAGAATATTGAGTAGTTGTCCCTGTGCTATACAGTAGGTTCTTGATACTTATCTATTTTATATATTGTAGTGCCTGTATGTTAATCAGAGACTCCTAACTTATCCCTCGCCCCATGTTTCCCTTTTGGTAACCATAAATTTAGTTTCAAAATCTTTTGAGTCTGTTTCTCTTTTGTTAAGTAAATTCTTTTGTATCATTTTTGGTAGATTCCACATATCTAAGGGAAGTAGATTCCTGACTTCCCTTAGTAAAATAATGCCTAGGTCTAAAATGTTTCTGCAAATGGTATTATTTCATTTTTTTATGGATGAGTAATATTCCATTGTGTATATATGTGCCACATCTTCTATGCCCATTCCTCTGCTGATGGACATTTAGTTGCTTCCATGTCTTGGCTACTGTAAACAGTGCTTCTATGAACATAAGGGTGCATGTATCTTTCTGAATTGTGGTTTTCTCTGGACATATGCTCAGGAATGGATTGCTGGATCATATAGTAGTACTTTATTTAGTTTTTGAAGGAACTTCCATACTGTTCTCCGTAGTGAATACACCACCTTACATTCCCACCAGTGGTGTAGCAGGTTCCCCTTTCTCCACATCTTCTCCAGCATTTATTATTTGTAGACTTTTTGATCATACCAATTCTGATTGGTGTGAGGTTATATCTCATTGTAGTTTTTTTTTTTTTTTTCTGTCTTTTTGCCTTTGCTAGAGCTGCATCTGCAGCATATGGAGGTTCCCAGGCTAGGGGTCTAATTGGAGCCGTGGCCACCGGCCTATGCCAGAGCCACAGCAACGTGGGATCCGAGCTGCGTCTGTGACCAACACCACAGCTCACGGCAACGCCGGATCCTTAACCCACTGAGCGAGGCCAGGGATCGAATCCACAACCTCATGGTACCTAGTCGGATTTTTTAACCACTGAGCCATGACGGGAACTCCCCTCATTGTAGTTTTGATTCGCATTTCTCTAGTAATTAGTGATGTTGAGCATCTTTTCATGTGCTTTTTGGCCATCTGTTTTTCTTCTTTGGAAAAAAATACTTATTTTTTTCTGACCATTTTTTGATTGGGCTTTTTTAAATGTATAAAGCTTCATCATCTGTATACTTTGGAGATTAATCCCTTGCTGGTTTCTTTGTTTGCAAAGATTTTCTCCCATTCTGTGGATTTTTTTTTTAATGGTTTCCTTTGCTGTGCAAAAGCTTTTAGGTATAATTAGGTCCCATTTGTTTATTTTTGTTATTTGTTATTATTTTCATTACTGTAGGAGATGGATCCAAAAAGTTATTGCTGTGATTTATGTCATCAAAGAATGTTCTGCCTATGCTTTCTTCTAAGAATTTTATACTATCTGGTCTTACTTTTAGGTCTTTAATCCATTTTGAGTTTATTTTTACTTATGGTGTAAGAGAATGTTTTAATTTCATTCCTTAATTTTTTTAAATTATGTTGCAGACAAATTGCATTATGAGAGGTTTCTCTCATTATCGTAGCATTGAGGGTACTACAATCAATTATCTTTTCCTGGTGTCTGGATCTTTTCCTGAAATAGCTCTTCTGATGGCTACACAGAGGGTACCCTTGTCCAACTATATTTACCTCATCTTTCCTTCAAACCCTTAAAAACGTGAAGCATCTCCTGATATGAAGCACATATTAATTTACTTTTAAAATTTCCTTCACATAAAATGCTAAAGTGTTATCAGTTTTATAATATTGTATATTCTTTCAAGTATTCAAATAAGTAATACCTGTTTTTATTCATGTAACATACATTGTATTCTAAGAAAACACTTCATTTCCAGTGCTGATCATATGCTAAATTGGACATCATAAATTTGATTGCTTATCATACAATAAACTTGATGTCTCCCAAACCTCATACACAATATATTTAAAGTTGAATTCATATTCTTTCCCATAAAGAATATGTATCTATTTTTGGTAAGATTTTTGTTTCAACACTTTCTGCCTCCATCGGAAAACTAGAAATTGTGTCTACCGCTCCCTCCCTCCTCCCTTCATCATTATAGAAACTATTTAATACTATAGATTCCTCCTTCTAATATTTCTTCTCTCCTTCCCAAGATTCACTAATTTATTTCTGTCCATCACTACTTCTGTCCTATGAAAGCCTCATCTTTCATCTCCCTATAACCAATCCATCTTCATTCACTCCAACATCCTTTCAGAGAAGCTTTAAAAATGTGAATACGATTATGCCATTCATGTGCATAAAATACTTCAAAGTCTTTCCTAAAACTTACACGAAAAAAATGTTTCAGTTGTTCCACTTAACACAAAAGGGCCTTCATGATCTGACTCTCCAATTATTCCATACACAATAATCTTAATTTCTATTATATTAAATTATTTCATTGACTATGAGCATGCCAAGTAATTTCACATATTCATTCATTGCATATGTTGACCTATGGGCATGAATGCTTCCTTCTTTATCAAACAAATGCCAGCTTTTCCCTGAGAACTCAAGTATACTCTCATCATTTTTGATGAAAGTCCTCAAGCCTCTCAGTCTAGTTTACATGACCCTTCTCTGTGTTTTCTGGACGCTTCTCACTATTCTGGACGCTGTCACTATTCTTGTAGTGTACATTACCCATGGTACTGTAGCACGACGTCTCATCTTCCTTCTACTCTACACTGTAAGTTATCAGGGAGAATGAACTAATTTCTTGTTGAAGTGTTTAGATTTTTTTTTATTATTTTGCTTATTTTAACCTTTTATTTTCAGCAAAACTAATAAATCTTAAGCATTCATAAATATTACTGAGCAAATTGACAATCCTTTGTTTTGGCAATTGGTTACCAAACAGTGGTTTTCAAACTTTGCTCTGCCAAGTCCTCGGAATTCTGTGGAAATGATATAGGGCATCTCTTGAGAACCTCATGAGCTGTTTTTGGAGTTTATTTGATGTTTTTTTGTCTGTTTGTTTGGGTTTTTAGGGCCATACCTGTGGCACATGGACGTTCCCATTCTAGAGGTCAAGTTGGAGCTGTAGCTGCCAGCCTACACCACAGCCACAGAAACACCAGATCCAAGCCATGTCTGCAACCTGCAGCACAGTTCATGGCAACATGGGATCCTTAACCCTCTGAGAGAGGTCAAGGATCAAACCCTCATCCTCATGGATACTTGTCGGGTTCATTACCACTGAACCACAGTGGGAACTCCTTGATGTATTAAAGTATGTGTTAAAAGGCTTCCCTAAAGATTAATATTATTAAACAATATAAAGTGAGTAACCACTCGCATGGGTATAACTGGCATGCTCCAGTTTACTTCCAGTAGGAGGAAGAACAGTTTATTTTAGTTTTCATATATGACTAAGCCCAACCTAACAAGATTGCTAGGACACAGTATCAGCTGTGAGGCTTTCTTTCACAAATATCCCATGTCCCTTATCAAGACTGCCCTGAAAATTAGATTTATCTTTCAAGGTTGATTTCTGGAGTGTTTTCCCATCCTAGAACCTATGTGAAGTCTTGGTTTCTTATGTTACCATGTTTACTGTTGGACCTTTTGTTTCTAAGAACTGTACTGTTTGTTGTACAGTATAAGACACCATTCTCCTCAGAAATTGCCTGTTATGTGAGAAATGGCATCCTGCTGAAAGTGATGAAACATGGAGGTCCTACACAGATGATACACATGGATTATCAAGGAGACAAAGATATAGATACCAAGGTTGGTCTTGAATTCTACAAGGTTCCTGGTATGTTGTGATCTCAGATCAGTGAGGAGATTTCAGAGGGTTCTTGAAATCGTATGTGTAAGATTATATATTTGTTTCCACTAATCTCTAATGAAATTTAGCAATTATTAAGGTAGGCAGTACAGTTTCAATTGTTAAGGTAGGTAACACAGTTTAGTAGGTTTAGAAGTACCCATGATTTTTCACTAAGAAAAAAATCACAAGGATTTTCATAGAAATTGAATAATTCTTATCACTGGATCTTTTACTTCTTACACATAAATTTTTCCTTACAAAAGCAAGTAATGACACATATTTCACCAGATTAAAACATATTCCATGTGAGAAACAGACATTTTTAAAGATGAAATTATAGAAGGTCATTTTACTAACAGCTAATTTGCCAAAAATCAAGGAATCGACTTACCTAATCAATTTAATGAATTTATACATCCTTAAAACTTGTTTTAAAGTCTTTGAAAATGATTTTTCAAGTACAGTTGGTCAATTTTTATTTTAGAAGTACTCTTCCACTTTAAGGAATATAAACCATTTATAAATTGAAGAGCCAAGAAGTGTTTAGATGGTATCTGTAATAGTCACACATATGTTGTTCATTACTAGGGTCATTTCATTATCATGACCTTGTTGGATTTCTTCATTCTCCAAGAAGAATCATTCTGTGGTCATTTAAACAGAAGCAGAAAAAAAGTTTATGTGATTCAATACTCAGTGAAAAATATCTGTGGCAAATTAACTAGGTAAAAGATAATAGCATAATTGTGAGGCAGAGGGCAAAGTGGAAGTACCTGTTCGGGGCTCAGCAGCCAAATCTTCATGTACTTCATGATCCATCAATGTATGAATCCTATACAATACCTTGGACAGAGTGATTAGCTCAAGGGTGGTATGTGCCTTAAGTCAGTCCAATCAGAGGGTAAATCAGACTTTTGATGCAAGAGTTCCCAATGTGGCTCAGCAGTAATGAACCCGACTAGTATCCAAAAGGATGTGGGTTCGATCCCTGGCCTTGCTCAGTGGGTTAAGGATCTGGTGTTGCTGTGAGCTGTGGTATGGGCTCGCAAATACAGCTCAGATTTGGTGTTACTATGTCAGCAGCATAGGCTGGCAGCTGCAGCTCTGGTTTGACCTCTGGCCTGGGAAACTCCATATGCCTTGGGAGCGGCACTTAAAAAAGGCTTGGTTCAAATGATTACTAACTAGTGAAGATGATATTTGGGAATGTCTAGAGACGTGTTTGCTACATTATAGGAAGCCAGTGTTAGACTAACAAGTGGAAGGAGGTAGTAATGTGAAAATCTTAGAAAAATGAAGCTTTATGCCATTGGGAATCCCTGGAATAAATCTTACTAGATGTCATTCAGTTTAGGTTAGGATCTTTGTTACTGTGGTCTGTAAAGTCTACAGTAAAATCTGGATTGTAGTCTGTAAAGACTACTGTAAAGTTCAGTAGTCTGGTCTGAAAACTTCCCTTTTTAAAGAATTCTGACACAAAAATAAATCATGTGTATATTATGTTAGCAGCATTTTTAATAAAATATAAAAATTGATAGAAAATGGGATAAATTATAATTTCTTGAGTAGGATACAAATTTTGTCACAATGTCCATAATAGCCATAAAGAAATATATTTCAAGAAAATAGCCACAGCACTAAGTAAATATCTAGAAGGTTTCCTGGACTATTCTATATATCGCAGTACCATTACTGATCTATCAGCAAGTCTCAAAACTACTCAAGATCTATCCACTTCTCTCCATTTCTACTATGATATTCTCTAATCAGGGCCAGTACATTTTACTGTCAGGACTATTTCATTTGCTTTCTGTTTTGAATAGTTTGAGTCCACCATTGAACTTGTAGAATACATTCCCCAATCTTCAGTTTTATTTTATTTTTTTTTTGAGGGAGTCTTAATCAGATCAAATCACTTACTAATCAATTATATTGTTTATTATAAGATTTAAGCATTCTAAAATCCTAGGCTTTATATGTGCTGGCCCCTGTCTATCTCTCCAACTTTACTCCCTTCACTTTTTCACTTGTTTTCTGTGCTCCAGCCACAAGAGTAATCTTTCTGTGCCTTGATCAAGCCAGTGAGTTTCCATTATCTGGTTTTCACCCTGAGTTGCTACTATGATGTTCTTGCACTTGAGTTTTCTTGATTGCCAACTCTGCCATTCAGATTTATTTAATGTCAGTTTTTTTTTTCTGAACATTGAAACCTATTTTTATTCTCTGTGTAGCAATAATCACAGACTGATTTCTTTTGTGTGTATTGTTTTTCCCTGTTAGAACATGAGCTTTATGAGAAGAAGGAGTTTGTCAGTCTTATTCACTATTTCTTCTTAGTGCCAATATATATAAAGCATAGTAAAAAGTTAATAGCAATTTTGGAATTAGAATTAGTGGGTTATTATAACTTGATTTAGGTAAGTGTTGCTTTAACCCTGAATTATTTGGCAAAATTAAATGTAAACAATTAAAACTGAGAGTACATACATTGTTTGAACAATACTAATTTACATGGTACTTAAGGGAAATTATTTGTTCCATTACTGCTACTCCTTCTTAACTTATTTTTAGTTGGCTGCTTATACCAACATATTTCAGTGTACATTTAGTCTTTTGTTTGGGAGAAAGAAACTACTGCATGGAGATACTCTTATATCATGAGTTTATGGAGATAAGTCATCTCATTGTACAGTTTTATTGAACCCTTCTCATAGCCAAGCTGTTTGGAGGAAATTTTAGATGTATATTTTTTTATATTTTCTTACAGTCTTTCTCTTCAAACAGCATCCTGTATTCATGTTGTTTCTCTGCCAAGAGTTAAACATCTTTCAGTAATGGTATTATGCTCTCCTTGTTTTAAGAATTTTTTCATTGACTTCACTTAGCTTTTACAAGAATGAAAATAGGGCAGCCTTTCACAAGCTCCTCTCTGATAGTTATCCATATATAATTGTGACAATCTTCATAAAATAAACTTGCATAAAATATTGCTAAATTCTTTGGAATATGCATACATATATAGTGAGTAACAAAAACCACCCATAAAAGTTCATTTCTATTAGACTGTGTGGGGTCTTTTTCTTATGTTTTAGTTCTCTATTCAGGAAATTTTTTTACTGAAAGTTTAAGTAAACCAGTAGAAATAAATATAGCCATTGGGGTACTGAAAATATTGTTCAGTGCAGCAAATTCCTAGTGGTATAATTAGATTATATTTTTAAGATACTTTGAAATACGCCATTCCCACTCTATAAGTGGCTACGTGTATGATTTTATAAAGTGTCTAATGTTCAACATAAATTCTATGCCTTAGGGCTTCCTTTTTAAGTGCTTTAACATAATGTATGCAGCAAAATCATAGTGATGATGACGGCAGTGAATTAAAAAATTGAAAAAGGACAAACATTTTAATGATGATTAAAGTATATGAAAATTCTTTTTCGTTTTTTAGTAAGTACCAAGGATCTCAAAAATTTTCTTCACTTTTGGCAGAATATCAATATAATATAGTGATAGCACACACACATATTTTAGATTTAGATATTTATCAAGAAATGTATACATGACTTGTGCCTTAATTTCTGACCTTCTGCTTTATCTTTTTTTGAATCTTATTTCAAGTAACAATTTTGTCTTATTCTGTTCCTTTCTAATTTGTATTATTAATGTCCCATTTAAAATCTCAGAAGCTATCAAATTTGTCTATTTAAAGAGCTCTGGAAGGGAAGCCATTTTTGTATCCATTCATCTGCTGACAGAGGTTTAGATTGTCTTGGCTGCTGTGAATGAAGCTGCAGTGAACATGAGAGTACAAATATCTCTTCAAAATCCTTATTTCATTTCCTTTAAAAATATATCCATAAGTAGAATTGAGAGATGATATGATAGTTTTATTTTTAATTCATTGAGAAACCTCTGTACTATTTCCACAGTGCCTGTACCAACTTGCATTCCCACCAACAGTATATAAGGGTTCTCTCTTCTCCACATCCTTCCCAACAAGGATGTTATCTTTTTTTGTTTCCATAATACTTATTCGAGTGTGTGAGATGATATCTTATTATGATTTTGATTTGTATTTCCCTGACAATTAGCAATGCCGAACTCTTTTTCATGTGCTCGTTGGTCACTTATATGTCTTATTTTGAGAAATGTCTATTGAGAATCTTTACCCATTTTTTTGGGTCTTTTTTGTTATTTTAGGGCCCCACCCACGGCATATGGAGCTTCCCAGGCTAGGGGTTGAATTAGAGCTGTAGCTACTGGCCTATACCACAGCCACAGCGATGTATGATCTGAGCGGCTTCTGCGACCTACACCTTAGCTCACGGCAATGCCAGATCCTTAACCTACTGAGTAAGGTCAGGGTTCAAACCCATGTCCTCATGGATACTAGTCAGGTTCATTAACCACTGAGCCACATCAGGAACTCCAATCTTTGCCGATTTTTAATCAGTTGATTTGCTTTTTAGCTATTGAATTGTATAATTTCTTTATATATTCTAGAAAATAACCTCTTATCAGATATATACTTTGTGAATATTTTCTCCCATTCCATATATTGCCTTTTTACTCAGTTGATTGTTTCCTTTGCTTACAGAAGCTTTTTTGTTTGAAGTAGTCATATTTATGTATTTTTGTTTTCATAACCTGTGCTTTTAGTGTCATATCAAAAAACATCATTGCCAAGATCGATGTCAAAGATTCCCAATATTTTCTTTTATGAATTTTATGACTTCAGGTTTGCATTTAAGTCTTTGATCCATTTTGAGTTGTTTTTTTTTAATATGGTGTAAGACAAGGTTGCAGTTTTATTCTTTTGCATATGTATGTGCAGTTTTCCCAAAGATTGTTGAAAGGATTATTTTTCTTCATTGTGTGTTCTTAACACCCTTCTTAAAGATCAATTTCCTTGTGTGGATTAATTTCTGGGCTTTATATTCTGTTTTACTGGTCTCTATTTCTATTTTTTTTAATGTTAGTACTACACTGTTTTGATTACTGTAACTTTGTAATACTTTTTGGAAGTCAGGGAGTATAATGCATCCTGTTTTATTCTGGCTCAAGATTGCTTGGCAATCAGGGTCTTTTGTTCTACATAAACTTTTAAATTATTTTTTCTATTTCTGTGAAGGATCCTGTTGGGTTGATAGGATTATGATGTGGCTTCTCACAGTTTTGTGCTTTATTGGGTTGCCGCATCTTCTTCATTGTATTAGAATACAACAGAGAGCTATTTTTGACAATGAGTAGTTGTTAATGCTGTTTCTGTAAGAGATAAGTGCTGGAAACTTCTGGTCTGCCATCTAGCTAATATCAATCTCTTATTTGTAATTGGTTGTTTTCGTGTCCATGTTCTTGAGTTTTGAAAACAGTATTATGTCTATTTAATCCTCAATATGTTCAGTATACACAGTAGAATTAATTTTAAACAAATCACTTTACTTATTTATTTATTTATTTATTTATTTATTTATTTATTTATTTGGCTTTTCAGGGCCGCATCCATGGCATATGGAGGTTCCCAGGCTAGTGGTCGAATTGGAGCTATAGCTGCCAGCCTATGCCACAGCCACAGCAACGCAGGATCTAAGCTGCGTCTGCAGCCTACACCACAGCTCATGGCAATGCCGGATCGTTCACCCACTGAGCAAGGCCAGGGATGGAACACGCAACCTCATGCTTCCTAGTCGGATTTGTTAACCACAGCACCACAGGGGAACTCCTGAACAAATTATTAAATGTCTAAATTCCTGCAAAGATTGTCAAGGTAGGGAAATTTTTGGTAACTCATAAATAATAACTATACTGACTATAGATACTTCAGGTCTTGAGGATTAAAGTAATCTTCTCTCTACTTTTCCTAATAAAGAACATCCTTATACACATAGTCCTGAATTTAAAACAATGTTAACTGCCATAGCCTTTGAATCATTATTGCTCGGTCATACCAAACACACCGATTAATGAAATAATTATTGGGATTTTCCAGCGTGGCTTTCGAAGATACATGTTTAATGCTGTTTTCCATTAAAGCAGCTTACCCAAGTTTTCTGAATCTCTGCTCCCATGAATGATGTTATTCGCATTATACTAGTAGAAAATGATCCATGGTATTTGTGTACAAAAGAACAGAGTCCTCTCTTAAGTTCTTTTGTTTCAGTGGTCAAGATTTACTCCTTTGCCTGTTATAGTTTTACTGTGTTATCTACTGCTGAAGACAGGTGTACTTAATTGAAGTGTTAGAACTCAAAGGTCAATAAATATAATAGCTAGACAATATTGAATTTGTGGTTTTGGTTATAACTATGGATTATTAATTCCTCTCACTGAATCTCTCTCACACACACATGGACACACACACACACACACACACACACACACACACACACACCACTGAAAAGGGGACACGATATTTGGGATCCTGCTTTTTCAGGTTAAGGTAACAATGTGGTGAATTAAACAGTATCCATAATCATGGGTAACACATTATTAACTGCATAAATGACAATTGCATGACCTAGAATATAAGCACATTTTGGCAATGAGACATAAGACTATTAGTATACTTTATTTTTCCAAAAAGAATTAAAATTACATAAAATATAAAATATCACTTTTACTTTAAATGCTATAAACAAATTTATAATACATGAGAAACACAATGCCATACATTAACATGTGTATCATAAATCCTGTATAAGACATGACACTAGGAAGAATTTAATGTAGGTATTGCAGAGACTATTAGCCTGCTGTGCAATCAGTGACCAGCTGGCCAGCCTAGATGAGTATGTTCCTTGTCCTCATTTGATAGAAATTTAATATAAAACCCATTTAATAATAACATTTTAGCAATGCTATATACCACTTATTGTATGCTTATTGTATGCCAGGTATAGTACCAGGGGCTTCATTCAAATTGTTTAATCTAATCATCACAATTCCTATAGTAGCCAGCCTGTACTATTACAAATTGACAAATAAAGTAACTTAGGCTCAAAATCAGCTCTATCTCTCTGACAGTAAAGCCCCTGCAAGTTTTCTAGGCATGTTATGCTTGATTCAGTTGGCCAAAATTGTTAGAAAAGTGAATTTGTTTTTAACTTGTTATTATGGTTGAAATTTGTAACCACTCAGGAAAAAATCTATGAAATGACTTTTAGACCCAGGAGCAGAAGTTTCAATGGTCCAAGATTTCTCTCAAATCTCATTAAGCTGGCATGTATAGCATTTTGTATTCAAAGTAGAAATCTAAGAAGTGAATGAACTTGAGTCTCTCAAAAGCAGATACTCATTTTCAGGAAGGTGCGAAATGTAAAGCGTTCCAAATTCTTGGTTTGTTTTTTCAACATATTGTTCTGTTTTAACACTTGCTCCTACATGCCACAAATAGTAGAGTACTCTCTGAACAGGCCCCACTGTCTCACAGCCTCCCTGTTTCTCAGTTTGTTATACTGAGCACAGCTGGCGCACTCATCCTTCCAAAGCATGGAGGGATGGGAGCTCCCTTTGGAGATGGGAGCTGGGTTCCTAATGATGCGTCAGACATGAGAACTGCTGCCTAAGTATGTGTGGTCTCTTACAGACCTCAGAGAGTCTCTCCCCCTCTCTCTTTCCAAGGAAAGGCAGAGTGAGGACAAGGAACATACTCATCTAGGCTGGCCAGCTGGTCATTGATTGCACAGCAGACTAATAGTCTCTGCAACACCTACATTAAATTCTTTCTAATGTCATGTCTTATACAGGATTTATGATACACATGTTAATGTATGGCATGTATTTCCCATGTGAATTTGTTTTGTACATGACATACACACACACACATATAATCTTAAAAAGTGCACTGGGGGAGTGGCTAAAATGAAAATTACACATAATAACAAATACTGCTTGTTAGATAGTGACTGCAATTTTCATCAGACGTGGGGAAAGTATAAATTAGTATAGCCACTTTGAAAATTGATTTGGCAGCACTTACTAGTCCATGTAGATTAGTAAATGTATGGTATATACCCAATGTAAGTGCACACATGTATGTGTCAAAAGATAAGTACTAGAGTGTTCACAGAAGCACTATTCATAACACCTCCAAATTAGACATGATCTGTTGTATGTTCATACAATGAGATATGTGGTAATGATAATGAACAAGATACTATAATATGGTCGAGACTTCATAAATGTTAGTTGAATAAAAAAAAGGCAGAGAAGCGTATTTAAAGTATGATTGTGTTTATGTAAAGTTCAATGAAAGACATAGCTCATCTATGGTATTAGGAGACAGGATAGAGTTACGTGCAGTTACATGGAAGTAGTGTTGGAAGAAGCTGGCACTAGGCAGTTTTGAGGATCTGGTTATGTTCTATTTCTTGATCTTATTGCTGGTTACTTAGGTGCATTTATTTTGTTTAAAAAAAATCTCTAGTCCGTGCAGTTTGATCTGTGTACTTTTCCATGTGAGTGCTATACGTCAACACAATTTATAAATTTTTCAAAAATGTACTTTTCCTTTTGGAGTATGGGATTTGAAACATATTTGACGGATGCATGTGTTTTTGAAATCTATTGTGTAAAATTTCCTTGTTTCTCCTCACTTATCCATGTGGCTTATTTCTCTAACTCATTTGAATAGAAAGATAAAAGATGCTTATCTTGGTTGAGTCACACTGTGTCTCATTTAGGTTGACCCTGCTGCATATTCCATCACCCCTGGTGTGACTTTAGGGTCTATTAAGAAAAACAAGTTGTCTCTACAGACACCTCTCCCATTTTACTCAGTGTGGACTGGAATTCCATTCTGGGTCATTATTCTGTTTAAAATTTTGTATTTAATGCAACTTCACCTAGTAGACTAATACTTTAAATTATTTATATTACAATTTAATTCACTGAGGCAGAAGATAGGTATGATAATTGTGAAAGAAGTATGGAAGATTCATAGAATGGAAGTGTTGATACTTCTTCAGTGTCACGAATAAATGTGGGGCCAAGACTCAAGGTTTACAATCTGTCCCCTCTAGAAGTATGGAAACAGACTTCTGAGTTAAATTAATATCATCTGTCTTCTCTTTGAAGTACATTTATGAATCTGCTAGTAACTTTAGGACAGCCCTTCAAAATCTACATTAGTCATTAGAACTGAAAAATAACAGCACTGTCAGCAACACCACCTTTTCCTTTTTTCATTCCATGCCTGGTCTTGCTTGAATAAAGGAGCTAGTGGATAAGTGACATGTTCTTCAAAACACTTTATATATCAGGTACGCTCTGGATTAAGAATTCACAGTCTTCATGACTCTAATCTGCAAAAATATTTTTATTGAAAAATGTTAAATTTTTACTGCCATGGTTCTTTTTCCTCTCTTCTTCCCTATTCACATATATTTACAGTGCTTGTTCATGCTTTTGAGCAAGGTAAGCATTACATAAAACGGAAACATGTAGACAAATACTTTTACTTGTGCAAAGAAGCTTCCATGATGGAGTTCCTGTTATGGCTCAGAAGTAACAAACCCAACATAGTATCCATGAGGGTACGGGTTTGATTCTTGGCCTTGCTCAGTGGGTTAAAGGATCTGGCTTTGTCGTGAGCTGTGGTATAGGTCACAGAAGCGGTTGCTGTGGCTGTGGTATAGGTTGGCAGCTGCAGTTCCAATTCCACCCCTAGCCTGGGAACTTCAATATGCTGAGGGTGTGGCCCTAAAAAGACAAAAAAACAAAAAAACCTTCCATGTATCCACTGTAAGTTTAGAGGACCTCCTCTACAACCATCACTTTCTCAAATACTTGCCTTCTCCACTTTCACTATGCCAATTTTTAAGTTATTGCTAATCATCAACCCTGCCTAGTCTGGAAGTTTCCACTGCCACTCTGCTAACACATGTTCTGCAAAAAGCCGTGTCGTGACTGGAGGCAGTCGGGAGGGGATGTTAATATATTCAGCCACCTCTGACCTTCATTCTTAGGTTTTAAGGGTAAGAGAGTCAGGATAAAAAAGCGGAAATGTTTAGTTGTTGCATATACATCCAAACCAATTTTTAAACAGCCTTAAACTTCCTACTGGTTTGATAAAAGATATAATTTCACTGCTCAGTGATCCTAAAGAATTTACACTAGTACATCTCTATTTCAGATTCTATTTTTATACTTCGTTATTCATACTTTTTTTTTGAAAACATAAAACATTGTATACGTATGTGTGCAAGCTGGAGAAACCTCCAGCAAATAAACAGCCATGTGACTATACACTAGAGGATGTCATAATTAACAGCGTATTTGATCATTAATGACAGGAGCAGAGTCATGCAAAGGCCAGCCTTTAACTCTCACCTTCATGGAATCTTGAACCTAGACTAGATTTAAGACTTCATGCATTTTGGGAGTTCCTGCTGTAGCTCAGCAGTAATGAACCCGACTAGCATTCATAGGGACATGGGTTCGATCCCTGGTCTTGCTCAGTGGGTTAAGGATCTGGCGTTGCTGTGAGCTGTGGTGTAGGTTGTAGACATGGCTTGGATTCCGCATTGCTATGGCTGTGATGTAGGCCAGCAGCTGCAGTTCTGATTCTATCCCTAGCCTGGGAACTTCCATATGCTGAGGGCATGGCCCTAAAAAGCAAAAAAAAAAAAAAAAAAAGGGACTTCATGAATTTCATAAATGACAACCATACACTCTTCCTTGAAATGACATAAGATAGTAATGAGAAATTTCAAACAGGAGTACATTTTTTTTCCCCTCTTTAACTGAGCTGTTAATTGGATGCACATTCATCTGTTAGTAATGGCCAGTAACCTGCAGTTTGCAAAATTGTTCAGGACACACTTCCGTATACATACTGCCATCTGCTGGTAATTGTCTATATATCTGCCAAAAGAAGTCCTAAATGTTCATTTTTCAGGATGTGGTGTTTCAGAATTCAAAGATCAGGTTTTAGATTTCAAATGAATCTGTTACTCATTAGGAAAACGCTTTTTTAATGAACATCTGAATGCAAGGAAACCGCTGACCATAATCTTGACTTTTTATGTAGATTTTGTACCTTAAGTAAATGAATTTTTGAACTATAAAGCAATACTAGTGAAATATATAGTTGGCTTTTCATAAATGCATTGTGGATTATCAGGTCACTTCCAGCAGTCTGTGACTACTGTATCATTTTTAATTTATAAGTTAAAATTAAAACTATTTGATCTTTTAATAGTAGAGTCTGTTAATGTGGAAAGCATATTATAGCCCAGTTACCTCCATTATCTCTGCTAATTCTGATAACAGTATTATGAGGCATTTACTGGAAATGTCCCCATTTCAAAGATGACCTCAAAGTTCTACAGACCTTGTTTAGAAATAGATCGCTGAATATTATGAAATATTAGAGAAACCACTTTTAAGTTAAACCAGTTCTTTAAAACAGTTCATCTGTTTAATCAGTTTAATCAGTTGTGTCCATTCACAAACTTCAAATTATTTTATTCTTTCGTAATAAAACTCATTATGATTACACGTTTGATTCCAAAGAGCTCTATGTGGAGAAAACGTATATGAAGTTCTCTGGATGCTTAAAAACACAAAATTAAACAGGACATATAGTCATGTGATAGTATATATAACCAGTATAGGACTAAAAAGAAAAATCAGACATTTAGAAGAAGGGTCATGTACTATGCATTTAAGTATGGAAAATAAAGCATGCTAAAAATATGTCCATGGTAATATCTATATTATCACTTAATATAAACGAGTTTTTTTCAAGAAGATTATAGTGATTACATTATTAGTAAAGCAGCAGGAAAATTCTTAAAACATACATTTAGGGGACAAGGTAACTTCTAGTAAAGATGTACTAATCTATTTTTTGAAACGATTGTCACAAACACTAATGCAGTCCCCTGCGTGTTTCCACTTATGTCTATTTGAGAGACACAGATGATGTTAGAAGGCTAAGAAAGAAACAAGATTTATTTCACCATGCACCCCTGGAAGGCATAGCTTTAGACTTAATCATATTTATAGTAACCATTTGTTCTTTATTTTATGGGACAGTAAGGGAATCGTATAATTATATGCTTTTCCATAAAGATGACCAATTAAATTTATAACTAATATGATTTCACTTTTATCCCTTTAGACTACATTGTTTAAATGAACTAAATTTATATTTGGCCAATGTAATTATTCTTTGTATTATCAATGTTTCAGGTTAAAGGATTTTAGTTGTATTAAAGAACAAGCATGACTTAGGACCTTGTATTTTTCACTGTGTCTTGAAACATCCAGCCTAATGAAATAGCGTAAAATATGGCCGTCTCTATGGAGTAGGATTTGTCTATCAGTTGAAAATCTACTTGCAGTGGCCCATTTAGTAGCTCACTAAGTTGTGACTCCACATATAGGTGTTTGTTCTTTTATTGAGAATAAAATCTTAAAATCGGATTATGCCATAATAATCGATATCTATTCTGAGTATGTGTATAGAGGGCTTGCACTATTTCATATGGGCATATTTTATAAAAACCTGGGAAGAGAGAGTGATCCTGAAGGGGAAAGTGGAGGCAGACTTTATATTAATATTATGCCTATCTCCTTGATGTGCTGCTATATATTTTTTTCAAGTGGACCGGAGGTAAATCCCATTTCTCACGCTCTCTGGATGATTCCATAAACCATACGTTTTCAGACTCCAACTCCAGATAACTACAAGATAAAATAAATTCCATGTTCAAAAACTTAGTTTTTCCCCAGAATGTTGACATTTAATAGCTGTACCAACTTTATAACACATTCCAAATATGAGTTATTTCTTCTTTTCTCAAACTTAACTATCACCAAGTCTGTATATAACTCAAGCTATGGTCTCAAAAGTGAATTCCGAACCAGTTTTTCAACTGCGTGCAGAATATTTTTCTCTGATTGTTAAGTAAACCCACATTTCTTATGGAACTTCAGTGAAACCATTACCCACTGCCAGCACTAAATGCTACACTCCTGCTAATAAAGGACACGTGTATGGGTAAGGCACAGGTTGTGCCCTTCAAAAGCTTATAGTCTGAGAAGGAGAGTTACAGGTAGATATCTGTTCCTGGATACTTAACAACCAGAACTTCAGAGAATGAGAGAGCCCGGTAAGAAGCATTTGCCAGTTTTTATGGTGTAAATACTCCCACTGTGACTGGTTTCAAGCTACCTACTTGTTTCACTGAACTAGGGTTTAGGAAGAAATGTACATACTCAATCCTTGCAAGCTGATAAGAGCTCTAGCAAATTGTCATCTTTTCTAGCACTACATGTTAAGTGATTTAGTTGTGTCATGTCATAGTGCTGAGGAAACATGGGAGGGGGTGAATTTCATTGACCAGAATCTGAGAGAGCTTCCTTAATTCCAGCTTCATTTTTAGCACTTCTTCAACTTGGTTCTCCTTCTAATCTGATTGCATATATTAATACATAACAATATTTTTCCAATTACTTGAATGTCCTGGAATCTTAGATTTAACCTTAATTCCTATTATTCTTTCCCCACAACCATACATCATTCAATTTTGAAGCCATATTACTTCTTTATTAAAATATTGCTGTGGATTCTCAGACTTTGATTCCTACTGACACAATCCCTCCACCCTGGTTTAAGACCTCTTTTATGATTAAGACCAACCAAACATGTACTTTCAACTACTGAAAGAGATTATCAATTAGCATTTTCGACCTCCTTCTTGGTGTCTGTTATATCTGTATTTGCATTGTAATTACTTATGTATCATTATGAATCCTCCTTCAACACAGTTTTCCTGAGGGCAAATACTGTCTTGGTCATCGCAGTATCTCCAGAACCTAGAATAGTGTCTCACACTAGGTTGTTCCCAATAGGTATCTATTGAATAAATGAACTTCTAAATAAATATTTTTATTTAAATAATGAATAAATGTTTATTCCTTACTTGTTCCTTAACTGCTGTTCCTATCCATTTCTACCTCAGTTTTTATTTCCTGCAGCAGATAGTATTGTCTTACCTACTACAACATTCATTCTCCCCCTCATTCTAACTAGCAAATGTACTCAAAATGGCAACGCTTGGAGTTAAGGGACTATATTTGTTGGCCTGTAGTGGCTTGGAGTAGCTATTTGACTAGTCACATGCAATGATACGTAATTAGAAGTATCCTGGGGTAGTTCCAGGAAGTCTCCTTAAAATGAACATGGACAGACTTCTCATTTTCTATTTTCTTTTGCTGGAATGCGAATGTAAAGGCTGAAGTTCCAATTGTCGTGTGAGAACATGCCAGGCCTCTGCGAATGGAAGCTATGACAAGGATGGTGAAGTAGCACGATAGAAAGAGCCTGTGCTTGTGACAGGTTGAACTAGTGTATTAGCCATTCAGTTTTTCAGGAAATATTTTGTTGGAGAGAGAATAAAAACCTGAAATCTCCTGTAAACTACTATTCTCATAAACCACTCATGTCACATAAACAGAAGAACCTAATATTAATCAACACAGTTTTCAAGATTTCTAATTTTTCCAACTTAATTTTCAAAGTTCATTTTATTTCCTCTGATAATCACCATTTCTTTCCTCCATGCATTGTATCTTTGGCTTACATTTCCCAATCAGTTGCTGTTTAGAGATTTCTCAGAGCTATATACTGGTTTGGGGCCCCACCAAATTGCAAAGCCCTAGCCCTAGTAGATCTGTATGTGATTATTATTTGTCTCTGATTTTTTAAGCATTCCTCAGCCATATTCCATAAAACGCCCAAGTTCTTTAAACCAAAAAACCTCATCCATTATCTTGGAAACGAGGAATCCTTGTCAGCAGGTCTATTTAGCAGAATTTGTCTTCAGAATGTATTTCTTTTCCTTTTTTTCTGGATATAATCCTCATTTGATATATCTCACTGGGATTCATGACTGTGTGGAAATATCAGGACTCTGTGCTATTAGTTTAGGAAAGGTTGAGAGTTTTGGTCCACCTCATAAGAGATGTGCCCCAAAATTTTATGATGTAGGTACCTCCCTGCCATCACAGATTTGGGATGGAAATTGATTATGCATATATAATTTTTTTATAGTTTACAAAATTTTACCATGAGTTATCTCATTGGAGCCTCACGAAATCTAGTGAGGAATGAAGCAGTATGACTGTTATATGTTGCAGAGGAAAGGATTGAAACTCAGGGGACTTGCTCAAAGAAATTAGAAGTGATTGAATTCAGTACAGGTGTCTTTGATTCCAAGTCTCATGATCTCTCTTTAATTTTTCCTTGGACTGTTATCCTGCTATATTTAAACTTCAGCAGATATATTAAAAGGGAATTGGTAAAATTATGCATTTGAACATCAAGAGGAAATTATTAATCCCCAAATTTCTGTTGACTGCTTTAATTCTGAGTATGGGCTATGGTATGTGGCAAGAAGTAACTGGTGCAATATTTCAGTGGCTTAAAGTCGTAAACATTTGCTTATTTATTGCTCACAGTCATATCTGGAACAGATAAGCCAGACAACTCTGATCATAAGTCAGCCAGAGACACAGGTTGATGCAGACCTTATCTTGATTAATGTTTCCATAGTCATGGCAGCAAGGAAAAGAGTTAGAGTGCCCCACACTGGCAATTAGATGTTTCCTCCTAAAAGTGACTGTCAGCCTTTACGCTCACATTTTCTGAGCCAGTACAAGTCACATGACCCCAAGGTAGGTTTTTGGTTTTCTAGAGGTGCTGTAACAAAGTACCACAAACTCAGTGGCTTAAAGGGGGACCCATATAAACACTGGAGTTCCCCTTGTGGCTCAGTGGTAACAACTTGACTAGTATCGTGAGGATGTGTGTTTAATCCCTGGCTTTTCTCAATGAGTTAAAGGATCTGGCATTGCTATGAGCCATGGTGTAGTTTGCAGACATGGCTCGGATCTGGCATTGCTGTGGCTGTGGCGTAGGCCTGCAGCTACAGCTCTGATTTGACCCCTAGTCTGGGAACCTCCATATGCTGCAGGTGCAGCCCTAAAATGACAAACAAACAAACAAACAAAGCAAACAATTATTCTTACAGTTTGGGAGGCCAGAAGTCTGAAATTAAAGTGAGGACAGGGTCATGTTTCCCCTGAAGGCTTAACAGAAGCTCCTTCCTTGCTTTTTCCCAGGTTCTTGTAGCCCCAGGTATTTCTTGGCTGTGGCCGTTTTAGCCAAAACCTAAGTTTAGCCAAAAGCCCAATATCTATATACGTCTTCTCAGGGAGTTACTCCTCTGCATCTGTGTCCTTTCCTCTTGTCATTGAACTTAAGGTCCAACTGGATAACCCAGGATGATCTCATCTCAAGGTCTTTCATTTAATTGCATTTGCAGAATATACCTTTTATCAATAAGATCACCTTCACAGGGTCTGGGGTTAGGACACGGGTGGTTACCCTTCAATTACCACACTAGGCATGTGTCCCATGTCCCATTTAAAATATTGTTAAAGATAATTATGGCAATAGAAAAACTTCCCAGAAGTCTGAGTGAGAAACTATTGAAAACTGTGGCCAAGGAAGATATATCTAGGGAATGGAAACAGGGCAAGCCTATAGCTCACTCCCAGAGTAGGGCACCCTTGAAATATTTGCTTGGAGGGATTTCAGAATTGCTAAGGATCAGAAACGGCCAGTTGTCTCACATACTGTCACTGTGAATGGAAACATTTATGCTGTTATTGTGACCCTATTGTATCTCTGCAAAATGGGTATGGGGGAACAGACAATTTTTCTTATTTTCATAGGTCTCCAGATTTAGGAGAGTCAGATCTGTGTTCAGTAAAGAGATTAGTATGCATCACCCCTAATGCAAAGATTATCACATGCCACCCAAAAACCCTACCTTGTATGCCTGTGCCTTGAATCTCTTGTATTTTGGGCTTTCCTTCCTTGGAAAAATGTAGTGAATTTCTGTTGCATTCTGCAAGGAGATGGAAATACTAATTTGGGGACCAGAAGGGAATACTGTGATAGACATTAATTATGTTACAGCTGTCTTTTCTGCACATAGTAGAAATGTTCTCCCACTTGAAGTTATGCATGACCGTGTCTTGTATGGCTAATGAAATGTGAGCAGAATTGCCATGTTAAGAGTTTCAAGAATCCTTTAAGTGCCGTATATCTTCCTTCTTTCATAGCCACTGATTCTAAGCAAAATATCTCAAGAGCAATTGAGTTACATGTAAATATATTGAAACACCCAAATATTTACGGTCTTTATTTTTCATTAGTAAATATACTTTTGTGTGTAAGGAAATTCTATCTTGTATGTATCACTGTCCAACCAAAATTTTTGACTCTGATTCATTTTTTTTTATCATCGATGAGTACAGAGCCAAGAAAGATACTACAAAAGGTTCTTATGGAAATCTAATTATGTCTGTCTAATTGTTCTTCAAAAGTAAGCTTACAGAAAAGAAAACTTTTGGTATGGTAGGCAACACAAGGCCCAAGCATATTCATGACAAGATTGTTGATTAAATACCATGCAGGGCTAAATTATGGCACCATCTGTAGTTTTCCTACGTATACCAAAGGAAGTTTTTGGTAGATATATGATACTAATGTGTCTGTTTATGTTTTCATAAAGTAATGAGGTGGGACTAGAAAAATATTTAAATTGGAGTTCCTGTTGTGGCACAGCAGAAAAGAATCCAGCTAGGATCAGTGAGATTGCGGGTTTGATCCCTGGCCTCGCTCAGTGGGTTAAGGATCCGGCATTGCTGTGAACTGTGTGATAGTTTGTAAATGTGGCTCAGATCTGGCATTGCTGTGGCTCTGGCATAGGCTGGCAGCTGTATCTCCAATTGGACCCCTAGCCTGGGAACCTCCATATGCTGCAGGTGCAGCCCTATAAAGACAAAAGACAAAATTGTAGAGTTGTGGAGTTCATCTTAGCAAAAGCAACTCAAATTTTCCATAATGGCCTATGATTTAATTAAATAATATTTTTAAAATAACTATAATGGATATGTTGTTTTAAAGTTAAAATAACCTCATCTTTATAAAATAGGTAAGCTCTTCCTGGATTTTGCTTTTGAACTAACTTAAGATGGTCAATTAACAGTTTATTGTCAGCATCCATGAACACTCTAAGCATTTCATCTGATCAGTATCAGACACACTCAATTTCTTTCCTTTTACTTGAGTCACAGGCAGAGGATCAGTCTCACTCATTTTCTGAGCTAACAAAGAGAAAAAGCTAACAGAGTACCTTCAATATCCTTAGTGCTGTGCTTACAATGTTATGAAATACGTGTCATTATCTTCAGTTTGTCTTTGCGATGGCTTGCCCAATGTCTGTAGTCAAGCAATGATAGAGCTAACATTTTAATTCAAGTCAGTCCGATTTTAAAGCCAAGTTCATTCCAAATCTATCAAGTAACCCCATTTTCCCAGCCAATGAGGTCTCAGATTACTCTTTCTTCCCTAATCTTGGTATTTATCATGTTGGTATGAACCCTAAATACTCACCTATAATTTGAGTTTCATATTTGCGCTTTACAAAGCTCATATAACCTGGCTTCCATTTGGATGACTGATTGCATCCTAATCACCCTTTTGGAATTAAGAGGCTTAACATTTTTCCAGCATTCCCCAGGTAAGGCCCACCCATGTAGACCTAGACCCTCTGTATATGGGATGTAGGAAGGATTCTAATGTGCTCCCTGAGATTACTACCTCTCTGGTCTACATTCCCATGGGGTGAAGAGGATCTATGAAAATGAAGGAATAATGATTTATGCTATATCACACAGCAAAAGTGATTTTGAAGAGTTAAATTTCTTTGTTGGTATTGAGTTCTTCAAAAATGGGGATTATACTGGATGGATATGAACCCTTAAAAGAAGTCAGCAGTCTGAAGCCAGAAACACTCACCTGCTAGCTTTGAAGATGCAAAATACACTGTTGCTGACACTGCCGTGTGTCAGGGATTGGTGGCATTCTCTGGGAGCTGGAGACTTCACTCCCACTACCCCAAGGAGCTAAAACCTGCTAATAACCTGAATGTGCTCAGAGGTGGGTCCCCAGATCCAAAAGGGGAACATAGCCCAGCTGATGCTTAGATTTCAGATTTGTGAGACCCTGAGCAGAGAATCCAGTTATGCCAAGCCATACTTCTACCTATAGAGCTGTGAGATAATAACTAGGTGTTTTAAGTTGCTAAATTTGTGATAATTTATTATGTTGCAATAGAAAACTAAAACATAGAGCATGGTACTTGCTATGCTTCCTAAAGTATGGCTTTTGATCCAAATAAATGAGATACCCTAAAACAATGACACTGTCACTCATCTAACCCTAATACAATATAAAATTGCAGCTTATAGTTCCATCCAGCAAGTTATAATACTCTATAGTATTGAAACCGGGCCATGATAAACTTAAATATGCAATGTCCCTTTGAGGAATGCCTTTGTTTCTTTTTCTTTTTTTTTTCTGCTTTTTAGGGCCGCACTTGCAGCATCTGGAAGTCCCAGGCTAGGGGTCAAATCGGGAGCTACAGCTGCTAGCTTACACCACAGCCACAGCAATGCAGGATCTGAGACACATCTGCAACTTGCACCACAACTCATGGCAACACCAGATCTTTAACCCACTGAGAGAGGCCAGGGATTGAACCTGCAACCTCATGGTTCCTAGTCGGATCTCTTTCCACTGCACCACAAGGGGAACTCCTGAGGAATGGCTTTGTATTCTGTCATTTTTCATGAAGGTCAGCTTTGGCATGATATTGAAACACTTATTCTGATTCCTGCCTTCTTCTTCTTTCCCAGTAGCCATTGATGCATTCCTGTTTATTTAACAGCCAAGCCAGGAGGGGTTGTATCAAACATATTGCTAAACGGATTAAAATTTCCAGTATTTTAAAAAAGCTTTTTAAATAAATTTAATGAAGCTGCCGCTATAAGTTGGTTTTTGCCATCAGTGAGATTTCTAATAACTTATTCCTCTGAATAGAAAAAAAAATAATGGTTATAGATTATGTGAATTCAGTTACAGTAGCTGAGGACTGTATATTTTCTAATATTTTCTTTCTTTTATTTAAAGCAATGTTTAGGTTTCACTGAGTTTTGTACCTCTGATTAAATAGGTATTTCTCCCTTTGATTTCACTGTATTAACTTCTAAATATTGCCATTCAGAATCGTGGCTCCGTTCAAATGTATTTATATATAATCCTCTCAATTTGTTCTTTAAAATATGCATAATTTTTGAATTCCTGTAAACCCATCTGTTCTGTGCACCTCTGTATATCATGTCAGTAGTGGAAAGTTCATCCTGAGAACAGGGATGATGAACGGGACACCACAGCAAGGAAATTTAAAATAAAAGAAAAACATATTTATTGGCATGAGCTGTAAGAGGGAGAAAGATGTATACAATAGAGAAGACTTTCTGCCAACTCCTCAATTTTAGCTCCCAACTGCCCTCATCCAAAATGGAAAGAATTCCTCCCTATTTGATGTAAATTCCTTTGCACTGGAAGAATCTGCATAGGACACAAGGGAAGAGATAGGCATGCTTTCAAGAATCCAGAGGTTAGCAGGAATCAACAAAGACAAATTGCAAGAGTAGAGTAACTTTGTATCTTAGAAACCTGTGAAACAAATCCAGAAAAAGGAAGGGTGCTCCAAAAGCTAGGGCCATCAAGCCCATGATGAATTTGATTTAAACTAAAACTGCATGTCTCTTCCATTTCAAAATGTGAATCTTGTTTTGTAACTGACAACAAACAACACAGTGGAAATCTGGCAGCTTAGCCACTAAACTGGAGTTTGGCCCTGACTTGGATTTAATCTGTAGCCTTGAGTAAGTCACTAAACTGTCAAAAGCCGTTGGATTGCAAATGTTTAAATGACTGAAATATTATTTACCTAACTCCAAGGAGCACTTTGAGGATTTCATTAATTCTTCTTTGCGAAATGTCTTTTTCTCTTTAAGACCTGTAAGTGAAAAATACTGAGATAGAGAAAGGAGTATTATCATTTTCCTTCTAATTGATTGATTACAAAATGTAGTATTATGCTAGTTTTCACCAATAAGAGTTGAGTGAAAATCTAAACCTGATTATGTCTGAAATTTTGTTCTTTTTTCCTTGATAAATGTCCCAGGCTAAATGTACAATATATCTTAAATACATGGCAAGAAAGAGGAAAGAGAACCCCATATGCACATTTATCTTACTATATTCAGTAGACAGGCATTGGGCTCAAGGTAATGGATAGTCATTATCTCAAATATTTGAGATTAAAACCACACTTAGTAAAAAAAAAAAAATTATATTCCCTTGTGGTTTAGTGCATAATTAATTGTAAAATGAGTTGGACATCTCACTCTAGAAGTCTTTTATAGTTTTCCTATTTAATAACTTCCAAGATATTCTCTTTCACACACAAATGTGTGTGTGTGTGTGTGTGTGTGTATCTGTATATACTCACACACAGGGTTTATGCATTAGTGGCTATTTTACATCATTGGTGTTGTACATATTTCTACAACTTTTCCTTTTTCGAGATTGATTTTATTTCCATGCAGAAACTCAAATGCAAACTCTTAGATTCCAGACTAGAGGGGCAAGCTTATCTGTGTAGATGTGGGATGGCCAGTGGTACGTATGGGGTGAGGAGTCTGGGCTGGCTGGGGCAAGGGCCTCATATAGAGAATTGGAAAGATGAGACAAGAGAGAATTTTTCGGTTTGTAACTGGAAGATTCTTTGCTAAAGAACTCGGGTGCACTGTTACATGAACACACATTGTCATCTATGGCAGTAGAGTTTGGCTTTTCACCTTTTCAGCATTGTCTTATTTCAGAAAGACACCTCTCACTATTTCTACTAAGTTTATGTGAGTTCAGGGTAGACTAGTGCAGTAGCTGATGATTTTATATTTTATTACCCAGCATCTATTAAACATACTTATTATATTAGCCACAAGTTTCCACATGAGGTTCCATTATCTTGTTCAATCTCAGTCTATGGATGTCTGCTGACAGTATTCCTGATACAAAGGATGGCACATAGCTTATGCCTTATTATCTCGTGGAACATTGATTAGGTTAATAATAGATAAGGACTCAAACCAGACCAGTCAAAGCCAAAGACAGTAAATTGAGACTTTTATTTGGATTAAGAGAAACGGACAATGACTCACAGACTTTGGAAAACCTTGGTTTTTCAAATAAGACAATCTGGGGGGGTGGGGGGATGCACTGGGGGTTTGGGATACAAAATCTGTAAAATTGACTTGTGATGATTTATGCACACCTATAAGTGAAATAAAATCCATTAAGAGAAAAAAAAAATATAAACAATGGACCAAAAAATATAAACAAGTCCCAGCTGAAAGATGAAAAAAAAAAAAAAAAAAGAGAAATGGACAAATTCTTTAGTACAGCACTGAAAGGATATGGGCTAGAGCTGCTGCCGAATCCATCTTGACAAATTTAAGAAAAGAGAGCTGAGAGGAATCTAAGAGATTAGGAGGGAAACACAGTTCTGATCATACAATTTATGTAAATATTCTTGATAGAGCAGTGCTTGAAACTATTTTCATTATGCTATTTAGGAATATGAGTGTGATGGGCAGAATAACATTTCGTCAAGATGTCCAGGTCCTTGTACTCAGAACTGATAAATTTGTTAGGTTACACAGTAAAGGGAAATTGGTATTGCCTATAAAAATAAGGTTGCTAATCAGCTGACTTTAAAACAGAGAGATTATTGTGGATTTTCTGGTGGGCCTTTTATAACTGCAAGAGTCTTTGCAATAGAAGAGGGAGGCAGAAGTAGGGAATCGGAGGTAGATGTGACTTTGGAAAAATGATCAGAACATGGTAACATTGTTGGCTTTGGGTAGCCTTTAGAAGCTGGAGAAGTCAAGATAACATGTTCATCCTTAGAATCTCCAGAAAGGAATGTAGTCTGATTAACGACTTGATTTTAGTCTAATGAGATCCACGTCCAATAACGAACCACAGAACTGTAAGATAATAAATTTGTTCTTGTTTAAGCCACAAAGTTTGCAGAAATTTGCTAAAGTAGCAATAGAAGCTACAATAGTAAATAAATCCCCTGCCCATGTTATCCTCACTTTGTTTTTCAGAAGTTAGTTTGGGTCGTTTTCTTTCACTTGCAGCAAAGTGATTTACTTGGTTGAGGTGAGAAAACATTTAAAAAGCTTAAAAATGATTTACATAGGCTCAGGTCTTTGTGACATGGTTGAAGAACTATATAAATAGCTATAATTTAGCAGTTTTGTCACCAGATTGAGAAACTTGAAAAAAGTTAAAAAAAAACTTATTTATAGGATGAACTCATTCTTTGGAAATTTGATATTGAACATGCTTATGTCCAGAGAAATATAGTGAGCTATTAGGTAATTTCTTATTGTGATCTATTTTACTTTAATCTTTTAGTTCTATATATATATATAGAAAGAGTATTCATATCTATAAAATTATCATTTTTAAAGGTAATACCTTTTATAAGAATCCTTTCAAAGTATATTGTTAGTGGTAAGCACACGCTAAATATATTTAATGTATCATAATCAAGAAATTTAATTTAAATGAGTTTTCTATACCTAATCAAGAAAAAGTTGTATCAATATAGAACAACATAGGGGAATTCAGTATTGCATTTCATGAATTATTACTATGAATCATCTGCTTTATGTATTACTTACAAAACTGAATTGTTCATGAAATGTGGTTAATCAGCCTCTTATGTCCTAGGAAAAACCAAACAAAATTAGGTTAATCAGCTTCTTATGTCCTAGGAAAAACCAAACAAAATGTGTAGAAATTATGCAGCCACCTCACTTAATAATATCAGCCACATAGTTTTTGAACTTTTTTCCAGTTCATAATGTGTCTAGGAGTGTTAGCGGATGATAGAATACCCAACATGCGTTATTTATTCAGCTGTGGCTTGGTGCCTTGGAGGAGCTCTGCTATTGAATCAAGTAATCTTTGGTTGAAATATGTGTGCCTCCCTTCTTTTTAAAATCTGCATAATTTGTATATATATACCGGTATTCACAACATCGGTCATGCAAACTAATGATCATGAATTAATTTAAACTTTATATGACATAAAATAACCTTATCTGCGATAGCAATTTCATAATTGTGACTAAAAATAAAAGTGAATATAATATGTGAAAACAGGAGTTCCCATCGTGGCGCAGCAGTTACGAATCTGACTAGGAACCATGAGGTTGCAGGTTTGATCCCTGGCCTTGCTCAGTGGGTTAAGGATCCGGCATTGCCATGAGCTGTGGTGTAGGTCACAGACGCAGCTCGGATCCTGTGTTGCTGTGGCTGCGGCGTAGGCCGGTGGCTACAGCTCCGATTAGACCCCTAGCCTGGGAACCTCCACATGCCACGGGTGTGGCCATAAAATGACAAAAGACAAAAAAAAAAAAAAAGTGAAAACAAATTTTTGTTGTGGACAGAAAACCAGTCTTATAGCCAGATTGGACAAATCCAAGTACACTTGGTGATCCTAACCCAGAAGACCACCAAGAAAGTTATGTGACTATCTTGAAGCCTTCTACCCTATGAGCCATGGAGGAAAGCACTGAATAAGTAGTTATTCCAGAAGGCTTATTTGGCTTCATTTTGACGTATTGATAAAAGAAGCAAAGAAACCATGGAAAAACTAAACGTCCAGGCAAGTCTCCAGTTTCTGAATAAATCCATGAGTACATCTATTTATTCTCTGTAATTGGATAAAACAATCCTTACTGAAGTGTTTAGAGTTGACAATTTAATATTCTGAAAGCAGAACTAGATTAAGAAGAACTTGGGTTCAAGTTTCCAACCAGATATAGGTACCCCCTTTTTTTGAAAGTTTACTTTCTGCTACTTGACTTTTATGGAAGATCTAAATTAGCACAGGCTGCCTTCCTTATCCATGAGTTCCACATTTGCAGATTCAATGAACCACAGATAGAAAATACTTGAAAAAACAAGTTACATCAAGTTCCAAAAAGCAAAATTTGAATTGGCTGTGTGGTGGCAACTATTTACACAGTTTTATGTTGTATTAGGTATTATAAATAATCTAGAGAGGATTTAAACTGTGAGGGAGGATGCATATAGGCTTGTTGCAAATACCACAGCATTTTATACAATGGACTTAACCATTCATGGATTTTGGTATTGGGGAGGTTAGTCCTGAAACCCATTCCCAAAGGATAGTAGGAGCAACTATACTTGTTTTCACTAATTAGAAGAAATATGGAGAGGATATGTACTTTTACCAACAAAGAAAAAGGAAGAAGGAGAAGAAGGAGAAGAGGAAGAAGAGGAAGAAGAGGAAGAAGAGGAAAAAGAGGAAGGAGAGGAAGGAGAAGGAGAAGGAGAAGGAGAAGGAGAAGAAGAGGAAGAAAAGTAAAAACAGTGTTCAGAATTTGGCAGCAAGTAGGGCACCGTTATGGAGGCAGCACACACCCTGGGCAGTGAGAGTGGCACTGCCAAGCTCCTTCTCTAGAACTATACTCAGCATCTTAGCACCAAGCAGCCATAGCTAGGAACTTTATCTGTGGGAAATCTGTGCTTGATTTATTTTGTGCATTTGCTAGCTCAAAATATTTTGTGTTTCCTAAGGTAACTGCTCCTTTGCTTTAAGCCATTTCAGCTTACAAAACGTTTCCTAAAAATGGTGTTTTAGAATAGCATGGGAAACCTGTTCTTAAATTATGCATTAATAAGTCAAATAAAAACTTAAGTGAAGAAATATCGTTTTTTTTCCACCCCAAAGAGAGAATTAACCCCACTTAATGTTATGAAGTGATAGATTTCCAGTATAACATTTTGAAAACACTTAGAAGATTTTTCTTATGGTTATACGTTCTGAGAATAGTTTCTATTAATAAAAAATTTGAGCAGCTTAGCTAAAGAAATTATTTGTGATCAAATCTTTGTTCCATTACGGGTTCTTCAGGCATCTGTATTTGAGCAGGAAAAGCCTTCAAGGGCTGTCTGCACAGATAAGGGAAATCTTACTTGACTGTCTGCACAAAGAAATGCTCTTTGTATGCATAGGAACGGTAATATTTCTTTGAGTCCCTGCAAATGTCCTGTAATGTCTGTTATGCAGTTGCAGATATCTGCTGCTCTGGGCACTTAAAAAAGAATTCAAGCATAAAAACCATCATAAGGAGAGAAATGCTATTTTACTGCTGGAGTAAACTTAACAGTATGCTGAATCAATTCTCTTTTTGGAAGCCATTCTGGTATAATTGTGTTGCCTAGGATATATTGGCATATTGGAATTCTGGCTTTCCATTTAGAAAAAAATATGAATGTTTACTGATTTCAGCATTCCTTTTGGTGTAAAGACAAGTGAAGCAGTTATCTTTGGCTCTATCCAAGTTCAAAAAAAAATGTTCCATTTTCCATTTATCATGATAAACAGATCATATGAGTAATGCAAAACCAGTTATAAATATGAGAGAAAAAAACATTCTCTGGGAGCCACCAGTACTTACTAAATTTTTATTAGAGAAAAAAGTCAAGGAACTAATTTGCCATAATAAAAATAATCACAAACATTTACTGAATATGAAATTTTTCTAATCTTTTGTTTCCTTTTCATCCTTATTATGTTGCCCTAATTTTTATATTTTTATATTTTCTCTCCTAGATTTTTGGTCTCCCTCCCAATGCAGCTAGAATATCCTAACTAAAACATAATTCAAACAACATAATATCCCCGCTAAAATTTTTTTGGGTGCATCTCTAATGTCCAAATTTATTACTTGACCCTTTCTTACTGGTAGTTTTACCACTTGCTACTCCTTCTTTTATGTTTCATTAATACAGATTTTATTCAGTTGAGTACACATCGTGACAAGCTTTGTGTCCTTATTCATTTCCTCTACCTAAGTGGTCTGCCTTTGTATTTTTCACCTGGACAATTTCAATTTATCCTTTATTGAGCTGGTTTAACTGGAGCTGATTTAAATTTATTATTCTGCTTGAGTCAAATGCTTTTATGATCCCTTAGCACCCCCTCCCTTGCATAGCTCTAGTTTAGCATTTGTAAACTTATTTATTGTCTTTCTCTTTAGACTCTGAATTGCCTGAGACCATTTTTGCATCCTTAACAATTAGTATAATATCTGACATGTAATTGATCCATAATAAATGTTAGAATGCATTAAATTCATAAGAGTGTGGTGCATTATTAGTTAAATGATTCTCATGCAAATACTTAAGAGAGTCATGACTGGTATTCTTATTCACATTTTACATACGACAAAACAGAGACATAAAGAGTTTGGCTCCAAACCACATCCTGAGTAAAAGGAGATGCTAAGACTAAAATTCAGGTCTTCTGATACCAGATTTCATTATCTTTCTGTAATACTTTACTGCTTTTCTAGAATATGTATATCAACAAATTAAAGTTCTGGTCTCAAGTTTTAAACTAAATTTGTTATGTGGTACTAGCATGTCATGTGAGTTCATTTGGTTTCAGTTTCCTTCTTTGTAAAATCTGAGTACTCAAGTAGACTCTAGAGGACTTCGCTTTTGTTTTATGGTCTACTGAAGCCAAAATAAACAGTTTATTTTTACATAGCACTACATTCCTCGACTTTGACACTTCTACTTTGTTTTTCCCGTAATGTTAACTTTTTTGTGGACTTATGTTTTTGCTCAAATTCAAATGATTCCTTTGTGTTAGTTATTGGGATGTTGAGAGAGTCAGTTCAGTAGCTCTACTCTCACTTGCCTTGGGTTTGGACCAGTGAGGTAAAAGGCAAGAAATAGCAGGTGGAAAGAAAACATTATTATGGAAACAGCCTCAGCTGGAAGATGTAGTTTAGTGTGACTCTGCAAAGGAGCTTCCTAAGTCCTGTCTCTTAATTTAGACCTTCGATAACCTAAAGGGATAGACTTGCATGCTCTACGTGAGTAAGCACTGACTGCCTATTGATGGATACAGGATGGTCTTATCTAGGACCACTGGAATAATTGGGCAATCACTGGTTTGCCTCTCTATACAGGAAGATTCTAACATCTCTTAAGAATATGAGCCCGAGCATGGTCTCATGATATAATGCAGGTACAAGAATAAGCAATCCAAGTTGTACAAGAGAGAGACACAGAAATGAACAAGTGGTTTTTGAGACCTAACTGCTTTACATTTGCTTTACATTTATTGCTATCTGAAGAAAGTCACATGACCAAGCCCGGGATAAGTATGGAAATATGCAGTTACAGACAGGCATGAAGAAATAGTGCTATTAATGGGCTATACATGAGAAATAAGGGACAGGGAAATAACTCAGAAATATTTAAAGAATAATCATCATGAAAATGAAAAGGCTAGCATAGAAAGTTCCCATTGTGGCACAGCGGTAACGAGCCCAACTAGTGTCCATGAGGATGCGTTGCAGCAAGCCGTGGTGTAGGCCACAGATGAGGCTTGGTTCCTGTGTTGCTGTGGCTGTGACTGGCAGCCATAGCTCCAATTTGACCCCTAGCCAGGGAACTTCAATATGCTGCAAGTGCAGCCCTAAAAAGCAAAAAAAAAAAAAAAAAGGCTAGGATAATAGATTATATTAATGTGCATATAGAAGCATCTGGTTGGAGAATTGTCTTAAGGAAGGGCAAAATCATCAGTTTACCAAGTTTAGAGACCAGAGAGTTTTCCACAGACTCATAAAATGTGGAGCTATTTTAATTATGGTTATTTTAAGCTAGCTAATTAGTTACTTAAAGGCAGTGGAAAGTGACCAAAAGCAAACAGAACCTATACACACATCATTAGGTTGAGTGAACAAAGTCTTTTACGAAAGAGTATATACTCAATGATTCCCTTCTTCAGGTCTTTTGAGAAAAGGAAAAAAAAACTAATCGCTGGTGGAAAATAATTAGAAGAGTTTTTACCTCTCTGGGAGAGTTTAGTTTTACTGGAAAGAGACATGTAGCGACTCCTTATCATGGTGATGATGCTCTTCATCTTGAAGGCGTTTGAGTTTCAGAAGTACATGTATTTGCCAAAATATATCAGATGATACCTTTACCATTCATGAATTTCATTTATGTAAATTTTACCTAAAAAAATAAATCAGAAATAAATATTACCACTCTGGTTAATATTATGAAATATATAGGCTGAAGTGAATTGATGCCTACAACTTTGAAATAAAGCAAAATAATGGATAAGTAAAAGAATTGATAGATGGATAGATATGTAATAAAGCAAGTGTAGTAAAATGTTATAAAACCTAAGTAATATATATATAGGTGTTCTGTGGAAAATTACTTTTCTGTAGCATATTTAAAATGTAATAAACCTGTAGAAAATGGAAAACATATATAATGTAAACTATATACACACACACATACAAACACAATATTATTATACAAATGTAAAATATTTGACCAGGTCATAGTTTAAAATTAAACTCAACTTGTGCTTCATTGCATCTTTCTCCTATTTGCTAATGCAGTTTCTGATCTCCACAAAAAGAACTACTCCTCAATTGTTTTTGGGAGTACCATGCTTTATAGAAATGTGGTTGCCTCTAACATCTGTTGGATTGTCTTGACCTCATCCAGGATAAACTTTACATTATTACCCTCACCTCACAGCAGTGGGCAGTTCATTTAAGAAGTTCCAGTTAGAATCAACCTCAATACTTTTGCTAAACAGCTGTAGAATAGATATTCTTATTCACTCAGATGAGGATCAAAATGTATGCACCTCTTTCTCCCATGAACAGAGCCACCTGAGAACATAACTGTCTCGGAAAGTAGAGCAGAGGAAAAAAGAGTCAAAGGAACTGACACTGTATTCCTGAATACATAGCAGCCTCTGAATCAAAGTAACCTAAAACCAACCTTATCTCTGTTTATCCTACTTATATAAATTTTATCATTGTTTTAAGATATTTCAAACTATGATTTTAAGTAGTCCTCAACCAAGGCATACTGCTATTAACCAAACATATGTCTTGTCTATACTCAAAAAATATTCTGTCATCTAAAAAACAACACCTTTTTTTGTAGATTCTCATCTTTTTCTACTTTTGCCTTTCTGCACCATGTCCCCTGGGAATTATTCAGCACACTCTGCTGAACAGAGATGATATTTATACCTGGCATTTTTATTCCATGTGTATGGTTACCCCTTCTTCCAAGTTCTGATTGTCTCTTACTTACCTGCTGCCTACTTCTTTGGCTATTCCAGGGTACCAGAGATGACAAAAATGCTAAAAAATTTAGTATATCATAGGGGAAAATATATTTCTTATCTCTAGTATTTTAGAGCAGAGTTATTTGTGCTCCTGGATCTCATAGAGATTTTACTGAAACAGATTATAATTTTAACTTCCAGCATCATATCTGTTTAGCACTCAGACATGAGTCTATGGGTTTTGGATCTATTAAAATTGCAAACGCATAGCTAAATTATTTACAAAATCTGTTATCTTTCCTACTTTGGGCGTTTTGATATTCATTGGAGCTTATCGTAATTGACTCTCTTCCCTTTGGTTGAGTTATTTTGGAAGACAGTCTTTAATCATTATGTAAATAGCATTCTCATGCTACTGGTTACTCAGATATATCCTGATATAGCCAAAATAGTCAATTACTTTATAACCCAGATCCTTAGCACATAAGGATTTTATTCATCATCTTGAAGAGAAAGCAGTCTATTATGCTTAGTAGTTAATCTTCCAAGGCTTAAGAGTCAGATAGCTTTGGTCTAAACCTAAGGTCAGTCTCTGCTTCTAATTGTGTGATCTTGTGTAAATTTCTTGCTTTTTAAATTAAATTTTTTTTAATTCAATGAGTTTTGTTATATTTATAGTTGTACAACCATCATCACAAACTAATTTTAGAACATTTCCATCCCAACCCCCCAGTCCACACCCCCAAAATGTCTCCTTTGGTACCCATAAGTTTTTCAAAGTCTGTGAGTCTGTGTCTGTTCTGCAAATAAGTTCATTGTATCCCCCTTGTTTTTAGATTCCACATGTAAGTGACATTTGTGTCTCTCTAACCTCACTTAGCATGATAATTTCTAGGTCCATCCATTTTGCTGCAAATGCCATTATTTCTTTCCTTTTAATGGCTGAGTAACATTCCATTGAATGTGTGTAGCACATCTTCTTTATCCACTCCTCTATCAGTGGACATTTAGGTTGCTTCCATGACTTGGCTATTATATATAGTGCTGCGATGAACATTGGGGTACATATATGTTTTCAAATAATGGTTTTCTCTGGATAGATGCCCAAAAGTGGGATTCCTAGGTCATATGGTAATTCTATTTTTAGTTTTCCGAGGGATCTCCAGACTGTTTTCCAAGGTGGTTGCACCAATTTACATTCCCACCAGCAGTGTAATAGGGTTCACTTTTCTCCACGCCCTATCCAGCATTTATTGTTGTAGACTTTTTGATGATGGCCATTCTGGCTGGGGTAAGGTGGTATCTCATCATAGTTTTAATTTGCATTTCTCTAATAATTGGTGATGTTGAATATCTTTTCAGTGTTTTTTGGCCATCTGAATGTCTTTGGACAATTGTCTGTTTAGATCTTCTGTCCGCTTTTTTTTAATGGAGTTGGTTTTTTTCTTTGTTTTCTCTCTTTTTTTGTTATTGAGTTGCCAGAGGTGACAAGATTAATCCCTTGTCAGTTGTTTCATTTATATTTTCTCCCATTCTGTGGCTTGTCTTTTCGTTTTGTTTAGGGTTTCCTTTGCTGTGCAAAAATTTTTGACTTTAATTAGGTCCCATTTGTTTATTTATTTATTTTTTCATTACTCTAGGAGGTGGATCTGGGAAGATATTGCTGTGGTTTACATTGGAGAGTGTTTGACCTATGTTTTCCTCTTAGAGTTTTATAGTTTCTGGTCATATATTTAGGTCTTCAATCCATTTTGAGTTTATTTTTGTGTATGATGTTAGAGAGTGCTTTAATTTCATTCTTTTACATGTAGCTGTCCAGGTGTTTACATGTAAGCTGTGTTTTCTTCATTGTATATTCTTGCCTCCTTTAATTAACATAGATCAGTTGATCATAAATTTGTGGGTTTAATTCTGGGCTTAATATTCTATTCCACTGATCTATATCTCTGGGTTTGTTCCAATACCATATTGTTTTGATGACTGTAGCTTTGTAGTATTGCCTGAAGTCAGGGAGCCTGATTCCTCTGGTTCCATTTTTCTTTATGTCATTGGCTATTCTGGGTCTTTGATATTTCCAAACAAACTTTAAAATATTTTGTTCTAGTTTTGGGAACAATGCCGTTGGTAATTTGATAGGGATTGAATTGAATCTGTAAATTGCCTTGAATAGTATAGTCATTTTGACAGTATTGATTCTTCTAACCCAAAAGCACAGTATATCTTTCCATCTGTTTTGTCATCTTTGATTTCTTTCATCAGCATCTTATAGAGTACAGGTCTTTTGTCTCTTTAGGTAGGTTTATTCCTAGGCATTTTATTCTTTTTGGTGGAATGGTAAATGGGATTTTCCCCCTAATTTCTCTTTCTGATCTTTCATAGTTAGTATATAGAAATGCAGTTAATTTTTGTGTATTGGTTTTGTGTCCTACAACTTGAACAAAATTCATTGATGAACTCTAATAACAGTTTACAGGTAGTATCTTTAGGATTTTCTAGGTATAGTATCATGTCATCTGCAAAGAGTGATAATTTTACTTCTTCCTTTCCAATTTGGATTCCTTTTATTTTTTTTCTTCTGATTGCCATGGCTAGGACTTCCAAAACTATGTTGAATAGAAGTAGCAAGAATGGATATCCTTGTCTTGTTCCTGATCTTACTGGGAATTCTTTCAGCTTTTCACCATTGAGAATGATATTAGTTGTGCGTTTGCTAATGTTTTGTTGAGGTAGATTCCCTCTCTGCCCATTATGCCCTGTTTCTGGAAGGTTTTTATCAGAAATAGGTATTGGATTTTGTCAAAAACTTTTTCTGCATCTATTGAGAAGATTATATGATTTTTATTCTTCAGTTTTTTAATGTGGTATATCACAATGATTGATTTGCAGATATTGAAAAGTCCTTGCATTCCTGGGATAAATCCTGCTTGATTATGGCATATGACCTTTTACTGTTTGGCTGAATTCAGTTTGGTAGTATTTTATTGAGGACGTTTATGTCCGTTTTCATCGGTGATATCAACCTGTACTTTTCTTTTTTTGTGTTGTATCTTTGTCTGGTTTTGGTGTCAGAGTGATGGTGGCCTTATAGAATGAGTTTGGGAGGGTTCCTTCCTCTGAAAGTTTTTGAAATAGTTTCAGAAGGGTAGGTGTTAGCTCTTCCGTAAATTTTTGATAGAATTCACCTGTGAAACCATCTGGCCCTGGACTTTTGTTTGTTGGAAGTTTTAAAATCACAGTTTCAATTTCAGACTTGTGATTGGCCCATTCATTTTTTCTGTTTCTTCTTGGCTTAGAGCTTGAAAGCTTGTACTTTTCTAATAATTTGCCCATTTCTTTCTAATCTGTCCCTTTTATTGGCATATAGTTGCTTACAGTAGTCTCTTTGATCCTTTGTATTTCTGTGATGCCCATTATAACTTCTTCTTTCTCATTTCTAGTTTTATTGATTTTAGTCCTCTCTCTTTTTTCTTGATGAATCTGGATGAATTTTATCAGTTTTGTTGATATGTTCAAAGAATCAACTTTTAGTTTCATTGAGATTTTCTGCAGTTTTCTTCATTTCTATTTCATTTATTTCTGCTGTGATCTTTATGACTTCTTTCCTTCTGCTAACTATGGGCTTTGTCTGTTCTATCTATTGTTGCTTTAGGTATAAATTTAGATGGTTTATTTAAGATTTTTCTTGTTTCCTGAGATAAGTTTGTATTGCTATAAACTTCTCTCTTAGAACTGTTTTTGTTGCATCTCATTGGTTTTGGATTATTGTGTCTTTGTTGTCACTTGATTCTAGGTATTTTTTAATTTCCTCTTTGATTTCTTCAGTGATCCATTGGTTGTTTATAGCATGTTGTGTAGTCTCCACGTGTTTTTTTTTTTTTTTGCAGTTTTTTTCTTATTTATTTATTTGTTTATTTATTTAATTTATTTAGTCTTTTTAGGCCACATCTGCAGCCTATGGAAGTCCCAGGCTAGGGATCAAATCAAAGTTGTAGCTGCAAGCCTACACCACAAGCACAGCAATGCCACATCCAAGGCACATCTGCAACCCTCACCTCAACTCACAACAATGCTGGATCTTTAACCCACTGAGCGAGGCCAGTGACTGAACCTGCATGTGTCTTCTTGGATACTAGTCAGGTTTGTTAACACTGAGCCATGATGGGAATACATGTTTTTAATTTCTAGTCTTAAAGCCTTGTGGTTGGAAAAGATGCTTGATATGATTCACAGTTTTATTAAATTTACCAGAACTTGTTTTGTGGCCCAGAATGTGATCTGTCCTAGAAAATGTTCCATGTGCACTTGAGAAGAATGTGTATCTTGCTGCTTTGGGATAGAATATTCTATAAATATCTGTTAAGTTCATCTGGTCTAAGGCATGTGTTTCCTTGTTGACTTTCTGTCTGGATGATCTGTCCATTTCTGTAAGTGGGATGTTAAAGTCCTCCACTATTATTTTGTTATTATCAATTTCTCCTTTTAAAGCTGTTAGCAGTTGTCTTATACAGTGAGGTGATCCTATGTTGGGCGCATATATATTTACAATTGTTTATCTTCTTGGATTGACCTTTAATCATTATGTAATGTCCTCCTTTGTCTCTTAAAACATTCTTTATTTTGAGATTTATTTGTCTTATATGAGTATTGCTACTCCAGCTTTCTATTGAGTTCCATTTGCATGGACTATTTTCTTCCATCCTCTCACTTTAAATTTGTATGTGTCCCTAGAACTGAAGAGGGTCTCCTGAAGATAGCACATACATGGGTCTTGTTTGTATATCCATTCAGTCAGTCTGTGTCTTTTGGATGGGGCATTTAGCCCATTTACATATAATTTAATTATTGATATGTATGTTCTTATTGCTGTTTCGTTAGTTTTGGATTTGTTTTTGTTGGTCTTTTTTCTTCCCTTCTTTTCTTGTTCACTTCTCTTGTGGTTTGATGACTATCTTTAGCATTGTTTTTGGATTGCTTTCTCTTATTTGTATGTGTATCTGTTATAGATTTTTGGTTTGCAGTTTCCGTGAAATTTTGACATAAGAATATATATATTCATACACAGAATTGTTTTAAGTTTATGGTCTCTTAATTGCAAACACATCTCCAGTATCCTGCATTTGTACCCTCCTCACGATTTCTGAGTTTGGTAGCATATTTGTGTGTGGATAATTTTCTACCTTTACTATGTATGCCTTTACCAGTAAGTGTTGTCATTTGTAACTTTTTTTTGTATCTAGTTGTGGCTTTTTCTTTTTCACCTAGAAAATTGCCTTTAGAAACTAGTTTAGTGGTGCTGAATTGTCTTAGCTTGTGCTTGTCTGTAAAGCTTTCTCCTTCATATCTGAATGAAAGTCTTGCTGGGTAGAGTATTCTTGGTTCGCAGTTTTTTCCTTTCATCACTTTAAATATATCATACCACTCTCTTCTGGGCTGCAGAGTTTCTGCTGAAAAATCAGCCAATAACCTTATCAGGGTTCCCTTGTATGTCATTTCTTTCTTTTCCCTAGCTGCTTTCAATATTTTATCTGTCCTTAATTTGGCTCAGTTTGATTAATATATGTCTTGGCTATTTCTCCTTGGGTTTATTCTATATGGTACTCATTGTTTTCCCTAGATTTGAGTGAGTGACTCCTTCCCCTTGTTAGGGAAGTTTTTGTGTATTAAATCTTCACCTATTTTCACTGGCTGTTTCTCTCTTCTCCTTCTGATACCCCTATAATACAGATGTTGGTGCTTTTAAAGTTTTCCCAGGGTTTTCTTAGACTGTCTTCATTTCTTTTCAATCTTTTTTCTCTTTTCTGTTCCACGTCAGTGATTTCTACCGGTCAGTTATTGTATATTATACCTCTGCTTGCTTAATCTTTAAATCTCCTGTCTCTTTGATCAGTGTTTTTTGTAGTTTATCAATATTTGCTTCCAGTTTATTTCCAAGATCTTGAATCATATTTGCTATCATTAATCTAAAGTCTTTTTCATGGAGGTTGCTAATCTCTGGTTAACTTAGCTGTTTTTGTTTTCTTGTTCTTTTATCTAGATCATAATTCTCTGCCTTTTTATTTTGTACAGATTTATTATGTGGTCTCCTTTTTGCAGGAAATAGAGTTGTAGCCTCTGATGTCTACTACCATATGACCCAGGAATCCCACTCTTGGGCATATATCTGGACAAAGGTTTCCTTGAAAAAGACACATGCACCCCTATGTTCATCGTGGCACTATTCACAATAGCCAAGACATGGAAACAACCCAGATGTCCATCAACAGATGAATGTATTAAGAGGATGTGGTATATATACATAATGGAATACTACTCAGCCATAAAAAGAACAAAATAATGCCATTTGCAGCACCATGGATGGAACTAGAGACTCATACTAAGTGAAGAAAGTCAGAAAGAGAAAGACAAATACCATAGGATATCACTTATATCTGGAATCCGTTACAGGGAACAAATGAACCTTTCCACAGTAAAGAAACTCATGGACTTGGATAACAGACTGATGGTTGCTAAGGGGGAGGGGGAGAGAGTCAGCTGGACTGGGAGTTTGGTGTTACTATATGCAAACTCTTGCCTTTGGAATGGGTAAGCAATGAGATCCTGCTGTATAGCACTGGGAAGGATAATGGAGGATAATGTGGGAAAAAGAACATAAATATATGTATGACTGGGTCACTGCAGTACAGTAGTAGAAATTGATGAAACACTGTAAATCAACTATAATGGAAAAAATCATTAAAAAAGGTATATATCCACAATAATTTACTTACATACTGACCCTGAAAAATCAACGTGGATAGTTTTCTAATGTGTTTACCTCTGTTTTGAACCTAAAATAGCTAAAAATATAGCTTAAGTTAGTGACTGCTCATGAACATTTTATTAATGTCTGTGAGATAATCACTGCCATCATTCTGAAAATTTTTTCATTGAAAAAATATTGAGCAGTATTCAGTATGACAAAAAAATCAATTCTATTTTTAACAGTTTACTGGGGAGATCAAGCATCTCAACACATAAATTTCCACCGTTGTCACAGAAAGCTATGGTATAATGAACCTAACCTACATCTGCAGCAAGGGCTATCTTTCAAGGCATTTTTCCTTCAATCTTAACACTTGCTTGTTCACTTTTGCACTCTGACTTTCTCTCTGAGTCATACTGAAAGAGATAAAATTGAAAAAAATAGCAAGAAATTTAAAGGAATTCCCCCACACAAAACCAATCAGTTCTTTAATTAATTTGATTATTTAGATATATACAAATTATGAAACTGTTTGGGTTTGTTCCTGTATGACATGTGGAAGTTCCCAGGCTAGGAGTCGAATCAGAACTGCAGCCGTCAGCTTATGCCACAGCCTCAGCATTGTGGGATCCAAGCTGCATCTGGAACCAACTTCACAACTCACAGCAAAGATGGATCCTTTCCTCACTGCGTGAGACCAGGGATTGAACCTGCATCTGCATGGATATTAGTCAGGTTTAGTTACCACTGAGCCACTACAGGAACTCCTCTACACATAGTTTCTTAACAATAAAATCCTAAAGATTTTATGGAAATAATAATTTTATGGATATGTTACTGAAGTTTTTCTCAAGTTCACAGTGAGAATTAAACTGGGGTAAGTGCCTGAGATTCCTCAGTTCTGTTTCATTACTTTCTTCACACAGTTTACGGGCAGAAGATATTCATCAGCGATTCTGCTTCATAATGTTTACATTCATAATCTTAATTAGCTGCTTCTCACTTAAGAGTTAAAAGGGGTTAATATTGATTTTTGGTTAGGAAAATTTTTTACAAGTCATATTACTTAAAGTGATTTCTTTTTAGGCTTTTGAATGGGCTTGGATGGACTAGTATGAAATTATCACAAAGAGTATTTTCTACCCATGATCAACCATAGTGAGAGTTTACTTTGGAATTTAGATGGTAAAACATTGATTTTCCATTTTAAACAATGAAGATTTAGTGCACTGTCAAATAACTCCTTGGTTTGTATTCAAGTTCGATATAGAAGAATCATTTTGCAAAATTACATTTCAATTCAGATATATAAAATATGATATATCTAAATTTTACAGGGACTATGCCTTAGGCTTATTTCTTTTGTAAATACATTAAACTCTTTCCAAATAATCTGACCTGTAAATTATAATACTTTTAATTTAATTATTAGGAACACAGGAAGATAAAAAGGACAAGAAAATAAATTACTCAAACTAAACTTTCAGTAAGGATATAGCGCTTTTATATTGCAGTACTTTAAGCATAGTACTTAGAAAATAATTAACTATAGATTATTTAAAATACTTGTTTGATCCAATATGTTGCTTTCTTTTCAAAGACGACATTGATCATCTCTGTTGGAATTAATCCAGAAGTGTAAGTTCCACATTACTTTGGCTGATGTAGGTCAGCAGCCATAGCTCTGATTCAAACCCTAGCCTGGAAACTTCCAGTACAACCCTAAAAAGACCAAAAAAAAAAAAAAATCAACCGTGTGTGTGTGTGTGTGTGTATGTGTATTACTATCTCCCCATAACCATAACCCTTATTCAGAGAAGTTGTCTCTGAATGCCCTGTTTTACATTTTGTCATCCAGGGCACCCTCGAAGTTCTTTGTCAAATATTTTCTCCACAGCTCCTATCAGTATTAGATTGTGAGTTTATGAGAATGTGTGTGTTTGTATGTGCAAGTAGTCCTTTAAAGGGGGACCGATATGTTATGATTGATCATTCTATTTCCAGTTACCTACCTAGTCTATGCAAAGAAGTTAGCAGAGTTCAACTTCCAATAAGTATTTTTTAGTGACTTGTATGTACCAGGCACTTATGGATGCTAGAAATTTGGCAATGAATAAGACAAAATAAGCAAAACAGACAACTTTCAAAGTAATTATATTTGTAAAAATGGGCATTGGTTAAAATTCTATTCTTGACTTCATTGTCTACACCATTATGAAGATATGGATGAAATTTATAGTGGCTGAATGAAATAATTCACTTTATTTGGCATTATCCATATTAAACTCTAATTTACTCATGAGGAAAGAATAAGAAAATGAACAGGAAAAAGATGAAGGAAAAAGAAGTCAAGTAGAAAGAAAAGGAAGAAGAATAAGAAGAATAAAGAGGAGGAGGAGGGAGAGAGAGATGGAGTGAGGAAAGAGTGGTAGAGGAGAGGTGAAACTGTATTCTTTGTTCCACTAAAACACTAGGTTTTAAGAAAAATTTTTACAAGTACCAGTACATACACTGTTCTTTTGTTTTTCTTTTCTCAGCTATTTATATATTTTTATACCCTCCAGTAGCATTATTCTCATAGATTTTTTTCAGATGTGTTGAAGGATTGTTTATATGATATAAAATCCATCCATTTTATCTGTGTATTGTGATTATTCTTGGTAAATGTGTAGTCACATAACTCACCCCACAGTCAAGATAGAGAAGTGTTCTCTCACCTGAAATAATTACATACTTTGTACCCCTTTGCGATATGCCTTCTCTCCTAACTCCTAGCCCCAGGCAACTACAAATCTATGTCCTCTTGGTTTGGGTAAATATAGTTGGGTAAGTAGTTAAGAGTATTATTTCTGAGTGATATGGTATGTGTGGATATACACAAGCATATGCACACATATTAGTATATACTGCTATACTCCAAAGTGGTTATAACATTTTATATTTTAACCAACGATATATGAAATTTCCAGTTGTTTCAGATCCTTATAAATATGGAGCATTGTAAGTCTTTTAACTTTAAGCACATATTTTTGTGCTTTTATTGCTTTTATTTCTCTCTCTCTTTTTTTTTTTTTTGGCTTTTTAGGGTCACACCCACCCACAGCATATGGAGGTTCCCAGGCTAGGGGTCTAGTAGGGGCTACAGTTGCCAGCCACAGCAATGCAGGATCAGACCCGCATCTGTGCCTACACCACAGTTCATGGCAACACTGGGTCCTTAACCCACTGAGCAAGGCCAGGGATTGAACCTGAATCCTCATGGATCCTAGTCAGGTTCGTTAACTCCAGAGACGTGAAGGGAACGCCCTTCCTGTTATTTTTTGTGCTTGCATTTCCCTAAAGAGTAGAGATGTTGAGTATTTTCATGTGTTTATTGATCATTGTATACTTTCTTATGTGAAGGATCTATTCAAATTGTTTACCATTTTTGTTTGTTAATGAGTAGATGATCTTTTTATTATTGAGTTGAAAGCATTCTTTTATATTCTTCATATATGCTCTGAATATATATTCCTATTGCAAATCAGATACATGATTTGCAATAGGAATATATATTCCATTAGCATTTATTGAAATATTTACTGTGAACTTTGTGTTTGTCTGCAGTTTAATTGATAGTTTTCTTCATGTTTCCTCTGCTTTTTGCTCTCTTCCTTCTGACATTTTTGGATTATTTCAATAGTTTTTAGAATTCAGTCTTAATTTTCCTTTTACTTCATTCCTATTTTTTGCATTATTTTTGTGATTACCTAGGTACTGCATTATACAACCTTATCTTTCCGTGGTCTATGTCCAATGAATATAAATTCTTAAATGTATAAATATAGTAAATGTTTACATTTATACCTAGTTTATCTCACTGTTTACTTTTTTCTCCTGGAAATATGTTTCTTTTATTTTATTTTGGCTCTTTTATATAACCAGTAGTTTCAATTTGTATTCTGGACATTATGAATAACAACTTCTGGAACTTGTGTGCTGAATATTTTCCCTTATGAGTTTTCTATTTTGTTTGTTTGTTTTAGCTGGCGGCTATCTTTGTTGGATTTGAATTGTATATTCTGTTGCCTGAGCAGCAGCTCTGACCTAAGTTCACATTTCTTGTCTGTTGTTGAGCTGCTTTGGGTCTGGCCTTTGTATACATAATTCCAGGATCATTCCAAAATGGGAATGACAGAGTTTGAGAATTCATTTCTGTTTGTATCCATTTTAAGATCCCCTCATTCCTTTTAGCAATCATTGTTTCCCCAGTTCAGTTTTCTGGCTCCCCTTGTCAGAAGGTTTGCATTTTTTAAAAATTAGAGTTGATTTACAATATGTATCAATTTCAGGTGGACAAGATACTATTGCATTATTTTTATAGATTACTTGTCATACAAAGATATAGTAAAATATTGACTATATTCCCTGTGTTGTACGTTAGATCTCTGGGACATTTATTTTGTAACTTATAGTTTGTACTTCTTAATCCCCTTTACCTATTTCATTCCTCCACCACCTCTTTTCCTTCTAGCAGTCATTGGTTTATTCTCTGTATCTATGAGTCTGTTTCTGTTCTATTAAATTTGTTCATTTGTTAGATTCCACACATAAGCGAATACGTGTAATATTTGTCTTTCTCTGACATTTCACTGAATGTAATATCCCAAGTCTATCCATGTTGTTGCAAATGACAAGTTTTTTTTTTTTTAATGGCTGAGTAGTATTTCAGTATACACACACAACACATTTTCTTTATCATTCAATAGGTGCATTGTTTTCATTTTCTTTAGATTGGTAATCAGAGGTAGAATTACTAGGTCTTATGGCATTTCTATTTTTAATATTTAAGGAACGTTCATATTGTTTTCCACAGTGGCTGTACGAATTTGTATTCCCACAAACAGTGTATTAGGTTCGCTTTCTTGATCTCCTCACCAACAGTAGCAATTTCTTGTCTTTTTAATGATAGCCATTATGACAAGTTTGAAGGGATATCTCATTGCATTTTATCTTTTTTTGTCATTTTTAGGGCCGCCCCTGTGGCATGTGGAGGTTCCAAGGCTAGGGGCCCAACTGGAGCTACAGCTGCTGGCCTACACCATAGCTCACGGCAACGCCGGATCCTTAACCCACTGAGCAAGGCCAGGGATCGAACTTGCAACCTTATGGTTCCTAGTCAGATTCGTTAACCGCTGCACCATGAGGGGAACTCCTCATTGTGGTTTTGATTGGCATTTTCCTTATGATTGATGATGTTGAGTATCTTTTCATGAGCCTGTTGTCCATCTTTGTGTATTCTGTGGAAAAAATGCCATTCAATTTCTCTACCTATTTTTCAGTTGTGTTGCTTTTTGATATTGTTGTATCAGTTCTTTGTATATTTTGTATATTAACTCCTTATCAACTGTATCATTTATAAATCTCTCCTCCTATTCAGTAGATTGCCTTTTCATTTTGCACCTTGGCTTCTCGTGGATATTGGCCTGTGATTTTCCTTTTCTGTAGTGTCTTTGTCTGGTTTTTATATAAGGGTGATAATGCAAGCCTTGTAGAATGTTTAGAAGGGTTCACTTCTCTTCAATTTTTGGAAGACTTTGAGAAGGATTGATATTAACTCTTCTTTAAGTTTTTGGTAGAATTTCCCTGTGAAGATGTCTGGTTCTAGACTTCCGTTTGTTAGAAGTTTTTTGATTACTGATTGAATTTCATTACAAGCAATTGTTCTGTTCAGATTTTCCATTTCTTTCCTGATTCAGTCTTGTTAGATATTATGTTTCTAGGAATTTTTCCATTTTTTAGGTTGTCCAACTTATTTGACATATAATTTTTCATTGTATTCTCATAATTATTTATGCTTCTTTGATATCAGTGGTAACTCCTTTCACTTCTAATTTTTTTGCCAAGTCTGGGAAAAGGTTTATCAATTTTTTGTATTTTAAAAAACAGCTCTTAGTTTCATTGATCTTTATAATTTTTTGTCTCTGTTTTAATTATTTCTGTTCTAATCTTTATTATTTCATTCCTTCTGCTAACTTTGAGTTTTGTTTTTCTTTTTCTAATTCTTATAGATTTAAAGTATGGCCATTTATTTGTGGTTTTTCTAGTTTCTTGCGGTATCTTGTATCTCTACAGACTTCCTGTTTAGAACTACTTTTGCTATATGCTGTAGATTTTGAAAACTTGTTTTGTATTTTCATTCATCCCAAGGTATTTTTTTTAATTTCTTCATTGACCTATTGGTTTTTGAATAGCATGTGTGCTTAGTCTTCACGTGTTTGTATTTTTTCTAGTTTTCTTCCTGTAATTGACTTATAGTTTTGTGTCATTGTGGTTGAAATAGATGCTTGATATGATTTAAATCTTCTTAAATATATTGAAGCTTGTTTTGTGGCCTAAAGAGTGAACTAAGCTGGAGAATGTTACTGGAAAAAAAAAATTATTGTCCTGTGAGCAAGTAAGCTTTTGAATACTCTTTAACAGTAGAGTCTCAGTTTGCTACGTCTCTCTATCTGTCTGAGTCTACACTCTGATAGTTTTGAAAACCAGTTAATTGGGTTTATCTTTCTGGTTCTTAACCACAAGGCTGAGCTTTCCAATGTAGGGGTTGAACCTCTTGCTCCTTAGGGAGGATCTTTGAGCATATGATATCCCCTTTTGTGGTCATCCACTGTGTGGGTCCTGCTTAGATTGCTTTTCTTCCCTCCAATCCATCTTAGTGTGTTTTTCCTTTATTTTCTTGGTTGTAGAGGAGACATTTTGCTAGTTTTTAGGTCATTCTCAAAGAGAGTTTTTCTGTATATAGTTGTAGTTTTGGTGTGCTCATGGGATGAGGTGATCTCACAGTCTTTCTATTCCACCCTTTTGATACTATTTTTTAAACTCATGCACCTGTGGCATATGGAAGTTCCCAGGCTCGGGGTTGAATTAGAGTTGCAGCCACAGCAATGTGGGATCCAAGCCATATCTGTGACCTACACCACAGCTTGTAACAATGCCAGATCCTTTAGCGTTTTCTATGTACAGTATTATGTCACCTGCAAATAGCATCCATTTTACTTCTTCTCTACCAGCTTGGATGCTTTTTATTTCTTTTTGTTTCTTGATTACTCTAGCTAGGATTTCCAATACTATGTTGAATAGAAATGATGAGAGTGGGTGTTCTTAACCCACCGAGAGGACAGAGATCAAACCTGCATCCTCATGGATACTAATCAGGCTCATTACTACTGAGCCACAACAGGAACTTCCACTATTTCATTTTTTAATGTTTACCTTTTTAAAAGGCTAAATTATTTTACTTAAATTTTGAAAATAAAACATAAAACAATTACAGTCTAATATATAACTTGACCCAGATTATGTGCTATCAGATTATGATAGTACACATTTTAAGAACTAAGCACATTTGGGCCTTTTGAATCCCCTTGATTCATATAACATGTGCAGTGCCCAGTATATTTTTTAAGGTGGGAAGGTTGGTTTATTCTTGGAATCTATTTTTTATTTTTACCATTTTAGGGCCACATCTGTGGCATATGGAGGTTCCCAGGCTAGGGGTCTAATCGGAGCTACAACTGTAGGCCTACACCACAGTCATAGCAATGCGGGATCTGAGCCACGTCTGCAACCTACACCACAGCTCACAGCAACGCCGGATCCTAAACCCACTGAGTGAGGCCAGGGATCGAACCCTCAACCTCATGGTTCCTAGTCAGATTCATTTCTGTTGTGCCTTGACAGGATCTCTCAGTTCTTGGAATCTATTATTGAGTTCCATTAAATATGATATTGCAATATAGATGAGGTTTTTTCAGATTTTATGCTGAGTGCACTTGGCTGAGAAGTTAAAAATAACAGAAAAAGTCATATTTTGGAGTATAGGTATTAGCTCTTTTTTTGTCCCGCAATAAAATTTTCCTGGTAAATATGCTTTTATGCTAGTAATTTTACCAAAATCAGTGTATATTTACCTTTAATCCTAAATTGAAAATTTTAAGAAGTTTGAAAATAAAACCCATAGTTAAAAACTTTGGTCATGCAAAAGGATATTTAATTGATATGTGGACACACTAAATAATGAACATCAAGTCAGTAACTTCTCACAGCAGTCAACATGCCCATGGTTCCCTTAATTGCAGTCTGTATGTGTACAATATTTTGTTCAATTTTCTTTTGGAATATGGTGTTTTTTTTTTTTAATGTATATTACCAAGTATCTGTTTTGGAGCTTCAGATCATGTTCCTCCAAACTCTGGGTGCAATGTATCTTCAGCTGTGTATTTGGCTTTTTGTATCTTTTAAAATTTATTATTTACATCATATGACTTTGGGGTACCGGAAAGGAGATGCTGAAATTTGTTTTTTCTATTGTGTCTCTCTAGGCTTTCCTCACCATTTCCTTTCTTTATATCTCCAAGGCATTCTTTTTTCCTATTGGTCAGTGACTTTTGGTCTTTTCTGAGTTTTCTCTTATTTCTAGTTATTTCTTGAGTAAACTTCTCTTCTTTTCCTAGGCTACCATTCCTGATTACAGTCATGTTTTGTAATGTTGTAAGTTACCAGCAAATTATTAGTTAAGAAATATCTAACCCCATCATCCTAATTATAAGTGACACACTTTTGAGTCTAATGGGTAGTTTATGTGCATCACAAAAGTGTACTAATGTAGGTTGAGCCGGAGAGCCTACTTTGTGAGAAGTAACTGACTTGTATTAGCAGGAGATTAATTTGTTATTTACATTGCTAGTAAATCAGTCATGTCCCTGGTTTTAAGGAATTGAGGAAGGAGAACCACAAGTCTTTTGTTCCTGCTAATAGAAATGGTTCAATCCTTGATGAAAATTCTCCTTACTTGAAATGCTGGCATTCCATTTATATAAAGGGCTGTTCCACCTCAGATTTCTGTTGCAATGCATTTATCTTATAATATCCAATAAAATGTAAGAAACAATGTTGTATTACCAGCTTTCAAAATGCAGAGTATATAAAACAGATGCCTGAAGCACACCAATACATCCATTGTGAATACCAGGCTGTCACCACACCTCTGGCACATCTCTGCAGACCTGCTTCATCTGTCATTGCTAATACATTTCATTTTAAAAAGAAATAAAACAGAGAAGACCATGTTCATGAATACATTTTCTTGTTTAAAGGCCTCAAATACGTTCCCATTATTATTTTAAGTAATCAACTCACAGCACTGGGCAGTTTCTCGGTCAAAGAGTGACTTCATGCTTTCTCTAATGCTATAGTATCTCTGGAATGTAGGCGATTAAAGAAAAAGTCCATATTCTAGATTATCCTTTGAACTATTCCTTGAAATAAACGTATTCCTGTTGAAGAGAGCTGTCATTTCCCTCTCATCTCTTGAGTAGCAGGACTTGGGAGGTCTGCTTTCAAATGAACTCTTGAAGGCTACATTTGTTTTTCATATGGTCGACATTTACTGGCTTCAGAGCATGTGCTCCACAAGTGTCTGCCTCCCTAAAGCACTGACAGATCTTCAGTTCCAAGTGAGTTTTAAAATTCAGAATATTCTACCTCACATAAAAATTTTTCACCATGGAGGTACCTGGCCACCCAAATATTCAAAGAGAGCAATGTGAAGATACAGAGTATGCAGCTGCATTTGTTAATTTGAGAACATTTAATTTCAACCTTGGATTTTAAAGAAATTTTTACCAGTTCATTGGAGGAGCTCTGACATGTGAATTTTAATTCCAGAAGCTTTCAAAAAGATACTTTTCACAAAAAGTTTAATATTTGATTAATCATCATTACTTCGGTTATTGACTTCAAAAATATGTGCACTTACTGCCGAATTTATGTTAAGAAGGCAACATAGACCCAATACCAGAACTTGATAAAGATCTTAAAAGATAACAAGATAATATGCCAATATTTCTTATAAATATAAATATGAAAATCTCTAACAAAATATTATGTCAGATCATGCAATGTATAAATTGGATAATATGTCAAAACCAAGTGGGATTATTCCCAAAATTCAATGAAAATCAAAATAATAACCCTCATTAACACGTTTAAAGGGAAAGGCTATAATCTCAATAATTAAAGAAGCAGCATCTATTTATAATATAAATTTATTAAAGGAAACTGAAAACAGAAAGGAACTTCCTTGTAATAAAAGATATATATGGAAAAATCTTTCAGCAACATCTTAATTGATGAAATGTTAATTTTTTTTTTTTTTACATATGTAGAAAACAATGCAAGGTATATGTTCTACTTGAAATTAAGAATTAAAACTTTTTTTGTTGTTGGGAGGGGTCAGAGATGCAATGATTTATACATGGAAAATCTAAAAGAATTTACAAATTTCTGTGCTATGAATAGTAAATGAATTTAGAAAGGTCACAAAGGCCTTTCTAAAGGAATAACATAAGGAATAATTATTTTATATATTCTAATTTTAAACAATTGGAAATTGATTTTAAAATTTGCATTAATATTAGCATGAAGAAATATCTAATGAGTCAGAATGACTCTAATGCAAAATGAGTAAGATCTCTACCGACTCCTAAAAAACATTGTAAAGGTAAATTAAAGGAATATGTAAAAGCATAAATAAGCCATAGTCATGGATTAGGAAACTGTGTTACTAAGATGACCAGTCTCACGTAAATTCAACTATAATCCCTTGAAAATTCCAATAGTTTCCTTTAAAGTAATAAAGAAGATGGTAACAAAATTCATGTGAAGGTAAAAATAATCTAGAATAGCCACAATTGTGAAAAAGAATTATGAATTCTTTTAACATATACTTTTATAGACAGCATAGTTACAAATTAAATTAACTGAGTCAATGCTTACTATTGTAAACTGAAATTTAGCACTTGGCATCAGCCTCTACTGGGCTGCCAACCTGCAGCATCCCCTAAACAGAGCGCTCTATACTCTGGGAAAACTGGAAGAGCAGGTCTTCAGACAGTTAGATATTTTTAGGAGATATTTATGAGCCCAATTCTTACATCTCCTCATATCTAGAAAAACACTAAAAATCTGTCAATGATAATGATGTCTGTGAATAGAGAGATGTCTGTGAATGATGTCTGTGAATGATGATGTCTGTGAACAGTCACAAGAACAGCAGCAAACTTCTTTAAAAATGTGTGCATGGCTGCATGCACCTCACCCTTCATCTTTATGACATATCTTGATATTTCTCCTTTCCTCTTTGGGGCATTATTTCAGAGCTATCTGAAATACTGCCTCCTGAGCCACAGTTAGTGGACAAAACAAAATAAGTCATCTATGAGAACAGCCACTCCCAAGGGTGGGCCAGTGATCCCTGAGGGAATTCAGGAAAGAAACAAAGACTGGCCCACAACTGAGGTGCCTATCAAAGGAGTGATTCTAGTAAGCCCAAACCTTTATGTCTTCCCATAGAAACTGGTTTTCTAGAAATCTTCTTCTGTAAATCTGGTTATCTGTAAATGTTTTGTTCCTACTACCATCCCTTTGATGCAAAAACTCATATATCCTTGCCTCCTCAGAGTGGTTGCTCAGGCTGCTTGAGATGCTGTCCTCTGGGCTAAAGTCCTAATTTCATCCCAAATAAAACTTAACTCTCAACTTCCAGGCTGTATTTTTTTAGTTGACACAATAAAGGTATAACTACCAAGACAGTGTGGTATTCGTATATAGGTAAGCAAATACAGCAGTGTGACAAAATAGAATTCAGAAATAAACCTGCATATTTAGGGTCAACTCTTTTCCATAAAAGATTTGAGAAAATTCAGTGGAGAAAATACAATAGATTTAGTAATCTGTTGGAATATTCATGTAGGGGAAAATGACTATTGTGGTCCATCTTCCCAAATTAATTTGAGATGGATTATTGATATAAACATAAAACCCAGAACCATAGAAGTAGAAGAAACACAAGCAAGTATCTTTGTAACTTTAGGTTAAGTTTAACGTAAGGCTGAGAACACCAAATCATAAACAACAAAGGAAAAAAAGTCATACAGTGGAAGTTGTTAAAATTAAAAATATTCTGATCATCAAAAGATCTCATTAAGGAAATGAGTAAACAAGGGATATGTTGAGGAAAAATATGTAATTACATACATTGGACAAATAACTTGTATTTAAAATGTATAAAAGGCTCCCATATATTAACAATAGAAAGTTAAAGCATCTTCAAACTGATCAAAAGATTTCAATGATACTTTACAAACAGAGGATATAAATTTGCACTAAGCACAAGAAATGATGTCTAGCATATTAGAATCACAGTGTGATACCACTATAAACCTAGTAAAATGACAAACAAAAGTAACTGACAATACCAGTGTTGCTGAGTATTTGAATAACACCCATACCTTGCTGATGGGAATGTAATTTGTCGAGTACTCTAGAGAGCTCCCTGCAAGTTAATATAAAATTGACTCTACATTTATTACCATATAACCCAATAATTCAACTTTTAGTATTTACTCAAAAGGGATGAAAATGTATCCATACAAAAACTTGTAAAGAAAGTTCATAGTAGTTTTATTCAAAATAACCAAAAATCAGAAACAAATCAAATGCCCATCAACAGAAGAAAGAATAAACAAATTTCTATATAGCCATACCATCTAATGTACTCTGAAGTTAAAAGAAAAAAGAATTACTCAACAGTAAAACAATAAGCAAGGATTTCAAAACACCAGGTAAGCAAATGAAGTCAGACACAGAAGAGTGCAGAGTGATTTCATTTATTTAAATCCATATACAGGCAAAAACTGATCTATGATCATTATGAGAGTACTTTTTAGGGGCTTGGTGATATTCAATGTAATGTATATATTTATATCTATATGTGTGCGTGTGTGTGTGTGTGTGTGTACATATATATATGTATAGACACTTTTTTTCCCTCATGGCCCCACCTAACCTAACCTATGGTCATTGTGAGAGTACTTTTTAGGGGCTTGGTGACATTCAACGTTATATATATATATATATATATGTATATATATACATATATATATATGTATACACACACACACACACACACACACACACACACACACACACACTTCTTTTTCCTATGGCCCCTCCTGGGGCATGTAGGAGTTCCAGGGCCAGGGCCTGAATCTCAGCCCATCTGTGACTTACTCTGCAGCTATGACAACACCACATCCTTTTACTCACTGCTCCAGGCTGGGGATCAAACCTGCACTTCCAGAAAATCAATAAGGCAACAGAGATCCTAAATGACACAATAGAAAAATTAGACCTAACAGACATTTTCAGGGCATTACATCCAAAAAAATCAGAATATACATTCTTCTCAAGTGCACATGGAACATTCTCAAGGATAGACCACATACTGGGGCATAGAGCTAACCTCAACAAATTTAAGAATATAGAAATTATCTAAGTATCTTCTCTGACCACAAGGGCATGAAACTAGAAATCAACCACAGGAAAGGAAATGAGAGAAAACATACTACATGGAGACTAAACAACATGCTTCTAAAAAACGAATGGGTTAATGAGGAAATCAAGAAAGAAATACAAAAATACCTTGAAACAAATGACAATGAAGACACAACAACCCCAAATCTATAGGATGCCGCAAAAGCAGTGCTTAGAGAGAAGTTCATAGCATTACAGGCCTTCCTCATAAAAGAATAAAAATCTCAAATTGATAACCTAACCCATCACCTAAATGAATTAGAAAAAGAAGAACAAAAACACCCTAAAGTCAGCAGAAGGAAAGAAATCATTAAGGTCAGAGAGGAAATCAATAAAATAGAAATTCAAAAAACAGTAGAAAAAATCAATAAATCCAAGAGCTGGTTCTTTGAAAAGGTAAACAAGATTGACAAACCTCTGGCAAGACTCATCAAGAAGAGGAGAGAAAAAACCCAAATAAACAAAATAAGAAATGAAAAAGGGGATATTACATCAAGAAGAGGAGAGAGAAAAAGCCCAAATAAACAAAATAAGAAATGAAAAAGGGGATATTACAGAAATACAAAAAAACATGACAGAATATTATAAACAATTATATGCCAACAAATTTGATAATCTAGAAGAAATGGACAAATTTTTAGAGACCTACACCCTCCCAAAACTGAATCAAGAAGAAATAAATCAACTGAATAGACCAATCACTAGAAATGAAATTGAGTATGTCATCAAAACACTCCCTACAAATA